>CM055272.1:62380116-62980116 GCA_029237695.1 Conchocele bisecta | reverse complement strand
ATTCTTCGTCTTCTTATTAATGATCGGGTACTAAAGACAAAAACACTCTGAATGGTCACGTGGTCACGGCTTACATGTAACGATGGATTCATTGTTTTACAGAATATTATATCAGAGCTCCAGATAAGCTGCGTATTTCCTTAAATACCCAATTACAATTGCTTAAACCCCAATTGAAATCAGAAGTAGCGAGTATCAAAAAGCAATCAAATTTTGTGATACCTTTATCATGCTGCAGAACACAATAAACAGACCACAAATATAGCATATTTTTCTTATTTTCCATGAAAACACATCTTGGTATTTCATTAGAATTGTCTCCAAGGCAATTGTCGCCATCACTGGGCCAAAATCGGGACTGGTGCTAATAAATAACACACACAAAACAAACAACTATACTTATTAATCCAAACAAACACGATATCTGACTTGCTTGATGCAATGTTTAATATAACTGACATAGTGTTCATCTTTATGTGATATTTACATGTGGTCCAATCCAATTGTTTTGAAAGTAAAAACGTACTTTTGGACACACGGTTTACATTTAATGGTAGCATTAGCAACGAAATAACGCCACTATGAAGCAGATGAAAACTCAAACATTTCGTGAAATACCTGTGTTTCTACTTCCATACAATGTCATGCAATTGTGTGGAGTATATGGCGTTTATGGAAGCGTCCTGGTGCCAATATTAATATTAGGATATACTATCTCCTAATTAGGACTTAGTATCTCCTAATTATGACTTAATATCACATACTTATGAGTTTTTATCTCATAATCAGGAGATACAAATAGTATAGCATTGGCACCAGGGGGCCGTTTCACTAAACTTCGTAAGACTAAAATCTTCGTAAGTGCAAATATAGGATTGTCTGGATATTTCAATTGATGGATTTACATTTATTGAGCATAGGCTGCGTATGCAGCCTATGCTCAATAAATGTAAATCCAATAATTGTTTTCAAGAAAACATTGTTAATGTGAAATTTACAGATTATCATAAGTTTGCACTCACGAACATTTAAGTCGTACGAAGTTTAGTGAAACGGCCCCCAGGTCGCTTCCATAGGTATCGGCCTCTAACTGTAGTGCTAAAATTCTCCAGTCACAGCCATATATGAGATCATCAATTTTCTGGTTGGCCTTGGGAGACGCAATAAATGGGAAAGTTGATATGCACTGGCGCTAATGTTACGGCAATAGCAATAATGTCTGAAGAATTCACCCGACATTGCCGCTGTAATATTGGTCTTACAGTACATATGGACGAAAATGAACTGTTTGCTGCCAGACCTATAGTTGCGGGCAGTAGCTCTGCACAACTCCGTACACACGGACGACAATCAACTACTTGCTGCCAGACCTATAGTTGCTGGCAGTAGCTCGGTACGCAAGGACGACAATAAACGCTTCGCTGCCAGGCATATAGTTGCGGGGAGTAGCTCTGCAAAACTCAGTACACACGGACGACAATAAACGCTTCGCTGCCAGGCATATAGTTGCGGGCAGTAGCTCTGCAAAACTCAGCACACACGGGCAGTAGCTCTGCAAAACTAAGCACACACGGACGACAATAAACGCTTTACTGCCAGGCATATAGTTACGGACAGTAACTCTGCAAAACTCAGCACACACGGGCAGTAGCTCTGCAAAACTAAGCACACACGGACGACAATAAACGCTTTACTGCCAGGCATATAGTTGCGGACAGTAACTCTGCAAAACTCAGCACACACGGGCAGTAGCTCTGCAAAACTCAGTACACACGGACGACAATAAACGCTTTGCTGCCAAACCTATAGTTGCGGGCAGTAACTCAGTACACACGGACGACAATGAACTGTTTGCTGCCAGGCCTATAGTTGCGGGCAGTAACTCAATACACACGGACGACAATGAACTGTTTGCTGCCAGGCCTATAGTTGCGGACAGTAACTCTGCAAACTCACGCACCGTCCGGGAGTTATGTAGCGTTACTTCCTCCAACTACCGGAAATTGCACATGCGTGCCTGCGTCGGACCGTCGGTCCGTCCCAGCTTCCACCCGGGAGGTATGGGCTTATGAGGACGCAGAAACGCAAAGAAAGTGAATACAAAATACTTTTTCAGTAAGCTCATAATACAATCTATTTTTGCACATTATGCACTGTTTTTGAGCTCATAATTCTTAAATGTTGGTCCGTCTGTTCGTGCGTCGGTCCGTCCGTCAATACAGCCGTTTGTAGATTAAATGTGTCCATGTGTGATGATCTACGTGCACAATTCCTGAATGTGGCGTTTTACCAGTAGCAGATTCCACCAACTTTGCAAAGTATACTTTTATAACAAATTATACATTGAGGGAGTACATGTAATCATTTGTTTTTCCTGAAATGCATTATTTCATATAGAACTAACGACTGCATATATTTGATGATTAAAAGTATGCAGAATTATTATACTGAATTTATTACATTATCTCAGCCAAAATGGCTGTGATAATCTAATACATTCAGTATAATAAAAATTAATAAATTTATCCTTAAGTTGAAAATTTCTCCCTTAAAGTATACTTTGCTAGATAAGTATACTTTGCAATGTTGGTGAAATATGCTACTGATCATCTGGTTATAGGACGATCTCCGTCCAAATCAAGACAAAATCTATTTCACCACGCGGTATGTCGCATATTTAATTGAATTGAATATCCAAATTCTGTCAAAGTCAGCAGATTGTTAGCAAAACATAATCGCTGAAGCTGCTATGTTTATTATTCGTCGTAACAAATGGGTATTTAATTTTAATAATAAGTGGTAATCGGAATGAAGAACGACATTCACTGCAATTAGACAATGACATGTAAGGATTATTTTCACCGGTCAAGGATCTCCGGCACAACGACAAACGACAAATGGGTCCCAATTACAGAAAAGTCCAAATCTCCCAACATGGTTGGCTCATGGTTGATTACAGCTAGACTCGAAAGCAGTTTTACAACGGGTTGTAGTTTAAAATTAGAACAAAGGCAGTTTCCAACGGTTACTGAAACATCCATTAGCTCAAAGTACTGAAAGTACTGAGACGAGAATCTCCAGAATGAGTCGAATGTAAACAATTAATTGTATTCACAAGAATACACAAGAAAACAGGCAATATAGCTAAGTTACATTATGTCGAATAACGTTATTATAAGGGTTTATGAAAGAATTTAAAACACAAAATGGTACCATTGTTAAATCAAACATGTAGGTCAAGGTCACATGCTATAATGCCCGTTCCTTATTTTAGGCTCTGGTGGCAGTACTTTCAGTGCTTTGCTTTATTTATGTATTATGCTATTATGTTTATATGTATTATGTTTGACAAATTAACGGTATACGAGCGGATTAGTTGCATACGGGTACCGGCATAGGACAGACACACATGCCTGTCTGGTGCGAAACCCGGTCCCGGAATTGGAGAATGTGAACTTCCACCAATAAATGCCATATAGCGGATTGGTTCTTGGACGTCCAATGCTTAGCCCATTGAGACACAGGCATTCGGTGTGTTTCCAAATAATTAATATAAATAAGAACACATTTCTCGTCGATACGATTCAAATGAGTGATCACAACATATACTTTCAATGAGAAATAACTGAAATAAAGATAAACAATTTGAAGCAGTTCATACCCGCAAATGTGTATTCCTGATGCAATTAACCAGCCGAGCAACGAAGACAATGGAACATTGATATTACTTAAGCCGTACACACTGGGGATGCACCAGGGTGTCAGACAAATGGAGGTTCCCCAGTACGCATCTTTTATTTCATTGCGGATAATAAAAATGTGGCTGATTCTTGAGAAATTGGGGTATAACAGTTGTGTTCTGTCTAGTACATGTACCTGTTCTTTTAGCGTATTCATGTGATAAAATAACGATGCATAATGTGTGTAGGGAGAATGTCAGATGATGCACTGACTGAATGGCGGACAATACAGGCCCTGTTAGACTGCTGATCGAGGGGTGCATTTTATCCCGTCAACACTGTGCGTATGTGCCGTGAAAGACGGTGCCGTGAAATATTTTTGATATCCTGTCAATACGGCCTAATCACTGCGTATGAATACGTGCTGTGGCTGGGGTTATATTTTTGCATTTAACAGTCATGTGTAGGTATTGACGGGATAAATAGAATAGTAGGTTAGTGCCGTGAATGGGAAACATATCTGGCGCGGCACGGAAACGGGATGTGCTCGGCAGAGCATCGCCCATCCCGTTTCCTGAGCCTGGCCAGATATGTTTCCCATTCACGACACTAACCTACTCTTCTCTATGTTTGCGAATGCCAAAATCCCCATTTTCCCAATCACAGCCATACGAGATAAGCCATATGTGATTTTGTGACTAATGAGATTTTTCTTGAAACGGATTGATAGAGTAAATGCAAATGATGTCTAAGTTGATGAACTGTTTAGAGCAAATGCGGAATATAAGTATTTTCTCTGAATATTTTGTCAACATTCATCGATTTTTCATAAAAAAATGTCACATCATCTTAGCTACAAAATTACGTGGCCTGTCTCGTATGTGATTGCATTCCAGTGCGGAATATCTGATTACATTACACGTTCCAAAGTAATTGCAGCCGTTTTATTTTAGAAATATTTGCAAATGTACATAATCTCATTTCCGTATATAGAAATAGTTGTATTGCCTGAAGAGATGGGAAGAGATAGAAATTTACCGCGAACTTCGGTGCAGTGCTTTATGCAAAGCATCTCAGTGTCAATCGGTTCGTGGATGTCACATCAAATGGCTTCGTCGCTTATGTGTATGTACTGGCAAATCAGCATTGTATGCCCCCTATGTGATAGCACGGGGGCATATTGCGTTGCTCTTAAGGTTACGTACGTCCTTCCGTCCGTCCGTTCGTTCGTCCGTCCGTCCGCCCGTACGTCAGTCCGTCCGTGTACATTTACGCCGAAAAGTTTACTTAGAAAAGTTTATAAGAGTTTCTCCATTTTCAAGAATTGCTTTAGTACTTGAGAAGTTCATTCACCTGAACATGAGTGACGCAATCACACCACCAATGACACGACCTTAGTCATTTTCTTATCTCATCAAGTTTGCAAGACTTTCTCAAATGACTACAATTTGTGTCAATTTAAACTTTTCTTTTTGACACACAATCTCTAGTTAGAGTCTAGTATGTCATGGGGGCATATCCATGTTATACAGACATAAAGTCTAGTTTTTTCAGGTATCAACTAACGTGAAATTCAAAACTCAATATTGGCCACACAACAAAATATGGGACGGTAGGATACATTGTTACGTACTCCCCATATGTGCAGGTCTCCAGATAGGGAATTAGTCATTGAGTATTGTCACTCCATCATTTCTGAAGCAATTGGGTATTTCAAAAGTTTAATTGTGTAAAATAGAATCACACTACACTACTGTTTGCACATCAGCAGACCGCACTTATTGAATAGTTTGCTTCTAAATGAAAACACAACTTGGTATTTGAAATACCAATATGTGTTTTCATGGAAAAATAAGAAAATAATGTATGTGTATGCATGATACGGAGCCCCGCAGTGGAAGTTTTTTTAATTATTCGTTACCACGAAATAACAATTCGTTTTCACGAAATAACAATGCGTTCCCACAACATAACAATTCGTTCCCTCGGATTAACAATTCGTTCCCTCAATTTAACAATTCATTCCCTCGAATTAACAATTTGTTCCCACGATATAATAATGTGTTCCCTCGAATTAACAATTCGTTCCCACGATATAACGAATTGTGAAATTGAGGGAACGAATTGTTAATTCGTGGCAACGAATTGTTAATTCGTTGGAAAGAATTGATAATTCGTGGGAACGAATTGTTATATTGAGGAAACGAAATGTTATTTCGTGGGAACGAATTAATAAAATAAATGGTTTACAGTCTGATCAGGATCTGCAATGTTCGTCATTCCGTCAATGAAACATCCATCATGCTTGTAACAAGAAATAAAGAATGCTATCAGTAGCCGATTTCACCAACATTGCAAAGTATACTTTTCTAGCAAAGTATACTTTGAGGGAGTAATCATTTACTTTTTCACGATATGCATTATTTCATAATGAACTAACGACTGCACATATTTGATGATTAAAAGTATGCTGAATTATTATGCTGAATTTATTACATTATCACAGCCAAAATGTCTGTGATAATGTAATAAATTCAGCATAATAAAAATTATCCTTAAATTGAAAATTTCTCCCTCAAAGTATACTTTGATAGAAAAGTATACTTTGCAATGTTGTTGAAATATGATAAAGGTTACGGGCGTGCGGTATTTGATCATGAACTACACTGGTCACAATTACCATAAATAGCACACACACGTACACGTAACATGATAATGATCTACATTGCTTGATAAGAACATGGACGGTTTATCGACGGTGGCGAACAGTGCATATCCTGATCAGGCTGTGCGGATGCACAGGCTGATCTGGATCTGCACTGGTCGCAGAACCCATAAGCCCCATTTCTCCAATCACAGCCACATATAGGAAGCAGCAATGGTTTTGGCATACATTATTGGCGCCGTTGTATGGACCTGATAGCTATGGATATCGTATCTCAGATCTGACAATTGATTGAAGACTTGGCTGCTATTTCCAGGATCCCCTATATGCACTACTTGACCAATAAACGATGGTTCAAGAAAATGTGGCATGTTGGTATACGAATGTCCCCGGTGGCAGATTGGAGAAACTCCGGCAAACTTCTTAATCTGAACCACGGACGCACGGACGGACACACAGTCTAAGTAATATTGTTACATGACTGTCGTTGTTCGACACCGCTCACAGCCGTGTTCAAACGTACAACGCGTGCTGTTTGACCATGGCTGTAGACTATGCTCATTCCGGGGCAAAGCCTATGTAATGAATGGGTCTCCTGACGTTACAAGAATGCGCCGTTATATTACGTCACCAGACCAGTTCAGTTTGGAGATGTTCCATTATAATTCCAGCACAATAATATTTACACAATTCCCTAACATTTGATTGGCCCGTAGCAAGTCTCTGTCCAAAATTTATATCCCAGTAAACTCCCACGCCGAACTACTTTCCGTAACCGTGAGGCACAGTTAAAATAATTCTTAAGAAAACGGAAAATAAACACATTTTCTTGATGAATTTATTTCAAATGCTGGAATTATAAGGAATGAATGGCCTTTTTGTGGAATTTATCGGGGATATAAACTTGGAAAAGTCGCGGGAATACTGGACGAGGCCTTCCGGCCTTCGTCCAGTATTCCCGCGACTTTTCCAAGTTTATACTCCGATAAATTCCACAAAAAGGCCATTCATTCCTATAGTAAATCAGACATGATAGCGATTCATGGCACATTCTAGTGTGTTTTCCAATCATGACGAGTCATTGTAATCAGAGATACATAACAGCGAAACACAGCAAAGTTAAACATCCATATTTTCCCGAGTGTCCGGTATATAGGGTCCACGGTGATGCAATAAAATTCACCTAAACCTGACAGCAAGAAAAATGCATTGTGCCAAGCCTTAGACCGCTACACACAACAATTGTCGTCTCTGTTGCTTTTATATCTTGCCTTATTTCTCAATAAAAACATGGTTTGACTGCACTTCAGAATCATTTCCAATGGAATTGATTCTGAAGTGCTGTCAAAGCATGTTGTAAATTATTCTAAAATGCTGTCAAGCATGTTTTTGATGACACAAATGGAAGATAGAAAATAAACAGCAGACGACAAAAATTAGGATACATGTAGCGGTGTAAGGGTTAACCCTTAGAATGAGGGAAAATACAATTGTTCTCTGCTGTTGTTTCATAGTTTGCCTTTATTATACAAAAGAAATATGGTTTGGCAGCACTGTATCATTTCCAAACATGCCATTCCATTTGATGAAAAAAATGGAAGCATTTATTTCAGAAATGTAAGGGTTAAATCAACATAGACATTTTCACATCAATTATTATTTTCGAATCCTCTTGCAGCAGCGTGTAAGTGCACACACGGACGAACACGACAGGTTGGTTCCAACCTGTCGTGTTCGTTCGAGTGTGCACTTACACGCTCCTCCAGCTCCTTTCCACCCATGTTAAATTATCATTCGTAACACAATCAATATTTCGCTAAATTAAAAAAGGTGCATGTATGATTTGATTCTTAAATCTGCTAACATTTAGCATTATCCAAAAGAATATTGTTGTTTTGCAGTCATAAAAGACGAACTATTGTAGAGCTATATACCTTTAATAGTTGCAAAGGGCATCGAAACCCGCACTATGTAACCCGTTCATACTTATGACTGTGAATGGATGAATGGAGCTTACAGTGGGGTCAGCGTGTAAGTGCACACACGAACGAACACGACAGGTTGGAACCAACATGTCGTGTTCGTTCGTGTGTGCACTTACACGCTGACCCCACTGTAATTCATGTATAAAAGAAAATATAAATATTTTTCTGCATTTTTTTTCATTTCGCATCAAATCAAAAGTATATGTTGTTACCACTCAGTTGAACCGTCTCGGCGAGACGGTTCAACTGAGTGGTAACAACATACACTTTGTGTGGGTAGCGAACCAACCTGTCGTGTTCGTTCGTGTGTGCACTTACACGCTGACCCCACTGTATGTGATGTGTGATTAATGTATCAAATAGCACACTCGTGTAGCATGATAATGACCTATTATATAAATATTGATTATTAGAAGCATAGCGGGTGTTTCATGATGGAATGGCGAACAATACAGATACTGATCAGACTGTGCGGATACACAGGCTGATCATGGGTCGAAACTGTTCGCAAAACCCATAAGCTCCATTTATGCAACCACATCCATATTTACATGTTGTCAATCATTAGTTCCTGACCCCAATCACATGTTGACGTGTCTATTTCCGACTTGTTCTGTGAATGACGTTGACTACATATACATAGCTCACATCTATGTAAGCAGCCTAATTACACGGAGCCTCGTGTTACATTTTAGTGTACGTATAATGGTCAGTTTTGCATTTTTCTGCGGGGAAACTGGATTTGCGACTATGGAACCGTCCTAGTGCCAATGCTAAAATATATTTATCTCCTAATTAGATACTAATTATAATATTTCCTAATTAGGAGATACTAACTCATAATTATGATATATTATCTCCTAATTAGGAGTTAGTATCACCTAATTAGGAGATAACACATTGTTTTAGTATGTACACATATAGTAAGTCCTAATGAGGAAATAGTATGTCCTAATTTGGAGATAATAAGTCCTAATTAGGAGAAACGTAGTCCTAATTATGAGTTACTAAGTCCTAATTAGAAGATAATAAGTCATAATTAGGAGATATTCCTAGTTTTGGATACTAACTCCTAATTAGGAGATCGTAGCTCCTAATTAGGAGTTACTATCTCCTCATTAGGACTTAGGAGATACTAATTAGGAGTTAGTATCTCCTAATTATTAGGAATTAATAGGAGATAAAAAATAGTTTAGCCTTGGCACCAGGGCCCGGTTGCTCAAAACCTCTGTTAGCTTAACAGACTGTTAAATCCTTAGCAATGCTAAAGATTTAACAGTCAGTTAAGCTAACAGAAGCTTTGAGCAACCGGGCCCTGGGCGCTTCCACATTCGACAGCTACCTCTACCTCAGTTTAAATTATGTCTAGGGAGCTGTCGAAAACACAGCTGTATTACTGTATATACAAACCTGCCCAAATTTTACGGCTATATAAACAATGTAAAAACAATATTTTTTTCTATGATATTAATGAGCCTTCTTTTTAATTCGTGAAATTTGATCATGTATTACAAAAAATTGATTCGTCTATGGGAATTTAACATGGGGAAAAGGAGGCGGAGGAGCTGGGGGAGGAGTCAAAAAATGAAACATTTGGAAATTCACACTGAATCCTGGCTAGTTAGCTTGGAAATAATATAACTAGAAAACAAAAGTTAGTTTTTGAAAATCCGTCCACTATTTCAGAAATTCGAAGAAAAAAAATCCCTATGTTAAATCCCCATAGACATCTTTACTCTGTGAAGATGTCTATGGGGATTTAACATGTGGAAATTGGTTTTCGTGAAACAGACAGTAGTACGTGTTTACTGGTACACATAGAATTGATTAACTCTATCAACCATACAACTTATGGTCTGTATGGTTTATAAAGTTACTGTCTGTTTCACGAAAGCTGCCCAAATTTTACGGCTATATAAACAATTCAAAAACAAGATTTCTTTTGATAATATTAAATTAAAGGAAAAATTAAGAATGAGCCTTCTTTTTATTTCGTGAAATTTGGTAAAATATTGATTTTATTGCGAAAACAAAATTTCCCCATGTTAAATCCCCATAGACATCTTCACGGAGTGAAGATGTCTATGGGGAAGGGGATAACATGGGGAATTTTTTTTGAATTTCAGAAATACTGGACCGATTTTTAAAATTTACCTTTTGTTTTCTTAGCTAGATCATTTCCAAGCTATCTAGTCAGGTTTCGGAGTCAATTTCCAAATTTTTTCGTTTTTTGACTCCTCCCACACTGCCTTACCTCTTTTTTCCCCATGTTAAATTCCCATAGACAAATCAATTTTTCGTAATAAAATCAATATTTGACCAAATTTCACGAAATAAAAAGAAGGCTCATTCTTAAATTTTGCTTTAATTTAATATTATCGAAAAAAATATTGTTTTTGCATTGTTTATATAGCCGTACAATTTGGGCAGCTTTCGTGAAACAGACAGTAAGTAATTTTCTGTGTACCCGTAAACACGTACTTCTGTCTGTAAACATTACTTTTTTCTAATGCGCTCTATAAATATTACGCAATCTGATTGGCTGATGGTCATACATTACAGGTGTATCAGTGTTGATGGACGGTCGCAAATAATAAAATAGAATATATCCCGGTATGGAAGGTGTTCGAGCCAATTCCCACCCTTAAATATAAGCCGAATAGAATAGAATAGTCGCAAATTATTTCAATATGTATTCCTACGCCAGTAGTAAATGAGTGCATTAGAAATAGGTTAACCGCATTGTAATTTTGAAATTTGCGGCCTACATGTATATCAGAAAATGATTGGTCGGAAAACATGTTTAAAGGCTCCGCTAGCGCGTCGCCTTTAAACAGATTTTCCGACCTATCATTTTCTGATATACGGCGCAAATTTGAAAATTACAATACAGTTAACTCTATAGTAACATGCCGTCTCATCAGGATCTGCAGTGTTTGTTAATTTTTATTCCGATATTTAAAGTAATACACACTGTCTGAATGGAATATTCCAGAAATGACCATGGAATTATTATTGTCACATATTTATGGGTGAAATGGTTAATAAAAGCAATTTCATAAACACATGATGGGGCATTGGGTTCCACTAACAGGATAGGGAAAATAACGTTAAGGAATCAAACCATGGGCTGTTGCGTTTACTGGGGTGTGTACAATACATTTGGTCAGTTTAAAGTGCGTGGAGTCCAGTAAATGCAACAGCCCATGGTTTTATTACTTATATTTACAATGCATTTTCGGATAGTTTCAAAATTTAAATACCCAAATATGGCGTTAAAATTAGCAATAAGCTTGATTTACGTCATTTTGTCGCAATTCCTGGAACAGCGATGAGGAACTTAAACCAATCAACAACATCGTGCAACGTCACGTGTGTCTAATGTATTGTATTGGGATGTAAACGCAGTACGTCGAATATAAGGTTTGATCATGTCCAGCCGTGTGCAAACGTTTGCTGTGGCCGAGGGAACTGTTTGAACCGCAAGGCCGCAGGCTGGACATGATCAAACGTTATTGTTACATTTCCAACAAAAAAGCTGATGTAATTTGAGCATTATATTCAGTATTTTCAGTACTTTTATAAAATCGTCCCATTCACGTAGATAATTTTCGGTATGCATATTCCGGGGCCGCGTCATGAACGTCATCAAGTAGTGACGTCACGAAGGCACTTCCGCGTAGTGACGTCATGAAAGCACTTCCATTACGCGCGGCCCCGGAATGAGCATTGCCTAAAGCCATGTGCAAACAGCACGCGCTATTTGTTTTCACATATGTGCAAACAACGGAAACCATGTAACAATGTGCGTTTGCATTATGAATGTATAGGTGTAAATATTTGCAAATACATGTACATGTAGCAGTGGTCGCAAAATAGCCATACCTGTTATTATAACAAAATGGACGATAACAGCTAACAATATTTTTGACTTCAAAAGGATCACTGGCTCGTGTTATTGTGCAAGTACAGTGGAACCACAGGTTGAAGATAAAAATAAAATTTGACCCCACGGACAATTCTCATATGCTGCCATTAGAAAAAAATATATTTTGACAAAACTTGAAATCGGAGTAGAGAGACATACATTTAACTTGATACTTTTACCATCAACATAGGTATTATAAAATATGAATTATAACCGTTTCTAAAAGTTCCGTTTTTCTTACCACATAGTAAGTGCACGAGTTCCGGCGAATAAAGCTGTCCCACGATGTTTATACAAAATGGCTTCCCGAGAAATGATAGAAAAATATCTGTGTGATTAAATTGTCTGTCGTGACGCACAGGACGGGTATAAATGTAGGTTTGATCAAATGTTCGATTGGAAACAATGTTTTATCTATGCAAAATGTTTCTTTACGGTCCGGGACGACGTAAAAGTGTATTTTGAACCCGATGTTTACTCCTTCATATAGCAATATCGGTCTCGGAAATGTGTCCGTTCTTTCCCGACCTAGCAATGATGATATTTTTTTTACAACAAAACAATCGATATCTCGAAAACGCGTTGACATAGCGCAATGGGGAATATATCGTTGCGGAATACTAACATTGTCCCAACTTCTACAATAGGCGACAATGATATAACTCGGTTGACGATTCGTGAGAGTCCGTTGTCTCGAGCCCGTATGGGCTCGGCCTATTAAAAAGTTGGGCACCTTCCCCATAAGAATAGATGGATGGGGTAAAAAAAAAATATTTAATTTTTCTTCATTTATTGATGCTTTTAGGCATATTTAATGTATTTATAGACCTCGGTCCGTTACTTGAACCTGTGAGTGGAACCTCTCTAAACCGGACACTGTGTACTAGTCCAATTGTCTCACCGGTCACTTACGTCATGTCGCAGTATATATTTAGCGGATTGTTGCTTTTGCCAGATGTTGTTGAATTTATGAAAACTAATGTATAACACATTGAAATAAAGAATTTGCTGTTGACAAAGATTTCTAGAAACCATTTGTTTAATTTAATTTTGTGGATAAGGGCCAACATAAAATTTCACAAAACTGAACGGTCATTTCTAGTAACGGCTGTGCCTGACTTCTGCACGGCTTGGTAATGTTGTCCCATGGATTTGGTGTAATTTCTGAAGCAAGGTTGCTGATTGTTGGTCCATATCTGCAAGGATGTCTCCCCTCAGTTCCTCGATAGTTTGCTGCCACCGCCGACATCTGATGCTCCTGTCTAACTCGTCCCACAAACATTATATCGGGTTGAGATCAGAGCTGTTCGGTGGCCATTCCAAGACCATTAGTATTACCGCGTTATCATCGAGTAATTGACGAGTGGCTCTTGCAGTGTGACTTGGTGCATGCATGTCGCAGATAGTCTCCAGGGCGGAGTGGGGGGGTCACTAAACTTCGTACGACTAAAATGTTCGTAAGTGCAAAATTATTATAGTCTTTAAATTGCACATTAACACTGTTTTCTTGTAAACAATTATTGGATTTACATTTATTGAGCATAGGCTGCATATGCTCAATAAATGTAAATCAATAAATTGAAATTTACAGACGATCTTAAATTTGCACTTACGAACATTTTAGTCGTAAGAAGTTTAGTAAAATGGCCCCCTGCTGCGTACATGTAGATGTGTATGGTGTACGAACGGGGTCAAAACTAAACTTACAGGTGCAGCTATACAAATATACAGGTGCACCTGTAAATATACAGGTGGGTGAAGCTGTAAATAATACAGCTGCACCTGTAAAAAACATTTACAGGTGCAACTGTATTTTTTACAGGTGCACCTGTATATTTTTTATAGCTGCACCTGTAAGTCTAGTTTTGACCCCGTTCGTACACCATAGATGTGACAGCAAACCCATGTACCGATCTCATACGGATGTCGTTACACGTCTTTTCGACTTTCATGGTAGATCGGCAACTCTTCTGGAGTACATGTACACAAGTTTTGAATGGTGGATAAGTTCCGGTTGGTTCATTATGCGTGCGACCTGTGACTTTAAGAACACTAGTAGCGTATGCACTGCTCCATGTACAGAAAAGGACCAATTGTGTAAAATGTCAAACTGATACACTGTCTATTATTGGAAGTACATCTGACACAAATGAAAGCCGTATTTACTCGCATAGCAGGCAAGTAGATTGTAGTGACAATATACTCAGATAACTGCATTCAAGTCACTGGAATCGATACAGTATGTATGGTAATACAGGTATATATATACAGCACTGTGTATTGTTCTTACTGTTACACAGTCTTTACTGAATTCTCAAACATTTTAACAAAGGGTCAACAAACCCTACATATATCAGACTTTGTATATAAAGTTGATGAAAACAATGCATAGCACGCTGTTGTCTGATGTATCCCCATCATGTTGAAGAACATTTTATCCATGCGTTTGTCATATTATTAGTGGTATGTGTCAAACGCAGTAACAGGTAAAACTGGCCGATGGCTTGTACACACTAAGATGCCCGACGTGGCAACTTCATGCACTGTGTGGGATATAGTAAGAAGAAGATGGTCACATGTATGTTATGCATATATCCCTTCACGTTTACGCAATTATGCATGAATCATTGGATTATCAGGGGTCCCATGGGTCCTTTAGGACCATTCTAATCGTCGAACAACAAATTTCAGACTATTCAATTAATAATTCCAGCACAAAAATGTTTACACAATTCCCTAACCAAGCCTCTGTCCAAAATTTATATCCCTAGTAAACTTCCACGCCGAACTACTTTCTACAGGTGCGCTGTCAGTGCTGTCAATGTAAACAAATGGCTGCCGTCTGTCAAAATAAACACATTTTCTTGATGAATTATTTCAAATGCTGGAATTATAAGGAATGAATGGCCTTTTTGTGGAATTTATCGGGGATATAAACTTGGAAAAGTCGCGGGAATACTGGACGAGGCCTTCCGGCCTTCGTCCAGTATTCTCGCGACTTTTCCAAGTTTATACCCCGATACATTCCACAAAAAGGCCATTCATTCCTATAATGAAAAGGTGGATGTTCTAAAATATATGACAAATACTTGTAAAAAGACCACGAGCCGGCTCATCTTGGTCTACACTGTTTGCAAACACAGCTGAAAAGGCATGTAGTCTTGAAAGGGTTAACTGCCGACGTTCTTACCAATGACGGTACCGGGTTGGAGACTTAAGTTCTCCTATTCTTCGAATAGTTGAGCTAAACACAATGCACTTGGAAGAACCAGTACGGGAGTTTTCAATATGTTATAATATATATGAATAGGCATATAGGTTGCCCAGTAGCTGTGTTATGATTTATGCAAATGCTACTCCTGTAGCCGATTTCACCAACATTGCAAAGTATACTTATCTAGCAAAGTATACTTTGAAGGAGAATGTTTTGAATTTAAGGATAAATTTATTAATTGTTATTATACTGAATTTATTACATTATCACAGCCATTTTGGCTGTGATAATGTAATAAATTCAGTATAATAAGTATGCATACTTTTAATCATCAAATATATGCAGTCGTTAGTTCTATATGAAATAATGCATTTCGGGAAAAATAAATGATTACTCCCTCAAAGTATACTTTGCTAGAAATGTATACTTTGCAATGTTGATGAAATCGGCTACAGGAGTAGCATTTGCATAAATCATAACACAGCACCACTGAGACTCAGCTCAACGCCAGCATTAGCTGACACGATCAAGTTGTGTCGTTTCCACTTTATTCAGTTTTCTTGCGTAATTTAATTTAGAGTTATCTATAGGAAATCATACCAGTTGTGTGTTTGCGCAAACATATTCCACCGCTCCTAAATGCGCATTGTGGTACATTTATATTAATATTAAACTTTGAATGAAATAAATGTCAAGATTAATATCAAAAGCTTCAGAACATTTCGTGTGGACGATATATTGGGTTTTGCAATATTTGGGTTATACTGTTTTGCAACTGCACTTCTGTCTGTTTCAGGAAAACACTCTCTCTCTCTCTCTCTCTCTCTCTCTCTCTCTCCTCTCTCTCTCTCCTCATCTCTCTCTCTCTCTCTCGCCTTCTCTCTCTCTCTCTCTCTCTCTCTCATCTCTCTCTCTCCTCTCTCTCTCCTCTCTCTCTCTCTCTCACTCTCTCTCTGTGAGAGAGAGAGAGAGAGAGAGAGAGAGAGACAGAGACAGAGAGAGAGAGAGACAGAGAGAGAGAGAGAGAGAGAGAGAGAGAGAGAGAGAGACAGAGAGAAAGAGAGACAGAGAGAGAGAGAGAGAGAGAGGAGAGAGAGAGAGAGAGGCCCAAATGTTACGGCTATGTAAAAACAATAATGTTTTGGATAATATTAAATTTTATAAAGATTTAAGAATGATCCTTCGTTTTATTTCTTGAAATTTGGTCCAATATTGAGTTTATTGCGAAACGTTGTTTTAACCATGTTAAATCCCCATTTAACTTGGGGAAATACCCATTTAACTTGGGGATTTATTTTCCAATTTCAGAAATATTGGAGCGATCATTTCCCAGCGATCTAGTTTCGCAGTCAATTTCCAAAAGTTTTCTTTTTTCGACGTCTCCTGAGCTTCTCCAGCTCTTTCCCCCTATGTTAAATTCCCATAGAGAAATTATTTTTCATAATAAAATAAGTTTTTGACCAAATTTCACGAAATATAAAGATTTGTTATAATTTAATATTACCGAAAACAAAATTGTTGTTTACATTGTGGTTATATCCGTAAAACAGACAGTAATTAACACTAATAGTGAATGGCGATATAATACTTTGATTGTTTAACTTGTGATTTCTTATCTGTGGCTGCGACTGGATACAACGGGACTTATGGATTTTGACCAGTCTGATAAGGATCAGCACTGTTAAAAGGTGTTCGCCATGTCATCAATGAAGCACCGAGCATTCTTCTAACAAGCAAACTAGATTGTTGTCATGGTACAGAAGTGTGTTAATCGATCGGGAGCTATACGGGTCACAATAAGCCCCATTTCACCATTCATAGTCACAAGTTACATTAATGTCACTTTGTAAACCTAGTCATAAATGTAATTGATCTTTGGACGCGCTCGTAATATACATGTATGCAACTACAAGGTGCTTGGTCACGTAGTTAAAACAACAACAACAATGGCTGAAAGTGTTGAAAACGCGCCCACTCCAAAGTATGTATTATTTTATATTTTCCTTAATATACAACGGATTTTGATGAAATGTGGCGCAGCAAACGCGTGTTCGTGAGCTGCATTTGATGGTCCCGGGAGTTCGGCACATACTTATGTCGTTTATACGAAGAATCGATTTCCGTGTCGGTAGACACGGAAATCGAATATTCGCAAAAACGACAGAAGTTTGGGCCAAAGTACCGAGACCAGCAAATGCAGTGACATAATCCGTTACATAATAAGGATAAATAAAATAATACGTATTTGAATCGGACAGCTTCTGGAAGTTTCAGTACTTGTTGTTGCTGTTGTAACCACGTGATCATACACCTTGAACTATATGACACTGTATGACCACTAAGTCAAAATTAGGTGATATTATTTCCTAATTAGGACTTATTATATCCTAATTAGGAGATGTTATGTCCTAATTAGGAGATAGTTACTCCTAATTATGAGATGTTATCTCCAAATTAGAAGTTAGTATCTCCTACTTAGGAATTAATATCTCCTAATTAGGATTTAATATATCCTAATGTTAAGTCAGTATCTCCTAATTAGGAGTTGGTATCTCCTAATTAGGAGATAAAACATTGTTTAGCATTGCCACAGATATAAACTCCTAATTAGGCATAGTAAGTCCTAATTATGAGACAATAACCTCTAATTATGAGATATTGAGTCGTAATTAGGAAATAGTACCTCCTAATTAGGATATAACACCACATAATTAGGAGATAATGTATCCTAAATAGGAGTTAGTGTCTCCTAATTAGGACTTATTATCTCATAATTATGATTCACTATCTCCTAATTAGGAGTTACATATAGTCTCTTCTAATTAGGAGATAAAACTATTTTACCATTGGCACGAGGACGCTTCAATATGGTATGTATGGTCCCTTTTCAAAGCGACTGTATAATGTATAGTGTACGGTGTCGCAGTTTTACAATCGGCTTTCAGTCCATTTACAGCAAAATAAAAGATTACTTTCACACATTTCGATGCTGCAACGGTGAAGTGTGTTGCTAAACTATCGGCGTTAACACTAATCATCACTTACTGCAAAAGTAGTCAGTCAGTTTATCGGATGTATTAATACCTAGGGAAATAAACTACACACACGGCTGTGATTATACCCCAACAACGAGTTGAGGAGCTATGTCGTTTTTGCGAAGAATCGATTTCCGTGTCTGTAGACACGGAAATCGATTCTTCGCAAAAACGACATAGGAGATGGATTTTACGTGCGTTAGTCCCTTGGTCAAAAACTTTACATAGCGAATACATTTCTTGTAACTCCTGTTTCCCTTCATGACAATTCTTGATATTGCGTACATGTACGTCACGCATTCCTCTGATAGTAAGTTATCAAAACGTAGCATTGCGGATAAATACCTTATATTTTATGTTTACTTTAAAGATGCGTGCCCACTCAGTAGGCACAAAATGTTCTTTATATTAATTAAATAAGTGTATAATTGTGTCACTATTCCACCAGTTCTAAAAAATACGAGTGCCCGCGACAGATATAATCAATTAGACTGTTTGTTTTACTGATAGTGAAGCGCGGTGGTATCAGGCTATTTGCATATGCAAATGAGGCATGATATGTTTTTATTATTTAATTATTTATACTAATTAAATGCGACACCTGAAAAAAAATAATATTTTAAACAGATTATAAAGTATGATCATTGTACATCAAACAATAATTCCAGCACAAAAATATTTACACAATTCCCTAACATTTGATTGGCCCGTAGCAAGTCTCTGTCCAAAATGTATATCCCAGTAAACTCCCACGCCGAACTACTTTCCGTAACCGTGAGGTGCAGTTAAAATAATTCTTAAGAAAACGGAAAATAAACACATTTTCTTGATGAATTTATTTCAAATGCTGGAATTATAAGGAATGAATGGCCTTTTTGTGGAATTTATCGGGGATATAAACTTGGAAAAGTCGCGAGAATACTGGACGAAGGCCGGAATGCCTCGTCCAGTATTCCCGCGACTTTTCCAACCTGCCACTCAGCAGGCGACATTGTACATATCCCTCATAATTCGCATGAATCAGACATTACGAAACCCTGTCAGGCGCATAATATACATTTAATCATTGTACCCGTCATATTATCTGTATTTGCACAAACGGAATATTATATGAGGCAGGTGCCTCAGGGAAATTACTGGGTGACCTTCGCGCAGTACGTGTACACACCCAGCGTTAATCTTGCAAATGTGTCAATTGTGCTATTTCAAAGTGTGTGAACACTGTGTATAACAACTAGCATGGTATTCTATATTTATCAGACAGATTCCCGTCTGTACTTCGAACATAATTATCCATCATTTCGCTGTCTACACCGCTACTTCAGGACTTGACTCAGTCACGCAAGATCTGAAGGTCAATAACATGATAATATTTTGTTTCACTGAACTTTAACGAGTCTTTATTACGGAGCTCCGCAGAGGACGTAGAATTCTTTTTTTTATTAATTCGTTCCCACGAAATAACAATTCGTTCCCTCAATTTAACAATTCGTTCCCTCGAATTAACAATTGTTTCCCACGATATAACAATTCGTTCCCTCGATCCGTTCCCACGAAATGACAATTCGTTTCCTGAATTTAACAATTCGTTCCCTCGAATTAACAATTCGTTCCCACGATATAACAATTTGTTCCCACGAATTAACAAGTCGTTCCTGTGGGAACAACTTGTTATTTCGTGGGAACGAATTGTTAAATTGAGGGAACGAATTGTCATTTCGAGGGAACGAATTGTAACATCGTGGGAACGAATTGTTAATTCGAGGGAACGAATTTTTAAATTGAGGGAACGAATTGTTATTTCGTGGGAACGAATTAATAAAACAAATCCATGTCCCCTGGGGGGCTCCGTAATCTTGAACGTCAATAACATGAGAATGTTTTGTTTCACTGAACTTTAACGAGTGTGTGTTGCTGTCTGGTGAAATGAAATTAACTGACTGCCGATCACCCTGTGACGTCATTATGCTGGTCGTTGCTCTAGTGTCTGTTCCGTGGTTCATATGGCAACGACCAGTGCACAATACAGAACACAAATGTGGTTGTGACTGGAGAAATGGGGATTATGGGTTTTGAGACCTGTGTTGTGCACTGGTCGTTGTCATATGAACCACGGAACAGACACTAGAGCAACGACCAGCATAATGACGTCACAGGGTGATCGGCAGTCAGTTAATTTCATTTCACCAGACAGCAACACACACTCGTTAAAGTTCAGTGAAACGGATGTTTCACTGATGGAATAGCGAACGGTGCATCCGCACAGTCTGATTAGGTTCTGCACCGTTCGCTATTCCATCAGTGAAACATCCGTCTTTCTTCTACATGTAACATGCAATATAGAGCGTTATCAGGCTACATGCGTGTCAGGCCCGTACGCAGGAGGGGGAGGGAGGGGGGGGGGGGGGGTGCGTACACCCCCCCCCCCCTAAATTCGCCGAGGTCCGCTATTTTTCAAACAGTCATCTCAACAAATCTTGAAATGCATTAATATACAGGTAATTTGCATGGAAATGTCACAATTTATCACCGTTGAAATCCGAATTTAAATGGCATAAAATGCAGGAGAGTGCATTTCAGGCCATCTAGGTTTAAAAAAAGTTCAGGTACCCCCCTAGCGTACTCGCGCCACTACATGGGTCTCGACCCTGACGTACCCCCCTGACGCACCCCCAATAGAAAATCCTGCGTACGGGCCTGCGCGTGGTATTTGATCAGGAGCTACAATGGTCACAAACACCACAAGCCCCGTTTCCCCATTCACAAGCACAGGCATTTCGCGTGTATCGGCTTTCATCGTTTAACTCTATATATATGATCGTATTATAAAAAATTGACTTGACGGTTTAAAATTGTAATTTTCTATGCATTCTATGTATTTCTGCAGGATATCGAATGATCATATGAACTTGCCACTACAATATTGACGTTAGAGCCGTAAACACATTATTATTTGTTTGTTATGATACGAGGTCGTGTCCAACCAAAGTTAGAAGCCTTGTTCATATATACAGAGTTATACCGATGAAAGCCGAAACACGCCGAATACCTGGGGTCACAGCCACAAATGAGACTAATGAATATTCGGACACAACACTTCAACACGGAATACGGCATGCTAGTCGCATGATTGTCTAACCCGGACCTGTATCACAGTATCAAGTATTTTGAAATAACACAATTAATAACGAGTAGCAAGATTAGCGCAGGCGGCAGTGTAAGCTGCCATCATGTCCCCAAGGTGTCCGGTTTAGAGAGGTTCCACTGTAAATCAGACATATGACTATGCCAAGGTATGCGAATATGCTTCGAGAACTCGAACATGCATTATAATGACGTAATCTTTAGAACTGGTGGAATAGGGACACAATTATACAGTTATTTAATTCCTATAACGAGCATTTTGTGCCTCCTGAGTGGGCATGTACCTTTAAGGATACACAGACTGTCTACGTGTCTGGTTTAGAGAGGTTCTGCTGTACATGTATTACATACACGTATGCTTTTAATAGATGCATTACTCAACAATTGTCATGTCAAAGTTCAAACGAGCATGTCAATTCGAAAGCACAATGCTTTCTTCATGGGCAATGTCGGCATAATTAAAGACAAACCAGCGTGTCTATAATGGAAACAGGCAGGACAATAACGCAAAGTAATTGCATTGCTCTCGCCATACTCAACGACCGTGTGCATTCGAATTGGACATATTTGGGCCAAGCGCTTGACTATCTCCGTATATCGCTGACATTTCTTTCCAAAATCTGTCATATTTTCAAAACTTGACGTTTTATACGGAAACTATTGCTTATTTAGAAACCAATATCAGCAAATCACTGCAATGCGACACGATATGTAATAACTACCAGGCCAATTTTCGTGTGAATAGCCGTCGGTGCGTTGAAACTAATGAAATTCTTTATTTGTTAAGACAGACGCAATTTCAAACTTCTGTTCTCATTAACTCCTTCCGGACAACAAATTGAAATTGAATTTGATACTATTCCTGAACGTCTATCCCTTTTATCTGCATGGGTACATAAATACATGTACCTGCAACATTCTTTCTGTTTACATGAAATGACCCGCTGCTCTGACCGATGATTCGGTCAGAGCAGCGGATCATTTCACGTCAACTGTATCACGAGAACACATCGTCCAATCACACTTTTCGATCACGGGAAGCCAGAGAAACGGCGAGAGCTCAACAGAAGCCGTACACAGCTCTCGCATAGTCAGGGGATGGACGGTCGGCGACATCGAGTCACCTCCCGTTTCCATTTCTCACATGTTCGTGATTCAGCACGACGTACGACAGTCTATGCGCTCACGAAGTTTCCGAATGTTTCCGAACGATGTGTTACGAAGTTGTAAAGTAATTTGACAGTAACATTTCTTTAAAATCTTACTAACAAGCTGATGGATGTTGATGATATATACCGCACAAAAGACGCTGACGTATGGGTGTTATGGTGGCACTAAACGTGTCACTTACAAAACCGTATAACGTTTACGATGTTTGTTTCTTACATTCCACATGTACGTTGATGGTATCCAATTATTGGCAGATGGTCAAATAGTCATGTGACTAAAGAAAACTGTACACTACAGAGTAAGCGATTTTGCAGTTGCTGCACTGTGTTTCATACACATCCGTACGGAGCCCCGCACGGAGGTTTCCCAGGGTGTCCGGTTTAGAGAGGTATCACTGTAAATATCAGGCATATGACCATTCTGAGACACGTGTGTGTGTTATGCGAACTTGAACAGGCATTGCCATCTGAGATAAATGACAAAGAAATCTATCAACATTTGATCACAAATTGTTTCTTGGTGTTCGGTTTAGAGGTTCCACTGTATTGTCTTATGGTACATGCACGTAACATATGGATTCTTTCCGAGGCCGCCTCATATTACCAATAAGCGTCTTGCAAGCGTCCCGGAAACCCGGAAATTAGCAGTAAATTGGAGACACAATCAACTTTGTTTGTCAACGCTCAATATACAGGCCACACTTAACAGAATGTTGGTTTCCGAACATGGTGTGATCGTGTAGTCACGTGTACTGGGGTACAAAACAATAAGGCTGGAATATGTTTTATTGTGTTCATTTTTGTTTGTAATTTCAGTGTACATGTATAACCGAAAACAGCATTTGTAAACTTCTGGCAGTACATTTCATGACCGTTCGTTGTGCGCTAGTGGATACGATTATAACCTTATTACACGTATCATAGAATACAGTGGGGTCAGTGTGTAAGTGCACACACGAACGAACACGACAGGTTGGTTCCAACCTGTCGTGTTCGTTCGTGTGTGCACTTACACGCTGAACCCACTGTATACCACTTACATGTATGTGAGTATTACGATTATTCGTACTTCTAGTTTAGGGGAAGCGGTCAAGTGACTTTGGTGTGTTATGGACGTGGCACCAGGTCAGCTTATTCTAATTTCAGGGCTGAATATATTTGGTCTCGATGTAAATATTCCATTCTGATTTTGGGACCCCCACCCCAATGCAACAGGTAAAAATGGGATCTTAGTTGTTGATAGGCCGTTAAACACCAATAAACAAACAAACAAACATAGAATAGACGTTGGGGTAATTGAGACACGCCATGTGATTTTGTACCTTCGGACATCTGCGAAATTTCATTAAATAATACGTTTTGTCAACTTTTGACGAAATTTATTAAAAAATATTGTAAATTTTCTAAACGTATTTCATGAAATTACGCATGAAATTCACCCCTTACTATTTACAACATTGCCATAAATGTAATGTTAATGATGTCAAAGTTGACATTAAAGTACAGAGTACATGTGGAAGTACAGTGTATATATATTCCGCAAGTACTCTGAAATCTATGCAAAGTGTTGACGTCATTGACAGAAAATATCTTATTTTATTTGTAAATATTGTTTTATGAATAATCACAGTTGTCCGAAGGTACACAATCACATTGCGCGTCTCGATTGTAAACTGTCCAACCACACATACTATACTCCACGTAGACTCGTATTTACTAATGTCTTACAGCTGAAAGGCACGGAATGTATCAATTTCAGTTGTAAAACAATCATGTCGCTATCTGCGTCAATGATAATACATGTTTTATCTCCTACTTACGAGATACTAACTCCTAATTAGGAGATAGTAAGTCCTAATTAGGAGATAGTAAGTCCTAGTTAGAACATACTAAGTCCTAATGCGGAGATAATAAGTCATAATTAGGAGATACGAACTCATATTTATGAGATACTATCTCATAATTAGGAGTTACTATCTCATAATTAGGACTTAGTATCACCTAATTATGAGATAATAAGTCCTAATTAGAATACAATATCTCCTAATTAGGAGTTAGTATCTCCTAATTATGAGATCAATATATTCTAGCATTGGCACCAGGACGATTCCATACAGAACAATAATTCCAGCACAAAAATATGTACACAATTCCCTAACATTTGATTGGCCCGTAGCAAGTCTCTGTCCAAGATTTATATCCCAGTAAACTCCCACGCCGAACTACTTTCCGTAACCGTGAGGCGCAGTTAAAATAATTCTTAAGAAAACGGAAAATAAACACATTTTCTTGATGAACCTATTTCAAATGCTGGAATTATAAGGAATGAATGGCCTTTTTGTGGAATTTATCGGGGTATAAACTTGGAAAAGTCGCGAGAATACTGGACGAAGGCCGGAAGGCCTCGTCCAGTATTCCCGCGACTTTTCCAAGTTTATACCTATAACAAACTGCGATGAAACAAACATATTTGCTACTGTGTCCTCGTCACTCGAGGCTGTGGTTATGTATTGGCAATTACTAGACAATTACCAGACAATTACCGTAAATAGCATTTTGTGCATGCGCAGAGACCTGGATTATCAGCGGGTAAACGTCGGAGACAGTCTGTCCCGCAACAATACAATATCGGTGTTTATTGTATTTGCCACAAGTGTAATCCTAGATCAGCCAGCGCATCCGAGCAGTCTGATCAGAGCCTACATGGTTGGGCTATTAAACAGACAAATGCATTTGAATGTTTACATACTAGTATACATAAAATAGATGTGTTTCCAAATGTTTAATAAATATCAACAACACAAATGTTAGACTATGTAGTGCATAAGTGCATAAGTTAAGCAACTACTGTCTGTTCCACGTTTTGCTGCCGACGAACTTTTGGCTATTAAACACATTAAATCTAAAAACTATTTAAAAGTAAGTACTTTTTCATCAATATCAAAAAAAGTCACCCTCCCCAAAAAATTGTTTGTGATGAAATTCCATCAAATATTGATTTTATTGCGAACAAACGATTTCCCTATGGGAATTTAACGTGGGGAGTCAATTTCCAATTGTTTTCGTTTTTTGATCCTAAAGGATGAAACAAACGAAAACATTTGGAAATTGACTCCGAAACCCGGCGAGATAGCTTGAAAATGATGTAATTAAGAAAACAAAAGTTAGATTTTGAAAATCGGTTGACAAATGAAAAAACGTTTTTAAAAAATCTATTTTAGCCCCCATGTTAAATTCCCATAGGAAAATCGTTTTTCGCAATAAAATCAATATTTGATGGAAATTCATCAAATATTTTTTTCGGGGAGGGTGACTTTTTTGTTATTGATGAAAAAGTACTTACCTGTACTTTTAACTATTTTTTAGATTTAATGTGTTTAATAGCCAAAAGTTCGTCGGCAGCAAATCGTGGAACAGACAGTAGTGTCTTATGATTGTAATTGCACTGTGTTATCACACTGTGAACGCCCACATTATGCAATAAACATAATTATATTTAATTCAGTGCATTTAATAAACGGACGTGGTCGAAGGAACAAACGTGGAACAAACGTGGAACAAACTGGCGGTAGCGGTTTGCGCCCAATTTGTGGTAAAATGGACGAATATTTACATGATTTGACTTGCGAGGATAAAAGTAGTGCAAACAAGAGTCCGCCTATTTAGCTGCCATTGGCTGAGGAGCGCCGTGGCGTAATGGTTAGTGTGTCGGACTACTGATCCAAGGGTCGTGGGTTCGAGCCTGACTAGCGGCGTGCGTTGTGTCGTTGAGCAAGAAACTTTATCCACACTGCTCCAGTTCACCCAGCTGTAAATGGGTACCGATAATTCGTAGTTGCTCTGTAAATACAAATTACCGGCTTCTCTCAAAAATCTCTACCTCCGTTCTTTCTCCCATTCTTGGGAGACGGCATGCAAGGTCCTAGAGCCAGTGCCGCCATTAAATATAAGCTAAACAAAACCATTGGCTGCCTGTAGTGTTCAGATTTTGACTTTCAGGTTTATGCAAACAGTGCAGATCCAGATGAGCCGGCTCGTAACGAGCCGTCTCATCAGGATCTGCACTGTTTGAAAGTAATTTTCATATTTTTGAGAACAACAAATATCCCCTTTTTATAAATGGAATAGTCTGAAAATCATTTTGCGATGATTGGATTGGTTGCAAAATTAACATATCGCAGCCCATTCAGTTACTTAGGGGTGAAAGGGTTAAAATAGACTGTTTGTGAGATAGTATGGCCATTTGCGTGCACATCGACAGTTTGATCAAGAACAAATATTGCGCCTTTATACATACTGTAAACGTGTAATTTGGCTTGTGATCTTGGTCATCAAATGGGTCATGTCATTTAAGTTGCGATGACAGTTTTTCCAATCGTTCAAATTATTGTGTTCTATTAGGAGTTTTGTACCAAAGTATCTGGTGAGTACAGTGGTATACATCTCCATTATATTACACATTTTGAAACGTTTTTTAAAAGATCCGACAAAAATGCTTTCATGTATGAAATATAGAAGGAAGCTCTGTGCGTCTACCGTGTGGGAATATCGACTACGACAGCAGCCAGTCACGTGGTGCTGTGATTGTGGAAACCAAGGTCATGTCCTTTGTGATCAGCATAACACATGTAGTCGATTTCACCACAATTACTAAGCATACTTATCTAGCTTAGTATACTTTGAGGGAGTAATCATTTATGTTTCCCGAAATGCATTATTTCGTATAGAACTAACGACTGCACATAGTTGATGATTAAAAGTATGCAGAATTATTATACTGAATTTATTACATTATTACAGCCAAAATGGCTGTGATAATGTAATAAATTCAGTATAATAACAATAAATAAATGTATTCTCCCTCAAAGTGTACTTAGTAAGATAATTATACTTTGCAAGTTTGGTGAAATAGGATACTAATCTGCTAGCACATTCATTTAAACTCCTGGGGACCGTTTCACTAAACTTCGTACGACTAAGATGTTCGTAAGTGCAAAATTACGATTGTCTGTAAAATTCACATTAACAATGTTTTCTTGTGAACAATTATTGGATTTGCATTTATAGAGCATAGGCTGCATATGCAGCCCATGCTCTATAAATGCAAATCCATCAATTGAAATTTCCAGACGATCCTAAATTTGCGTTTACGAACATTTTAGTCGTACGAAGTTTAGTGAAACGGGCCCCAGCTCATCAATGCGACTTGTCACAACCATGACTGGTGTTGGACCTACTGAATGGCAAACAGTGCATACTCTGACCACATACATATACATGCTATAGGTTACCGTTCCTTCATTTAATAAGATGTATGCGTATCTTTGACTGGATGTTATTTGTTGCAAGCCTACATGTAGACACTTCTCTGCTAGCACTCCTGTCCTACATGTATACTCTGACCAGTATCTATACTGTTTGTCAGAAGCTTGTTCTGAGTACATAACTCTACTTACATTTCGTTGCACTGCATTACATTATAGTTATGACGGAGTAGTCTTTTCAAATGTGCGTTTGAAGCGTTCTTTGTATACGTTCTGCTTCGTGGAGAGTTACCTAAGACTTTTGCTAATACACACGTTATTAGGAAACTGTATTGTAATATTTTGTGTCATATTGTAGAATTGTCTCTCAATAACAATATAGCTAAGTATGAACGGCAACACCCTGCATGCTTTTTTCTATATCTTAGTGCGCGAAATGTAAATGCTATTACGCACATTTTTACTGTGTAGCGCGGTGTAGCGATATAGTACAACCTGTTGACTATAAAGCGGAAAACGTGCAGCTAGTCAGAAGCATGTCACGTGCTTCCCTGCCTAAATTCGAGACCAGTGTAGACCCTGATCAGACGCGCAGTCTGATCTGGGTCTACACTGGCCGTAACGCCTCCATTTCTCCATTCACGGTCACGTTTATCCAATATATTAGTTGGTCTAGCAGCAGTAGAAGATATGAATTTGCCGTTTTATGCTTCCAGACGGCATAAATCACGAGACGCGTCATTGCGGCCACTAACTGTCCATTTCGTCGCATTCAGTTGCTTCCAAAAACGACAGCCATTATTATCAGGTTCCCGGAAGTAGGTGCATTTCATATGACCTGTTATTTTGACTTTAAGTTTGAACAAAATCGGAGATTTTGCGTGGCGATTTATTGTTTTTTTACAGGTCTTAAATAGTTTACCTACAATATATGCAACATTATTAAGATTACACATTATATTCAATGAACTAAAACAGATGTAAGTGGGTTTCTTATCAGTGTATTATATTCAAGTATGCGCAGTTCTAGTTTCGGGAATTGAATTCCAAATGGTCACGTAGTGTATGGCTGGAATTGACCATACCATACAACAATAACAAGCTCCGCCTTTATTATCCTTCCTGCCTTCTGATTGGTCGTCAGATATTTCGATGTGATTTAAACATATTGTATTTGTATATGCAAGCATGACATCAATAGTAATATATTCAGTACTATGCAAATGGGATTGGATTGAAAGCAAACTTATATAAATCCTATCCCTGCTACAAGTTCATTCATATCCAAATGTCCACGGTGGGTAGAGCAAGTAAAGTGAACACAATTGTAAGCCAGTTGCCGCTTACATTTTTCTAATAATCTCAAACATCGATGCTGTCAGTAGAAGAAGGGGACTAAGTCCAGAAGGGACTTACAGTGGGGTCAGCGTGTAAGTGCACACACGAACGAACAGGCGAAATATTGTGTAGACTCCGTAACTACAGAACGTTTCTGGGGGCCGTTTCACTAAACTTCGTACGACTAAAATGTTCGTAAGTGCAAATTTAGGATCGTCTGTAAATGTCAATTGATGGATTTACAATTATTGGATTTACATTTTTAAACATAGGCTACATCTATTCGCAATGTTAACTAGAAATTTGGTTTTCTGAGCTTCAGCTTTAGCTCAGCTAAGACTCAGCAAATCAAGCTCAAGCTTGATTAAGCTTGATTTCAAGCACAATATTTCAAGTATTTTGAAACAAAGAAATTGACAACTATTGACAAGATTAGCGCGGGCGGCGGTGTATATAGTTATATTTCTGGGACCCGTTTCACTAAACTTCGTACGACTAAAAGGTTTGTAAGTGCAATTATAGGATCGTCTGAAAATATCAATTGATGGATTTACATTTATTGAGCATAGGCTGCATATGCAGCCTATGCTCAATAAATGTAAATCCAATAATTGTTTTCAAGAAAACATTGTTAATGTGAAATTTACAGACTATCATAATTTTGAACTTACGAACATTTTAGTCGTACGAAGTTTAGTGAAACGGACACCTGCCCTTTATTGAATCGATCTTGCTGCGGACTGTACTGATCCATTTATGAAACTGATCACGTGGTTGAAACAACAACAACAACAACATTGGCTGAAAGTGTTGACAGCGCGCCCACTCCAAAGTAAGTATTTCCCGGGTATGGAAGGTGTTCGAGCCAATTCCCACCCTTAGATATAAGCCGAATAGAATAGACAAAAGTAAGTATTATTTGATAGTTTCCTTAACAGCGGTCATCTGCACATACGTCACCAATGTGTGTGTTTCCAATAGTAGGACAAATACATGCATCAGTAAACTTTCATAATGGTCAGTGTAAGTCCAGAACAATGCAAACTGCATTTAATGCAGGCTAAAGCGTGTAATACTCAATGTTTATCCTACTCTGTCATATTTAGGCATTCTATTTATAGCAGATTCCTTGCTAGGTAGATGAGCGCTATAGGCAACAGATTTGATGAATTATGACTCAGCAAACGCGTCTTCATGAGCTGCATTTGGTGGTCCCGGGAGTTCGGCACATACTTATGTCGTTTTTGCAAGAATCGATTTCCGTGTCAGTAGACACGGACATCGATTCTTCGCAAAAACGACAGAAGTTTGTGCCAAAGTACCGAGACCACTAAATGCTGCTTAACAAGACGCGTCTGATGCGTCAGATTTCATCAATATCCGTTACATAATACAATAATTATAAAAGGAATACGTACTTGGCATCAGAGGAATTCTGGAAGTTTCAGTACTTGTTGTTTTTGTTCTAACCACGTGATCATACACCTTGAGATATAAGGATGTGCATGTATAATCACCAGGGGACCGCTTCCATAAACGTCGTACGATAACAATGTTGTTCATAAGTATACCCCCACAACGACGTGTGGGGGGGAGATACACTGGAGTCATGTTATCCGTCCGTCCTTCCGCCCGTCACTAAACCTTAACTCTCGGGTAAATGGCTTATAATTTCTGTTTCCGTGCTCGGATCTGCTTCACATTTCACACACGCATTGCTCCAATGGTTCTCTACCGCCCTATGACAAATATACGTTTGTGCCGCCACTGCTAAGCCAGGGGCCAATGTCACATACTTTAGGGGCACCTGGGCCCACGCGGGGGTATTCCGTAAGCCGCGGTTACTGACAAATCTAGTTTTCTTGTTAAACCACAAATATGAAGTTCACTAAGGTTGCCATTTATATGGTCTTTAAATCTGAATAAAGCCGTTAAAGATTTCTCCATCACGGTTTTTAATGCCAATACAAGTTTAGCTTTGCATTTATGAACTGCATAGTCGTGCGAAGTTTAGTTAAACGGGCCCCAGGGGGCCGTTTCACTAAACTTCGTACGACTAACATGTTCGTAAGTGCAAAATTATTATAGTCTTTAAATTGCACATTAACAATGTTTTCTTGAAACAATTATTGGATTTACATTTATTGAGCATAGGCTGCATATGCAGCCTATGCTCAATAAATGTAAATCCATAAATTGAAATTTACAGACGATCTTAAATTTGCACTTAAGAACATTTTAGTCGTAAGAAGTTTAGTGAAACGGGCCCCAGGTGCGCGTGAGGTACATGTAATTATAAACTATGGACAAATTGTCATCTGTGAGGATGTCATGAAAACTTTGTGACACTTGCACGTAGTTGTACGGACGTCTATGTAACGCTAAATCTACGTAAGCTCAAATAATTAATGATATAGCTAGCTTCAAGTGATTTAGAGAGCTCTTCAAATGATTTGGCGTCAGCTCTAAATATTTAATGATTTAGAGCTAGCATTAATTATTTGAGTTTATGTAGATTTGGTGTTCCTGGAACACCGAATCTACGTAAACAGTATTGCTAGCTCTAAATAGCATTACATATTTAGAGCTAGCTCCAGTTGATATACAGACAACTTCAAATGATTTGGAGCTAGCATTAATTATTTGAGTTTATGTCGATTTGGCGTTCAATAGACGTCTACATATCGGTGGAGAAAAGTCGCAGCTCGCAGCTCCCGTACCGTGCCGACTCGTTATCCGGGTTACACAATCCATTACTGGCGTTCTGCGGTCACAAATTGAACTAATATATCAAACGGAGAGCAGACTAAGTGACATAAAGTGAAGTACGAAGACATTAATTCTCGGATATTACTATAGCATCAAGAAGTTACATTAGCAAATTGATGGTGCTTATGGTGACTTTTTTCTGCCATACACGTGCAGGGCAATGAGCGACCTGTAGCATATTTCACCAACATTGCAAAGTATACTTTTCTAGCAAAGTACACTTTGAGGGAGAAATTTTCAATTTTAGGATATATTTATTAATTTTTATTATACTGAATGTATTACGTTATCACAGCCATTTTGGCTGCGATAATGTAATACATTCATTATAATAATTATGCATACTTGTAATCATCAAATATATGCAGTCGTTAGTTCTATATGAAATAGTGCATTTCGGGAAAAATAAATGATTACTCCCTCAAAGTATACTTTGCAATATTGGTGAAATTGGCTACTGGCTAGATAGTTTGGAAATTATGTAATAAAAAAACAACTTAAATTTTGAAGAACGGTCCACTATTCCCCGAGTTTCCAAACTATGGTTTGACATGTTCCCCTTGAAAAGTGTCATATAATAAAACAATTATTGTCTTTTGAGTCGGTGTACATGATATTTACGGACCTTCGAAAAATGATGTTCACCTCCGCCTTCGGCGTCGGTGAACATCACTTTTCTCAGGTCCGTAAATCTCATGTACACCTCCTCAAAAGACAATGATTGTATATTGTCGACGACTAAAGTTCACCGGTAATGAAGTTTCTTAAAAATTGTCTTAAGTTGTTCAACGACGCACAGTAAAGGTGAAATGGCTTCAGAAATGGCTAAGTTATTTTCTCCGGCTTAATTATACACGTGAACGATAGTCGCCGATGAACAATTGTCGGCTCTACCATGCTGCTACCAATACAAATGCACACACACCTGTAATATCTAGATAACAGACCAATTTTGATGTAGCATATGTACATTTAGATTTCCATTGACTTTACATGGGGACACAAGTTGAGTCCATGATTTTTGACACAGGAGGAGAAAATCCCCCCGTCTAAAATGCGGGTAGGACAAAATCCCCCCCCCCCCCCCCGTCCAAAATCACAGGTAGGACATAATCCCCCCATCAAAATTAAAAAAAACAATATGGTTTGGGACCGACATCAGTATACAAATGTACAAACGATACATACATATTCTTGTTTGACGTTTATTGTGCAACTGAAAATACTTCATTAGATGTGCTTGTTTGATTGTGCAACTGAAAATACTTCATTAAATGTGCTTGATGTTTCATGTTTATTGTGCCAATAAAAGTACTGAATATGATTTACCTTGATTCTGGACGGGGAGGGGGGGATTTGTCCAAACCTTTGTCACCAAACCTTACAGCGGAATTTACGTGGAACTGAGAGTATGGTCAGATAGTAAACTCGGAACAACATACCATAAACACATAGCACATGTAAAAGTAGTAGCCTGCTATGGGGAAGAAGAAATACAATGTCCCCTTAAGCTTTACATCAACGCGTTCCTACAAATACATGTACATTTAATGATAATGGTTTTCTATACATTTGCTTGCAGTTCAGCAGCGGCCGTGTGTCTGTTGACTGATGCGCCGTGTTTGAACTCTGTCAACAGGCTTGTTCGCATGGCAGATCAATGTCGCTGTTTAAAGCATAGCAGGGTTTCTACGTCTATTGACCATGTTGAGTTCCAGCGGCTACGTTAATACTGTTCATATCAAAACACGCGCATTGGCGATGCGATCCAGGGTTGCCGCCGCAACCATTAAAGCGGTCAACGATTTCCCGCTTGTCACAGTATGTCTTCCATTAGCGACACGATCAATATTCCACCAGTGTCGAACACGATCAGATGTCGTGCAATCTGATCGTGGTCTATACTGGTTTCATTTTGAATCGATATCGGTGCGTGTTTCTGTCGCATACTCTGGATGAAACACACTACAGTATCTATTGTTCCAGTCAGCGTGTTTGTGGAGACGGGGATACATAGAGTAGCAAAGTAAACAATGGAATTACATGCGTGCATATCTTCCGTTTAGGCAAGGGTGGTTAATAACGTGTTGATTGTTTCTTAATTGTCAGTGTTGAATGTCATTAAAAGGAACTAGAGAGTCTTATTACACTGTATATTGGATTTCCGAGTATAATAATAATGATATATAGAATAACATTGCATTTAAATCGTCACTATTGTATGAATCATTGAATGTTTTAAAACATATATGTTTCACCAAATATTATGTGGTCGAATATTCAATGCAAGAGTGGCAATTGAATTGTAATGATTATACTATCGGTGTTTCCCTTCGGAAGTTAATGGAAATTATACAATTATACAATTGCCTGAAAGCATACGCCAGGAAGATTGCCAGTGCATTGGAATATGCAGTTGATATAATGTAGATGGCGACGTTCTTCATTAATTGCAGGTAACTACTAGTTGCGAACAGTAACTCTTGCAATCAACTGCAAGAGTTACCGTTCGCAACTAGGTAACTACGTGTATTTGTAAATTACTATCTAGTAATTCATTAATTTTTCAACCGAACTAGTGATTTATTTTCGTCGTTGGCTGTTCCAACGCGGAAACCTTGCTGTCATATAGTCTTGTACTGTAGCTGGATGGTTTGGGTAGATGTTATAATACAGTTGTTTCCTCCGTGGTACAGTCGAACCTCCCCGAACGGCCACCTCTCTACAACAACACCCTCTCTGTAACAGCCGCTATTTTATATCCCAAATAGATGATTTCCTCTATTAGCCCTTAGACTGCTGAGTACGAAAATTGTCGTATGTTGTTGCTTTATAGTTTGCCTTCTTTCTCAATAAAAACATGGTTTGACAACACTTTAGAATCATTTCCATTGGAAATGATTCTAAAATGCTGTCAAGTCATGTTTTTGATAAGAATAATTGAAGAAAATAAACAAACAGCAGACAACACAATTTAATTCAGCATTAACCTCCTACAACAGCCACCTCTCTACAACAGCCAGTTTTGCGTCTTCCCATGGGTGGCTGTTGTAGAGAGGTTGCACTGTACATAATACAATTATTGTTTTTGAGGAGGTTACATGAGATTTACGGACCTGAGAAAAGTGATGTTCACCTCCGCCGTTCGGCGGAGGTTAAAATCACTTTTCGAAGGTCCGTAAATCTCATGTTCACCGACTCAAAATACTATAATTGTTTTATTATATAGCCCTTACCACGAGTATTCATAAAATCAGGAATAGTCACTAACAGTGTAAACACAATAACAATTACATGTGTCAGATTTACGCATGCGCTCTAAGGATGTGAACGATAGGTTTGTTTACAGGAATAAACACATCTCGGACCGGTCTCGCGGTCCGAGAGTGCTTATTCGTGTAAACAAACCTATTGTAAAGTTGTAGATAATCACGTCGCCGTGTTTCGGCCAATGAGACAGACTGAAATACCTTGTCATATAATAATTGGGATTGTTTCTTCGCAGAATTTTGTGGATTTTCTTTATTTTACATATTAAACATGTTATTGCTACCGTTTTGGGACCGTACGCTGCTGGTCGTGGCGTGCATATTTGATCCACGTGGACAGGTTGAAGGTTACGGAGCCCCGCAGGGGGTGTACCATTCTTGTTTGTATTAATTTGTTTCCACGAAATAACAATTCGTTCCCTCAATTTAACAATTCGTTCCCACGTTCCCACGAATTAACAATTCGTTCCATCAATTTAACAATTCGTTCCCACGAAATAACAATTCGTTCCCACGGGAAGGAATTGTTAATTCGTGGGAACGAATTATTGTTATTTCGGGAGAACGTATTGTTAAATTGACGGAACGAATTATCATTTCGTGGGAACGAATTGTTAATTAGAGGGAACGAATTGTTAAATTGAGGGAACGAATTGTTATTTCGTGGGAACGAATTAATAAAAAAAAATCGTTTGAGTATCGTGTTCTTCTCACGTCATTAACACGTCAACTGCTTCTTTAATATAGGAATGAATGGCCGTTTTGTGGAACTTAGCGGGGTATAAACTTGGAAAAGTCGCGGGAATACGCGGGTATTCTCGCGACTTTTCCAAGTTTATATCCCCGATAAATTCCACAAAAAGGCAATTCATTCCTTATAATTCCAGCATTTGAAATAAATTCATCAAGAAAATGTGTTTATTTTCCGTTTTCTTAAGAATTATTTTAACTGCGCCTCACGGTTACGGAAAGTAGTTCGGCGTGGGAGTTTACTTGGATATAAATTTTGGACAGATACTTGCTACGGGCCAATCAAATGTTAGGGAATTGTGTAAATATTTTTGTGCTGGAATTATTATTAGACATATATGTTTATGGAAAACGTCTGGCTCATCTGGATCAGGCTACACGTTTTGCCAATACCACTATACAGACAGGCCTACGGTGTTTAAAGGTTTAAGGGTGTACGTACGCACCAGTCGCATCCTCTCTGGGTACGGGCCTGATGTAATTTTGCACCTAGAAACATATGCCATTATTCGTTTACAAAAAAACTGTGATATTTTCTGTATATGTCAGACGATGACGAAATGTTCATAGGAAATTCGGAATTGAATTCCACAATAGCTCTGAAAAGTTTTTCATCTTTCGACGTCATTTACGGAAACCGCGTCTTTTGATATGAAGTGTATCAGCAAGGCTAGGAAACGCGTATGTATTCCGGGGCCTGCCGTTACTTGTTGTAACCCAGTAGCCTATTTCATCAACATTGCAAAGTATACTTTACTAGCAAAGTATACTTTGAGGGAGTAATCATTTATTTTTCCAGAAATGCATTATTTCACATAGAACTAACAAATGCATATATTTCATGATTAAAAGTATGCAGAATTATTATACTGAATTTATTACATTATCACAGCCATTAAATGGCTGTGATAATGTAATAAATTCAGTATAATAAAAATTAATAAATTTAAAAAAAAATTGAAAATTTCTCCCTCAAAGTATACTTTGCTACTAAAGTATACTTTGCAATGTTGGTGAAATCGGCTACTGATATTGGTATCAGGTCTGATATCTGCCTGGCACGGCAACATATTGTCAGTCAGTACATAATCGGCCTATGCAAAGCTCGTTACCTGATAAAGGTTAGTACATGTAGAATGATAGCTGCACGTTTTCCGCTCTATAGGCAACATGTTACACTATGTCGCTACACCACGTTCAACGGTAACAATGTGCATGATCACGTGGTTAGCAAAACAACAATATCTGAAAGTGATTAAAGCCCGTCCACTCCATAGTATTGATATTTGCATTAATATGCAACGGATATGCATGAAATATGGCGCAGCAAACGCGTCTTCATAACCTGCATTTGGTGGTCTCGGGACTTCGGCACATGCTTATGTCGTTTTTGCGAAGAATCGATTTCCGTGTCTACTGACACGAAAATCGATTCTTCGCAAAAAAACACAGAAGTTTAGACCAAAGTACAGAGACCGCCAAATGCAGCTTAACGAGATGCGTTTGATGCGCCATATTTCATCAAAATCCGTTACGTAATAAGGACAATATAAAATAATACGTACTTTGAATCGGGTGGATTCTGGAAGTTGCAGTACTTGTTGTTGTTGTTAGTACCACTTCTGTCGTTTTTGCGAAGAATCGATTTCAATGTCAGTATTGACTGTAAACACGGAAATCAATTCTTCGCAAAAACGACATATTTTTGGGCCAACTTACCAAGACCACCAAATACAGCTTCACAAGACGCGTTTGATGCGCTATGTTTCATTAAAATCGGTTACATAATAAGGACAATATAACAGAATACGTACCTTGAATCGGCGGCGCTACTGGAAATTCCAGTAATTGTTGTTGTTGTTGTAACCACATGATCATGCATCTTGGGTAATTGCGTAATAGCATTTATATTTCGCGCACTAAAACATTGAAAAAACACATGTAGGGCGTTGACGTTTATGCTTCGCTATATTGTTATTTAGAGCCAATTCTACAATATGAGACAACATATTACCATAAACTCACATAATAAAGTGTTTATTAGCAAAATGCATAGGTCACTCTCCACAAAGTATAAATTAAACAAAGAACGCTTCAAACGAACATTGGAATGAATACTCGGTCATAACGCTTATGTAATACAATGTAATGAAATGTAATTAGAGTTATGTAATCAGAACTAGTAGAATGATATAATTATTCAACATAACCTGTAGTGATCTGGGGCCTGTTTCACTAAACTTCGTACGAGTAAAATGTTCGTACGTGCAATGTTAGGATCGTCTGGAAATTTCAATTGATAGATTTACATTTATTGAGCATAGGCTGCAGCCTATGCTCAATAAATGTAAATCCAATAATTGTTTACAAGAAAACAATGTTAATGTGAAATTTACAGACTATCATAATTTCCATTTACGAACATTTTACTCGTGCGAAGTTTAGTGAAACGGGCCCCTGATCTTCGTATCGATTTTACACACATGTACGCAACTGGAGCCGTCATCAGGAAGCTGTGCACTGCAATTAATGACTTGTTATGGAGCTTTGTTATGAGAGGATTGCTATATTATATTGTATACGCGTCATAAGAAAGGGGACCCCGTGGCAATTATATACCTTGATAGTATTGCAAATGCATTCGGTGCAATCAGAATCACAGGTTGAAGTAACGGACCGAGATCTATAAATACATTACATATGCCTAAAAGCATCAATAAATTAAGAACAAAAATAAGCTAAAATTGTTTTTACTCCCTCCATTATGGAGGGAGTAAAAACAATTTTAGCACTTATATACTCCATAAAAAAAAATAAGCTAAAAATATTTTTTTTCTTCATTTATTGATGCTTTTATGCATATTTAATGTATTTATAGACCTCGGTCCGTTACTTCAACCTGTGATCAGAATATATGAGTATAGCTTTGTGCATGCAATAATCGTTCTCAAATGCCAAAAGAAGACCAGAGTATGCCCAGATCAGTATGCGCTGACGGATATGCATTCGCAGGCTGATATTGGACTACGCTGGTTGCACACATTGTAAGGTCCATTATCACAACAGATAGCTACATGTATGGCTGTGACTGGAGACATAGGGCTTTTGGATTTCGCATCAAAAGTGTATGACCCCACTGTAATTCATGTATAAAAAAAATGTAAATATTTTTCTGCATTTTTTTTCATTTCGCATCAAAAGTGTATGTTGTTACCACTCAGTTGAACCGTCTCGGCGAGACGGTTCAACTGAGTGGTAACAACATACACTTTGGGTGGGTAGCGAACGAACCTGTCGTGTTCGTTCACTTACACGCTGATCCCACTGTATCTCTCCTGTTGCGCCGGTGTTGTCGCAAAGCATTACGGTCTGTTCCACGTTTTTCACGGAACTTTTGGCTATTAAACACTTTAAATCTAAACACTAGTTAAATGTAAGTACTTTTTTCATCAATAACAAAAAGGCCACCCGCCCCAAAATTGTGTTTGATGAAATTCCATCAAATTTTTGATTTAATAGCGAAAAAAAAACATTTTCATATGGGAATTTAACATGGAGGAAAATGAGGTCGAAGAGGTGGGGAGCCAAAAAACGAAAATTTTGAAATTTACGACTCCGAAACCTGGTTAGAGAGCTTGGAAATGATGTAACTAAGAAAACCGAAGTTAGATTTTGGAAATCGGTCACACAAATAAAAATAATAAATACATGTATGTATGTTTAGCCTCATGTTAAACTGTAATACAGCTCAGGCTCAGCCAATCAAGCTGTTTGATTTCAAGCACTATTTTCACTTATTTGTTAAATAAAAGCATTGACAACTATTGACAAGATTAACGCAGGCCGTGGTGTATTGCTGCATGGACGAATGAAATAATCGCTTGATTATAGGTTGGAATACACTAAATGGCTACTGTATAATTCAACCGAACCGAATACCCCTTGTATATGCCCATTATCTAACACTTTAAAGGTTGTGTATACGTGTACATGTAGTTACGGAGCCCCGCAGGTGACGAATTTTTATTTCGTGGGAACGAATTGTTAATTCGAGGGAACGAATTGTTATATCGTGGGAACGTATTGTTATTTCGTCGGAAATATTAAATACAAATAAATCCATGTCCCCTGCGTGGCTCCGTATGTCGTAATCACTGGTATTACAATAAAATCGTTCCAAGTCTGACCCGCTGGGGATTTTACAGGTGTCTGTAATGGATGACATAAGTATATACAATATATAAAGTAGAACCCAGAATATAGAGAATAGTAGGTTAGTGCCGTGAATTGGAAAATATATCTGGCAAGGCTTAGGAAACGGGATGGGCGAGGCTCAGCTGAGCACATCCCGTTTCCGTGCCGCGCCAGATATGTTTGTCCCATTCACGGCACTAACCTACTATTCTATTTATCCCGTCAACACCAACAAATGGCTTTAAAATGCAAAACATAACCCCAGCCACCGCACATATTCATACGCAGCGATTAGGTCGTATTGACAGGATATACAAAATGTTTCACGGCACCGTGTTTCAAGGCACATACATACGGTGTTCCGACCGTTAAGGCCATCGTAATATTGCTAACGGGTCGATACTACGATAGTACGATACTACGATGACGATAGTACGATACTACGATGACGATAGTACGATACTACGATGACGATAGTACGAGTATACGATGACGATAGTACGATAGTACGATACTACGATGAAGATAGTACGATGCCACGATGGCGATAGTACGATACCACGATGACGATAACGCGATACCACGATAGTACGATGACGATACTACGATATTATATCGTACTATCGTCATCGTAGTATCGTACTATCGTCATCGTACTGTCGTGATCTCGTAGTATCGACCCGATAGCGATATTACGATGGCCTTAAGTCAACACTGTTTATCGTAGTATCGTACTATCGTCATCGTGCTATCGTACTATCGTCATCGGAACACCGTACATACATGTACTATCGCACTGTGTTGACGGGATAAAATATCTATTTTCGGACATTCTGAAAACATATGTATCCTTCAGTTGATGGGTTTATACCGCCATGACATCAGACGCTTCTTGATTGTTCGCTAGTGTAGTACATGCTCAGCTAGTATATTCATGCAGTTATGCCAATTTGACAATAAATGTACTTTATTATAGAGATGTATACATGTACACATAAAACTTTAACCCAAGCTCAATGGCGAACAGTGCAGAACGAGATCAGGCTGGGTCTACACTGGTCGTAAACTCAATAGTACCATTTTCTCGTGGCAAGTACCACATTATTTTATGGAATGGCTTATACGATCGATATCCCAAGACGTATTGTGGCAAGAATTACGTGACATTGTATAGTAATTGCTAGGCTGCTCAAGTGCAATCATATTTACATGCTTAAAGGCGCAGGGTCTCAGACAGAAAGCGATAAAAGGATTTGGAAATAATAACTTAAAACATAAAACTGGCTGTTGTAGAGAGGTTGCTGTTGTAGGGAGGTTAATGCTGAATTAAATTTTGTCGTCTGATGTTTATTTATTTTCTTCGATAATTCTCATCAAATACATGCTTTGACAGCATTTTAGAATCATTTCCAATGGAAATGATTCTAAAGTGCTGTCAAAACATGTTTTTATTTAGAAAGAAATCAAAAGCAACATCAAACGACAATGTTCATGCTCAGTAGTCTAAGGGTTAGATATAGAGGAAATCATCCATTTGGGATATAAAATAGCGGCTGTTACAGAGAGGGTGTTGTTGTAGAGAGGTGGCCGTTCGGCGAGGTTCCACTGTACCTTGTATTTCTGAACAACACTGTGCATACGCAGGTAACATTTGCATGCATAATACCGGGGTTTGGTGAAAAATAGTTTTTATAATGATGAAAACTAAGTCGCTCTATGTACAGTTTTCAGGGATTCCGCTGGCGATCGCCACTTTCGGAATTGGCGATAAAAATAAACAATTGGCGATAAAAAAGTGTGTCCGGTACTATCTTAACGGAGATGCTGTCATCGCCTCTAATTATCACATGATAGTACAGTGCAACCACTCTAAGCTGGACACCCTGTGAGTCTCCATATATACATGTTCCATTGTAAACCTGGCATATCGCCACTACATGGCATGTTTCGGTGCTATGCGATCAAGAACAAACATTGCCATCGGCGATAAATGACTGAAAGCTATCAAAATTGCCCTGACATGTGTGTACATAGCGTCTGGTTTAGAGAGGTTCCGCATTATAAGGTCACTTATTGAAGTTTTAACTTTAATTTCTACTTCCAGCAAGTGCCCGTATTCTACAATGACGCCACGAGTCGTGCAGAGAGCCGCGCCGATAGCCGCTCACCACGTGGTAACAGCACAGCCAATGAACGAAGTCTTAGCCACAGCATAGTCAGTAGGATGAGTGTAAGACGCGGCGAGAAATGGAAACACCGGAACAGCACGGCCGTCGACGCTGCCGGTAAGCCATTCACTCTGATGATGGCGGAAAACTAATATGGGACATACCATGTGAGTGTGTACCTAAGAACATGTGCGATTTTCCTGAAATATGCGATTGGTCTCATATACTTACAGCAACTGGAATATTTTTTGTAAATGACGTGGAAAGATGACGACAGTTTCATAGCAAATGCGGAATTCCACATTTGCTATGAAACTTTCGTCAACTTTCGACGTAATTTGCGGAAACTATCGTAGTAAATTTTGCAAAGAACATTTTTAAAGAAATATTGCACATGTTCCTAAATACAAAACAAAATCACATGGCGTGTCTCATATTGTCGTCAGCTATTTGCAAGTTTAGCTCATTTATTAACAATAAAAGCAAACACGTTTTTACAGCACATGAGAATCGTCTCAATTTGAGACGAGTCCCATACGCTGTAAACCGTGGTATGTTGAAAACAAATCAAAATATAAACAGATGAATATGGCAACCACGCATGTGCAATATACGTCCATTACGTCATGGTCGGCATGCTTTTCTTTCTGACATCACAATGCTACGGAATCCCGCAGTGGACATGAATATTTTTTATAAATTCGTTCTCACGAAATAACAATTCGTTCCCTCAATTTAACAATTCGTTCCCTCGAATTAACAATTCGTTGCCATGATATAACAATTCATTCCCTTGAATTAACAATTCGTTCCCACGAAATGACAATTCGTTCCCACGAATTATCAATTCGTTCCCGTGGGAACGAATTGTTATTTCGTGGGAACCAATCGTTAAATTGAGGAAACGAATTGTTAATTCGTGAGAACGAATTGCTAATTCGTGGGAACGAATTGTTAAATTGAGGGAACGAATTGTTACTTTGTCGGAATGAATTGTTATTTCGTGGGAACGAATTGTTATTTCGTGGGAACGAAATTATAAAAAAATAATTCTACGTCCCCTGCGGGGCTCCGTGCAATGCTGTATACGGCATTGACGCTGATAAAATATATCACGGTCAGTCCGAGCAGAAAGCTACTGTCTCTGCCGTTTCATTGGTCAAATCGCACACACAGGTTCTTGAAGAACGGTTCATATGTTGGTGTTTTATGGGTTATTATAGGAATGAATGGCCTTTTTGTGGAATTTATCGGGGTATAAACTTGGAAAAGTCGCGGGAATACTGGACGAAGGCCGGAAGGCCTCGTCCAGTATTCGCGCGACTTTTCCAAGTTTATATCCCCGATAAATTCAACAAAAAGGCCATTCATTCCTTATAATTCCAGCATTTTAAATAAATTCATTAAGAACATGTGTTTATTTTCAGTTTTCTTAAGAATTATTTTAACTGCGCCTGACGGTTACGGAAAGTAGTTCGGCATGGAGTTTACTGGGATATAAATTTTGGACGGAGACTTGCAACGGATCAATCAAATGTTAGGGAATTGTGTAAATACTTTTGTGCTGGAATTATTTCGGTATATCTGCTGGTTTGGGTGCATGCATTGTTACCAACATACAATTTACGCCACCTCCATGTTTCTATGTGTGTATTTTGACAGTATAAAAGGTGTTCGAATGTTCGGAACGGTGAATGTGTAAATAATTGACGATTTCTGTGTAATGCTTGAGCATTTAATTTAGTAGTTGAACAAACTATGTAACTTACCCAATGCAAAACCAACGAAATTTACCCAAAATACCCATATGACACCAACATACTGACCATCTATTCAAATACCTATGATCGCACACGGCGGTAATGAATAGCCTCATGAATAGGTATGGGTATGGAAGGTGTTTGAGCCAATTCCCACCCTTAAATATAAGCCAAGTCGAATAGAATCCTGTACCACGCTTGTACATGTATTATATGTTGTTTTGTTGATGTCAAGTGTATCAGGCTTGGGCCGGTAACTATAGGAATTCCGAGGTTCGCCAATGACTTGACATTGAGCTTGACATCCTACGTCATGATCACTTGCCTGGGGGCCGTTTCACTAAACTTTGTACGACTAAAATGTTCGTAGCTACAACTTTAGAATCGTCTGGAAATGTTAATTGATGGATTTACATTTATTGAACATATGATGCATGTAAATCCAATAATTGTTTACAAGAAAACATTGTTAATGTGACATTTACAGACTATCATAATGTTGCACTCACGAACATTGTAGTCGTACGAAGTTTAGTGAAACGACCCCCTGGTATTCTCTATTCATCAACCGATTTGCTAACACATCAATATAATGAGTAAAATACGCTAAAACATCGGTGCACGTTTTATACCCATGCACAAGTAAATATTTGTGTATGTGACTAGAGAAATGGGCCTTATGAGCTTCGCAACCAGTGTAGATCCGGATCAGCCTGTTCACTGTTCCATCAATGAAATACCCGCCATGCTTCTAACAAACAATATACAAGTCATGTAGATCGGTATCGGACTACAGAGATGTGTTACATTTGTATTTGATCGGGACCTACACTGGTCACTTATCCCATAATGTTCATTTCTCACATCCATATGAGACACGTCATGTGTGTGTGTGCCTAAGAAAATGATGATGAACATTTCATGAAAATTATTTACAAAATTTACAATATTTTCTGAAAATGATAGCAAATGCGGAATATAATAATTCCGCATTTGCTATCATTTACAGAAAATATTGTAAATCATTCCGCATTTGCTATCATTTACAGTAAATTTTGTAAATAATTTTCATGAAATGTTCATCATCATTTATAGAAATATCACAGTTTCTGTAAATAGCTTTTATGAAAACTTGCACATGTTCTTAGGTACAGAATCACATGGCGTGTCTCATATTTGAAAATCGGTTGGACATCTGTCGTCATGAGACTTATCATTATTAATCTACATTGATTAAGCCACGGACCGACCATATGACACATACATTTGCACATACTGTCTATTTCACGAAAGCTGTCCACATTTTAAGGCCATATAAACAATGCAAACACAATATTGTTTTCGAAAATATTTACATATTGATTTTATTACGAAAACTTAGTTCAATATGGTAATTTAACATCGCGAAAAAGAGGTGGAGAACCTGGAGGAGGAGTCGAAAAACAAAAATTTGATTCTGAAACCTAGCTAGATAGCTTGGAACTGATCTAACTACATGTAATAAAACAAAAAGTTAGAGCTGTGTCAGGTCTGACCGGCCGTCGGCACTAACCGGCCCCCACCAGTAAACCCATTTAAACCTATATTACTAGCTTCCACTGCGCATGTGCCGAAAGTTCTCTTCCCTGTGAGTTTTAAATTGTTGAGATTCAGCGCAGAAATTACTGGCGACACGAATGAAATCGTATTTCATAGAAGGACATACTTTTTGGATTTACATTTATTGAGCATAGGCTGCATATGCAGCCTATGCTCAATAAATGTAAATCCATAAATATGTAATCTAACACTTTCCTAAATATGACGCCATATGTACGTAACACACTGTTGTAAACATGAAGGCAGGTTTATCTGGTGTGTGTTCATATTCGGAAAATAAATATTTTGCGTTAACGTTTACCAGATTCAAATGAAGGTAAGCGTGACGTAGACACTCAACATACAGGCAGCCGAGTAGAGCCGAAATGAAAAATACCTAGTCGGCTGTGCTCGGCCACCCGCCGCATTGTAACGTTACAAGAGGTTTACAGACCGGAGGCGTACCGAATACTGGTCAGACTGCGGATGCGCAGACTGATCTGGCCATTCTGGGTCTTCACTGGCAGCAAATACATAACTGCTTTGTAAGATTAGTGTACGGATATTGCTCTTGTGGTCTAATGTAGGTAAATGTTGTTTACACAAACAATGTTTCATTAATTGCTAAAAACACCGAGGTGGCCGAGCTGACCCGATAAAACGGCCGAGCACAGTCGACAACGGCCGAATTGACATGACTCTACCCTACCTATGCCCGATAATTTTGAATGGTTGCCAAATATATAGGCAGAATATGGCAAGTGACTTGTCAAAATGTGTAACACAGTCTAATCTATTTATAAATGCGGGAAAATCCCAAAATCGGAACTGGGTTTGTGCAGCGTGTATGTTTACGTCTTAGACGGCCGAAAACACACGACCCCGCTCTACGTTTTGAAAATCGGTTCACTATTTCTGAAATTAGAAATATTTCCCCATGTGAAATTCCCATAGACATCTTCACTCTGTGGAAATGGTTTTTTCGCAATAAAATCAATAATGGACCAAATTTCACGAAATAAAAAGTAGGCTCATTCTTAAATTTTGCTGTAATTTATTATCGAATAAAATCTATTTTTTTGCATTGTTTATAATTATAGCCGTAAAATTTGAGCAGGTTTCGCGAAATATCTGTTTACTGTCTGTTCCACGTTTTGCTGCCGACGAACTTTTGGCCATTAAACACATTACATCTTAAAAAGATTTAAATGTAAGTACTTTTTCATCGATAACAAAAAAGTCACCCTCTCAAGTGCCTCCATGTTAAATTCCTATAGGAAAATCGTGCTTTCGCTATAAAATAAATATTTAAATATTTCTTAGAATTTATGTGTTTAATAGCCAAATGTTCGTCGGCATAAAAACGTGGAAAAGACAGTACATTGAATGTACAATCAAGTACACTAATCGGTCCAGTATTTTTCAATGTATTTATTTAAAAACTGAGTATAATTCTGATTTTACCTAGCCCCGCAGTTGACATGGAATATTTGTTTATTAATTCCTTCCCACGAAATAACAATTCGTTCCCTCAATTTAACAATTCGTTCCCTCGAATTAACAATTCGTTCCCACGATATAGCAATTCGTTCCCACGAATTAACAATTCTTTCCCACGAAATGACAATTCGTTCCGTCAATTTAACAATTCGTTCCCTCGAATTAACAATTCGTTCCCACGATATAACAATTCGTTTCCACGAACTAACAATTCGTTCCCGTGGGATACAATGTCCGTTAACATTTTAAGGAAACACGGTTATCGCCCCTGATATCGGTATGGAAATTTACGTCTGTTATGAAATGTATGATAATGCCAATCAATACGTGGGGTAATGGTGTATAGCAGGCACTCGTATTTTTAACAACTGGTGGAATAGCGACACAATACAGTGGGGTCAGCGTGTAAGTGCACACAAGAACGAACATGACAGGTTGGAACCAACCTGTCGTGTTCGTTCGTGTGTGCACTTACACGCTGACCCCACTGTATATACACTTATTTAAGTCCTATAAAGAACGGTTTGTGCCTACTGAGTGGGCATGTACCTTTAATACAGGGGGTTGTGTATTCCCACGATACAAATCAAGTTGTCGCATTATGTCGCCGGTGATATCTCAGATAACCAATGTCTGGGTTTTCTCTTTATGGAATGCAAATTATTTTTACAGTGGAACCTATCTAAAGCGGACACCCTGGGATGTCCCCAGGGTGTCCGGCTTAGAGAGGTTCCACTGTAATTCAGACAGATGAGCACTCCAATACATGCACGTGTACTTTACGACCATGAACATGCATCAATCAGGGAACGTGACAATTAAATCAATCAAAATTGAGCACACAAATATTTGCTTGGGGTCAGGTTTAGAGAGGATCTAGTGTAGGAACGAAACGCAGCATAGTGTCTTACCAAATTCAAGGGTGTGTGTGCTTTTTACTGCTATGGAATTTACTGTGATGAAAATTGGAGACAGAGTCACAATTTGGTGATGTTCTTACGCTATTACTGTACTAGGAATACTGTATGATTCGTTGAGAAATGATAAGTACATGTACATGTATATGACTTTAATCTCACCCGCGCTAGTCGAAAGTGCAACATGTCAGCGACCTTTATAATACTGGCGTAGGAGTTAGTACTGACGTTGATGTCGTCGTCGTAGACTGAATTTTATCAAAGTTTATCGGTAACCACCCTGTGTCACAGGGATTCCGCTGGGGAAAATCAAAGAATTGCCACTTTAAAAAATATAAAACAATTGGCGATAAAAAATTACAATTTTCGAAAAAAAAAATAAAAAAAAAATAAATAAATAAATAAATTTTTGGATTTTTTTCCCGAAAATTGTAATTTTTTATCGCCAATTGTTTATTTGTTTATTTTTATCGCCAATTGTTTATTTTTATCGCCAATTGCGAAAGTGGCGATCGCCAGCGGAATCCCTGGTGTCATTATGATGACCTTGACCTTCGTGGGTGAAACACTCGTTGGCGACGATCGCCTTGTAATAAATATAATATTGAATAAACTTCTATGGTGACATTGACTTTCGTGGATGAGACACTCACTGAAGATCACCTTCTATAAGGGTCCATTGCTCCAGATAACGAATTAGTAATTGAATATTGTCACTCCATCATTTCTGAAGCAATTGGGTATTTCAAAATTTTAATTTGGTAAAATAAAATCACACTAATGTTTACACATCAGCAGACAGCAATTATTGAATAGTTTGCTTCGAAATGAAAACATATCTTGGCATTTCATTAGAATTGTCTCCTTGGAGACAATTCTAATGAAATACCAAGATGCGTTTTCATAGAAAAAAATGCCATTTTACACATCAGCAGACAGCAATTATTGAATAGTTTGCTTCGAAATGAAAACATATCTTGGCATTTCATTAGAATTGTCTCCTTGGAGACAATTCTAATGAAATACCAAGATGCGTTTTCATAGAAAAAAATGCCATTTTGATGGTCTGTTTCTCGTTTTCTGCAGCATTTTTCTATACCATACATTTGTTATTGCTTTTTTATACTCGCTACTTCTGATTTCAATTGGGTTTTTGTGAATTTTAATTGGGTATTTAAGTAAATACGCAGCTTATCTGGAGCTTGAATTACGGTTTATTATGCAACATAACGGTCAGTCTATCCGAAATGTCAAAGTGACACATTGCAGACCTATTCACAAGTGAATGACTTGTACTCTAATGCCTGTCTCGTAACATGTGCCAGTGATGTGAGTTGTGGGGATTGTGGTATGTGGGCTCGTCTAACTCCCGATATGCCTTCGGATTCATGTAATCTAATGCTGCTATATACATGTATGTACAGTGCAACCTCTCAACAGCAGTCACCCGTGGGAAGACACACACTTGGTTGTTGTAAAGACGTGGATGTTGTAGGGAGTTTAAATATAGATGTAATTGTCCATTTGGGATATGACATGTTACGGAGAGATCGTTGTTGTAGAGATGTGGCCGTGTGTGGAGGTTTGACTGTATATTGTTTCTTACAAGCAGGACCAGTGTCATTTATTGATCATGAATGGCGAACAATGCAGATCCTGATCAGACTGCGCGGATGCACTTGCTGATGTGGCTGTACACTGGTCGGATATAGGACATAAGCCACATTAACCCTTTGAACCCGAAAGCCCGCTATATCGGTTTATGCAAACAGTGCAGATCCAGATGAGCCGGCTCGTAACGAGCCGTCTCATCAGGATCTGCACTGTTTGAAAGCAATTTTCATATTTTCGAGAACAACAAATACCCCCGTTTTATAAATGGAATAGTCTGAAAATTATTTTTCGATGATTGGATTGGTTGCAAAATTAACATATCGCAGCCCATTCAGTTACTTAGGGGTGAAAGTGTTAATCCAGCACAGCCATACATGAGATTTCCTTACTAATGCTGAGTATGGTGTATTTGACCAGATAGTTAAACAGAGTGGCAACAATATACATGTACAGTAGAACCTCTCTATACCGGACGCCAAGGAAATATTTGTGATCATATTTTGATGGGTTTCTTGGTCATTTATATCAGGTGATAATGCCTGCTCATGATCGCATAGCACATAACTATGGCTCAGAATGATAACATGCCTGATTTACAGTGAAACTTCTCTAAACCGGACACCCTGGGGACCTCCCAGGGTGTCCGGTTTAGAGGTCCCCAGGGTGTCCGGTTTAGAGAGGTTTCACTGTAAATACAATTTGGATGAGAAATAGGAACAATAATCAGATCCTTCCAATCATTTAGTCACTCAAGTAACACAACTGCTACAGAGAATATCAGCAAAACGACCAGTGTCTGTTTCACGAACGAATCAGTATTTATTTTATGAAAACTGTTCAAAAATGTATTATATTACGAACACCATCAGTTATATATATCCAATATTGATTGTACTGACGAAAAACATTTTCCCCATTTAAATCCCCATAGATAGACATCTTCACAGAGTGAAGATGTCTATCTATGGGGATTTAACATGGAGAATTATTTTCTGATTTCAAAAACAGTGGACCGATTTGCAAAATTTATCTTTTGTTTCCTTAGTTAGATCATTTCCTATCACTAGCCAGGTTTAGAAGCCAATTTCCATTTTTTGTTTGTTCTCCTCCCTCAGCTCCTCCTCCTCCTTTTTCCCCCATTCCCATAGACAAATCAATTTTTTGTTATAAAGTCAATATTTTACCAAATTGCACGAAACACAAAGAAGGCTCATTCTTAAATTTTTATAAAATTTAATATTATCGAAAAATATATTGTTTTTGCATTGTTTATATGGCCTTACAATTTGGACAGGTTTCGTGAAACAGACAATAACTCTACTGACTGAATGAGCAAGAGATGCAACTCTATCTGAGTGTTTCCAATGTCGCTAGGTACCTTTTGTCAATTCGGGGCCCATATAGGATTACTGTCTACTTGGATGGCTATTAGTTCTGCTGAGTCAGGATGAGTCTGTTCTTAATCTATAGTGACGCACTTAAAATTACCATGACAATGTCATATATTGCTGACAGCAAGGGTGAATGCCCGTCCTGTTCCGTAGAAAGGACGGTATTTTGTTTACACAATCGGATCGATGGAAATATATCTGACAATCAAAAGGTGTCTACTGTAGTTTAGTCATTAACGCATCACCACGGTTAACGCATCAATTTGCATTTGAAGCACGCAAATGGAATCATAAAAAGTTATTAAAATTATTATACGTAGTGTACTATAATAACTTATAGTATACATCCGCTCCAAATGGGTATGAAAATGAATGAACTATAGATCCAAACAGTAGATCCAAACACACGAAACACGTGTAACAGTATATAGTTATGCATGGCCATCCGGGGAACAGTCAAAACCATTTCCCCGAGGTGCTGTGGATGATCCGATGTACTATTGCCCAGAGGCCGAAGGCCGAGGGCAATAGTGCGTCGGGTCGTCCACATCACCGAGGGGCAATACGTTTGACTGTTCCCCGAATGACCATAACATACGTGTAACTGTTTTATTACGCAACCTGTAACACACTGTATGTGACACAATGAACATAAATTTGAGGTGGGTGCATCGACTAATAAGAATATGTTCACGTTTTCCTGAAAGATATGTACTGAATCTGTGAACCTTCATAGCAAATTCGGAAATATTCGTCAAGTTTCGACGTCATTTACAGAAATATCGCATGTTTTCACGAGACATCGCACATTTTCTTAGGTACGCAATTTTAGGCGGAGTGCATCGACTAATAAGAACATGTGCAAGTATTTATGAAATATATATACTGAATCTGTGAATCTTCATAGCAAATTCGGAAATATTCGTCAAGTTTCGACGTCATTTACGGAAGATATCGCATGTTTTCACGAAACATCGCACATTTTCTTAGATACACAATCACATGACGTGGCTCATATAGACATGTATATGTAATATTCATTTTTCATAATTGAACAATTGTTGCTATGACATGTAAATTAACGACATACAATGACGTCATTAATATATAAATCACGGCATATTAGTCGGCTTCACGAGAAGAAATGAAAAGCACCGCAAACGGTTTAAATTTTATCTTTCTATTTGTCATGAACATAAAAATAAATTTCCTTAAACGCGGTGATTGTGTCGCATATGTCGTTGTTGCTATGGCAACTGCTTTCAGTTCCTGTTAATCCCGAGGTCTGTAGTCTGTAGTTGACAGAAGGTTCCTAGAAGCTATGCATTGTTAGTGTAGAGACTGGCATTAATGCTTATGAAACGTTTTCTGCACGTTCTCCAAATTCATACTCGAAATCAGGAAGTTTTATTGGCCGAGACTGAGCACAGCTCAGCCTCGGCCAATCAAACTTCCTGGTTTGAAACATGAGAACGGTGTACATGCTGAGAAAGTGTTACAAATCCGTGCCCCAATCACCAAGCCCGATTGCGCATTCGAAATTATAATTTTTATTTTGCTGATAGTATATCCGCAGCAAAATAGGGGATAACCATGCTTTGTTTTTCGATTTGGAGCAGTATGTGGGAGGTTTTATGGTCTGTTAATCAGTTTTACATGACGCGTTAGCGGAGCCGTAAACTAATTCGTTCCGTTCGTGTAAATTTACTATAATATAATAAGTTTTGTTCCCGTTCATGTAACTGCTTCATATTTCACATACGCATTGATATAATGGTCCTCTACCGCCTTGTGATAAATCCACGATCGTCTCGCTACCGCTGAGCCCAGGGTCAATGTCAAATACTTTGTGAGCTTGAAAACTTAACGCTCGGGTAAATCTCTTATATTTTATGTTTGCTTGCACGGATCTGCTTGATAGTTCACATACGCATTGCTCTAATGGTCTTGTATCGCCCTGTGATAACTCAATCGTCCCTCCCCCGCTAAGTCCCGGGTCAATGTCACATACTTGGTGCGTTCGAAACCTTAACGCTCTGGTAAATGTCTTATATATAATTGCACGGATCTGCTTGATATTTCACACACGCATTGCTCTACTGGTCCTCTGTCGCCCTGTGACAGATCGCATGTCTGTATCGTTTCTAGTATACATGTAACTCGAGGTGTATGATCAAGTGGTTACAACAACAACAACGCCGCCCAATCCAAAGTAAGTATTATTTTATATTTTCCTTAATATGCAACGGATTTTGATGAAATATGACGCAGCAAACGCGTCTTCATGAGCTGCATTTGGTGGTCTAGGGAGTTCGGCACAGACTTATGTCGTTTTTGCGAAGAATCGATTTCCGTGTCGGAGAGACACGGAAATAGATTCTTCGCAAAAACGACTGAAGTCCGATCGAAAGACCACCAAATGCAGCTTAACAAGATGCGTTTGATGCGCCATATTTCATCAAAATCCGTTACGTAATAAGGACACTATAAAATAATACGTACTTTCAATCGGTACTTGTTGTTGTTGTTAGTACCACGTGATCATACACCTTGTAACTGTAAGGTCAGCAACGTAGTAAAACACACGTAGTTCAAACACGCGTTACATGAAAGAAATCTGAAACTTACATTAACAAGTCATGTTAAATACATATATATGTAAACATACATCATTCAGCGTCACATTGCCGTTTACCGGGTTAAAAGGTACAATGTGCATGTTATATGGCACTATATTTGTCACCCCACCCGTCCCACAAAAGTCGTCGAAATCGACAGCCTCTGAAAATATGAATAATGTATACAGATATGTAGGTATTTCGTGGTATTGTCAGATTCCTAGAGCATTGTACAGACTGTATCCACAGCAACTACGTCGATTAATCCATCTATAAAGCAATTAGCACCAATCCAACCTCGTTGTGCCCAATATTTGTGAATAGATATGCGAATTAACCTGTAGTTTCGAAACAACAATTGGCTGTCATTGTTACAGCAATAACCTCATGACCTGACGTCATTTACAGAAAGAACCAATCGGAACGCGCTTCGCAGTTCTAGGGGACCATCGATTTCGATGACTTTTCGTAAGGAAAACTACGTGAACAAAACAGTGCTGTATCACAGACATCAAGTACATCGATAATACCAGACTAGTGTCTTTTGATATCAAGCTTATCAGGCAAGGCTAGGAAACGCGTAGGAATTCCGAGGCTTGCCGAGGAATTCCTACCGTTTCCGAGCCGAGCCTGATAAACTTGACATCAAAATACACTAGCCTGATATTCTATTTATCAGGTAACGTTTTATGCTCGAAAATTACATTAGATGACGTCGTATTCTATGGACAGAACGCGGACTTGCTTACGTTGCGTCATTACACTGACGTCATTCGGTAACGTCACGTGACGTCATTCGACAAATGGAACGTTAGTTTTCACTTTGTTGTAACCCGGATGTTGATATCAGGTCAATGCCTGACACAACAATATGTTATCAGTCAGTACGTATTCGGTCAATACAGGGCAGGTTACCTGATACATGTACTTTTTAACCCGCTGAACAGCACTGTGACGCTAAACGATGTCTGTTTTACAAATATTCATCATCAAATGCTATGGTAAGGTAACCATTTCTATCATTTTAACGGGTTTGAAAAAGGCGCGTGTTTCACCGCGTTGTTGACCTTTTAAGTTATGTTAGAAACTAGATAATCAGGTGATATGTTCCTGGTACCTGTGGATTAACCAAAAACAGTAAAGTGTAGCAGCTAAGCCTATTCAGTCAGATACAAGAATTGCAGATATTGCGAATTCCCATGTCAGGTTATATGAGTTCGTACAGTGCCGTGACCGGAGCGAGCAGCTGTATGGTAACGGCTGAAATTTGTGTCAAATCCATTAACAAAAGTAGTTCCCTCGTGCATGTATCTGGAGCGTTGCCCTTTGTAGAACTTAGTAGTGTACTATATACGTGCATTTGGAGGTTGTTGCCTGTATTTCTTTGTCGGATTGTCAGAATCACCGTTCGACAATGAAACGGAAGATCAATGCATCACACTAAATCTAGCGGTATTCTTGTTGCGGGCAGTAACTCTGAAAGACTCCCGTACCGTCCGCAGGTACGGGAGTTTTGCAGAGTTACATGTACTGCCCGCAACTGGCGATTTTCATGCGTGGTGGAGTCAAGCGTAGTCAGTAACAAAAGCTAATTCATATGTTGTACGGTACATAATTGTGTTTGCTTGCAATTAATGTACATTTAGTCATCTACTTCACAAGGATGTTACAGTATATTTGACATCACTTTCAATCGTATTGTTTTCTCTTTGAAACCTCACACATGAGCGACTGAATTTGAAACTACGTCACGGAACAAATGTGTTCAACACAACAGACACCGTACGGATACCAGAGCGAGATAAATAACTTAAAGTACAATTGTCCGCCTGTACGGCCGATAGTGCACGACCCACGTATGCTCTCATAAATATGTTCATATGTACATGCGGGTATTGGGCTACAGTGCTCGAACACACACTACGTCCCTTATTGCCGGGACGAGTTCCGTCTTGTGCCTATCAGCACTACAATATGGTCCCTAAGTGAGATTCGAAGCTTCTCGTGACGTCACAGATTCGGTAAATTCCGGAATTTGCAGCCTATGTTCAATAAATGTGAATCCAATCGTTTACAAGAAAACATTGTTAATGTAAAATTTACAAAACTATCATAAGTTTGAACTTACGAATATTTTAGTCGTACGACGTTTAGTGAAACGGCGCCCAGGCTACTATCTTTTGATATAAATTTTTTCAGGCAAGGCTAAGGAACGCGTAGGAATTCCGAGGTTTGCCGAGGAATTCCTAATGTTACCGAACCAAGTGGTTTACGTTTACGTTGCGTCATTACACTGACGTCATCTGACCAACGGTCAATTTGTACTTCGTTGTAACCCTAATGTTTGTATCAGGTCAATGCCTGATACAACAAATATGTTATCAGTCAGTACGTATTCGGTCAATACATGGCAGGTTACCTGGCACTGTGTATACAATATAGTGACTTCAGGCATCAACGCTACCGGATTAATCCGAATTAAGGCCACTGATAATGCTATCTGTATAATTGATAATTACTATATTGATTTAATATTGAGGCCGGGTCATATTGGAGTAAATGAGAATTACGGTTCATAATGTACAGTCACGTTCACCGGGTATTGAATCTCGTTTCGACCTACATCTTCCTATATGACAAAAAGAGAAATTAAATTGGTTGAACGTTCCAGCAGCAACTAAGATCTTATGTGGCTGTGGCTGGAGTAATGAGGCTTATGGGGTTTGTGACCGGTGTACGTGTAGCTCCGGATCAAATGGCACACTCCCTTAGTCAGCAAACTAGCTACTATTGCCCCGAGGTGCTGTGGACGACCCGAGGCACTATTGCCCTGAGGCCGAAGGCCGAGGGCAATAGTGCATCGGGTCGGGTCGTCCACAGCACCGAGGGAAAATATATTGCTTGGCAGAAGCATGACGGGTGTTTCATTTATATAATATCGAACGGTGCATATCCTGATCAGACTGTGCGCATTCACAGGCTGATCTGGATCTAAATTGGTCGTAAAATCCATAAGTCCCATTTCTCCAGTCACAGCCACCGTGACTAGTGAAATGGCAATTATGACAATTACAACTTGAACGCCTTCTGATTTGCTAGAGCAGTCCTGTCGCCTGATAAACACGTGCATACTATTTGTCGTAAAGTGTTTCATTGATTGTGAGGCGAACATTGAAGGCCCTGATCTGGCGCTTCAGTGGTCCCAATGGTCGTACTTCCCATTTCTCATGCAGTCACAACCACATATACCCATCGTGATAGCATTGATCGCGGGGACACGAGAGTATTGAATCAAAGCATGTGTCAAGGGTAATTGTAAATAATCGAGGTGTTAGTTTCCATGTATGTTAACACTGAATTATTAGTGCACTCAGCCCGTTGGGTACGTACACGTCAATGTGGCTGTAACTAGAGACATGGGGCTTATGACATTGATGGCCAGTCTAGTGATTGTTGTGTGACTGGAGAAATGGGGCTTATGGTATTTGTGGCCAGTATAGGTGTTTCTTACATGTAGTTACAGTGGGGTCAGCGTGTTAGTGCACACACGAACGAACACGACAGGTTGGAACCAACCTGTCGTGTTCGTTCGTGTGTGCACTTACACGCTGACCCCACTGCAAGGTCCACCACCATCATTGATTTTTCCTATATAAACTAACAAATGACCACACATTTTGCTGTTCTCTGCTACTTTCATTTTTAGTATGGATGTCGTGGGACCTATTTTCCCATAACCTGCATCCATTCCGCTCTGGATATTCACTAATTAAAATATAGGTTTAAGTATTGTTAATAAAGATAAATTCAATCTCCTCTGACTACTCTGATGGTGGCGCAAAACGTCTCCGGCTGGAATTGAAACCGCCTCACATGACAAATATGCTTCGACTAACAAAATAATCTCAAAGCATATGCTTGAAACTGATGGAAATGATACATTAACATACATGTGAAGTAGATTAGTGCATCAATTGACTGATTTCCGCACGCTAAGAGTGTCTATGGCATAACAAATCTGGCTAATTTTTATTTTTACGTACTACTTACTACACCGCGCATGATGTGTGAATGTGGTTAAACCTTAAAGGTACATGCCCACTCAGTAGGCACAACATGTTCTTTATAGGATTTAAATAAGTGTATAAGTGTGTCACTATTCCACCAGTTCTAAAAATTACCAGTGCCCTCTATACATATATAATCATAATGTTTATTTTACTGATAGTGACGCACGGTGGTATCAGGCTATTTTCATATGCAAAGGAGGCATGATATTTTTTAATTATTTATACTAATTAAATGCGTCACCTGAACAAATAATATTTTCGACTGATGTAAAGTATGGTCATTGCACATCAAAACATAATTACAGATAATAAATAATTATGTCCGTTAACATTTTAAGGAAACAGGGTTATAGCCCCTGATATCAGTGTTGTAATTTACGTGTGGTATACAATGTATACTAATGTCAATCAATACGTGGGATAATGGAGAATGAATGTTTATTTTGCCAGAAAATGTCTCAGATGATGTCTCAGATATAGAGAACATTTTGTGCCTACTGCGTGGGCATGTACCTTTAACACACTCCTGCAGATATAGAGAAGTTAGCTTAGTAGGTAGAGCGTCGGACTGCGGATACCAGAGACCCCGGGTTCGATTTCCACTTCGACCCGCTGCCGATTTGGCGTGTCCTTTGGACAAGACACGTTCGTGCTAGCCTGGTCCTATCGGATGGGAACTTTAATACTCGGTCCCGACATGCAAGGTCATCGAGCCAGTGCCGTCGTTAAATCAAAGCATTTACATTTGTATACATAGTGGTGATGGATACAGTTTACTTGAAGCATGCATGGAGTTTCACTGACGGAATTAACCCTTTCAACCCTAAGGGCATGGAATGGACTGTGATATGCTAATGTTCCGACCAATCCAATGGTCACAAAATGATTTTCAGATTCGTCCATTTATGAAAAAGGGGTGTTTTTGTTCTCAAATATATGAAAATTACTTGCAAAAAGTGCAGATCCTGATGAGACTGCTCGTTACGAGCCGGCTCATTTGGATCTGCACTTTTTTCATAAACCGATATAGCGGGATTTCGGGTTCAAAGGGTTAATTGCGTACAGTGTTTATCCTGATCCTTAGAGCAGCTATACATGTACAGTCGAACCTCCCCGAACGGCCACCTCTCTACAACAACACCCTCTCTATAACAGCCGCTATTTTATATCCCAAATGGATGATTTCCTCTGTATCTGACCTTTCGACTGCTGAGCACGAACATTGTCGGCTGCTGTTGCTTTTTCCTTCTTTCTCAATAAAAACATGTTTTGACAGCATTTTAGAATCATTTGTAATGGAAATGATTCTACAATGTTGCCAAAGCATGTTTTTGATGAGAATTGTCGAAGAATTGTCGAAGAAAATAAATAAACAGCGGACGACAAAATTCAGTATTAACCTTCGTACAACAGCCACCTCTCTACAACAGCCAGTTTTGTGTCATCCCATTGGTGGATGTTGTAGAGAGGTTGCACTGTACATGTATATCCGTGTTTCGTGTATGTTGACATAAAGTCGATCTCGACATATGGAGATGAATTCCGATTTAGACTTTAACAGCCTTGCGCAACCCGTACACGGGATATATGGAGCTGTGTATTGTGTATGTGTTGGCTGCACACATCATAGAAACATGGAACGATCCCTACTTGCGGACACATGCATATAAAGTAAGCTAATTACATGTATCCACAGTTTTAATTGGACGTTGCGTAGTGATACAATGTACATGTATATCAGATCATCGTCTCTATCAAATATATGCATTGATTGAATATATTATGCTATCATTTATTTAAAGGTACATGCCCACTCAGTAGGCACAACATGTTCTTTATATGAATTAAATAAGTGTATATAATTGTGTCACTATTCCACCCGTGCCCGCTATACAGATATAATCATGTAGTAATATTTATTTTACTGATTGTGACCCGCGGTGGTATCATCTATTTTCATATGCAAATGAGGCATGATATATTTTAATTCTTTATACTAATTAAATGCGTGAAAAATAATATGTTCAACTGATTGTAAAGCATAAGCATTGCACATCAAAAAGTTAATACGGAGAATAAAATAGTAATGTCAATTAACATATTAAGGAAACACGGTTATCGTCACTGATATCAGTGTGCAAATTTACGTCTGATATAAAATGTATAATAATGCCAATCAATATGTAGGGTAATAGTCAATGAATGTTTATTTTGCCAGAAAATGTCTCAGATGGTGTCTCTGACATAAGCATGTTGCGCCTACTGAGTGGGAATATGCCTTTAAAGTAGTTAATTAACTATCTAGTAGTGGTTAAAGCATCACATGTGATAAGTTCATAGGTGTCTCGCATCTTGGTGCTTCTAAATTATTTATAAGGTCATTTTTATTAGGAAATGAGAAGTGTTATTTCTACCTCGTAGGTGTCTGCGACCATACCACAGTGGAACCTCTGTAAACCCGACACATATACAGTGGGGTCAGCGTGTAAGTGCACACACGAACGAACACGACAGGTTGGTTCGCTACCCACCCAAAGTGTATGTTGTTACCACTCAGTTGAACCGTCTCGCCGAGACGGTTCAACTGAATGGTAACAGCATACACTTTTGATGCGAAATGAAAGAAAATGCAGAAAAATATTTACATTTTTTTTTATACATGAATTACAGTGGGGTCAGCGTGTAAGTGCACACACGAACGAACACGACAGGTTGGAACCAACCTGGCGTGTTCGTTCGTGTGTGCACTTACACGCTGACCCCACTGTAGTTGTACTTAATTTTGATATGTTGCATTGCCATTTACCTCCAGTGATAATGTATGTTGATGATCACAAAGCGTCCACGCGTGTCTTGAAGTACTAGTAGTCATCTGTCTGTTTTACAGTGGAACCTCTCTAAATCGGACACTCTGGGGACCTCCCAGGGTGTCCTGTTTAGAGCGGTTCCATTGTAAATTTATACACAATCGCCTGTGTTAATCTTACCCAGATGTCAACGCTTCTGAACATCTATTGGCATTTTCAACTAGCAATCAAGCAGTTTGATTGACAGAGCCTGAGCTGTGGCAACGTTCAGGCTGAGTCAAACAATGTTGCTTGATTTCAAGCACAAGCATTTTGAAGTATTATTCGCCCCGGTGAGAATATCATGGTCACATTATGAACACTGTTCGCCGTGATAAATCTGCACAGGTCTACACGCCTACAAAAGGGTGGTTGGTCAAAGGAACGTGACGGCGTAAATAAACGGTAGGGGTTCCTCCTTATAGGAATCACGATTTGCCTGGTTTGGCACTTATGTACGTTTTTATCTTTGGCTCTTTTGTTACTTGGGAGTTGAATTGGGTAATTGTCCATTATAAAAGTAGTAAGAGTATTACTGATCCTACTGCTTTTGGGAGGGGGCCAAGTGATTCTGGTGTGGCGAGGAGGGGGCCAAGTGATTCTGGTGTGGCGAGGACCTGGCATCAGATCAGGATTATTCTGATTCCAGGGCTGAATATATAGATTTTTTATTGTAAATATTCAGTTCTGATTTCGGGATCCCCCCCCCCATTTGTACATGTACTTGAACATGTACATGTACTTGTACAGGTAATAAATGGGATTTAGTACTAAACCCATTGACCCGGCCTTAAATGACATTAGCTGTTGATAGGCCGTTAAACCCCAACAAACAAACAAACAAACACAGATCATTCGGTATGCAACATATTAATAGAAACACAATTGTTATATTTGTTATTTCTCAATTAAAGTAATGTTGTGACCACTAATTTGAACCGTCTCGGCGAGACGGTTCAAATGGTGGTCGCGACATATACTTCTGAGCGCATACAATGAAAATATTTAGGATTTTTCGCAAACATAATAGCGTATCCTGAGCATGAAAAGGGTTAATAATGGATTCCTTGTTAAGGTACGCATACCCTCCTTCCTACCCCTTCTTCAGTGAATGAACGGCGAACAGTGTATGCCCTGATAAAACTGCATGGATGTGCAGCGAAGGCTGACTATCTAATCGCAGGTGCAATGAGTTTTGTATGCAGAGAGCTAGAAACACCATTGTTACCCCGCTCCAAAAAACGAAAAAATTTGGAAATTGACTCCGAAACCTGACTAGATAGCTTGGATATGATCCAACTAAGAAAAGATAAACTTTAAAAATCGGTCCAGTATTTCTAAAATTCAAAAATATTTCCCATGTTAAATCCTCATAGACATCTTCACTGAAGATGTCTACGGGGATTTAACTAATTTTTCCTTTAATTTAATATTATCAAAAGAAATCTTGTTTTTTAATTGTTTATATAGCCGTAAAGTTTGGACAGCTTTCGTGAAACAGACAGTAGAAACAAAATTGCTACCCCACTCCATACCTCTCGCGAGGGTAGCAATTTAACACCATCTCTTTAATGTAACACATGCAAGAGTGATGTTTTCAATCGGTTATCCGGCGTGTTTGATAGGTTAGCTATACAAAACTGTTAAAACTGTAGTCATAGATTATTAATAAAGAACATAATTTGGTGTCACGGTGTTTATCTGACATTTACATGTATATCTTGTAGATTTGAAAGCTTCATTTCGTTATGTTGAATGTTGAACAACAACAAGAGAAAAGATGGCTTCCATGGGAAAATTGTTTCCCTGTTTTATTATATTTGGCAATTTACTAGTTCTACATCACAGATTATTTGTTTAGAGGTATACAATATACAGTTTATTAAATTTTAACCTAGATACAACAGGTTTTGGTATGCACTTCGGTTGCTCACATTTTTTTGAATGCGTCAAATTGTAGCCGTAGATAACATATCGGAGGCGAATTATTGTAGCTAGCGCAGTGTCATATAGATGTTGTTTACATTCAACTGCAACCTATTATACAGCCACAATGTATCCGTCTACAATAACTGCATCGACAGTCCGAATACCAGACACACCATGTGATTTTGTACCTAAGAACATGTGCGATTTATCATGGATTATATTTACAGAAACTGTGATTTTTTCCGTAAATGACGTCGAAAGATGTCGAAATTTTCATGGCAAATGCGGAATTCCGCATTTGCTACGAAAATGTCGACATCTCTCGACGTCATTTACGGAATAAATCGTAAATTCTGTAAATAGTTTTCATGATATATCGCACATGTTCTTAAGTACAAAATCTTATGGCGTGTCGCATATAGCGGCAGGTTACAGCCGGTCATTAAGCGCAATTGCGTGTGGTCACGACGAAGACAATCCCCTTCTGTGTTTACAAAACAAACACATTTAATTGTAGTGTACATAGAAAGAATATTATGAGGGATGGTAGCTAGTTATCTCCCGTTGAATTTATTTATAGAACTCCGGTCCAAAGTGTGTAGTTTATGGCATTATTTCTTATAAAAAGAGCAAATATAGAATTTGTTGTGAAAATGAGTGGATATATTGATTTCCACTAGATGTGCAGTCTGGTCTGGGTACTCTGTTTGCAAAGATGATTGTGTGTGCTATTCAGTAAGAAATACAGCATAGGACCGGATCTCTATAAATAGATTTGCAAAGGAAAATAACTACTGGCTGTTGCAAGTTGTACTGCCGACAAACATTTGGATATTACCCACAGTAAATTTAAAAAAGATTTAAATGTAAGTACTTTTTCATCAATAACAAAAAAGTCACCTTCCCCAATCTATTTTATTTGATAAAATTCAATCAAATATTGATTTTATTGCAAAAAAAAATAGGGAAATTGACTGCGAAACCTTGTTAGATAGCTTGGAAATGAGGTAACATCTTTTTTTTTCGCAATAAAATCAATATTTGATGGAATTTCATGAAACAATTGTTTTTGAGAGGGGGGGGGGGCAACTTTTTTGTTATTGATTAAAAACTAATTACATTTAAATACGTTTTAGATTTAGTACGTTTAATAGTCAAAAGTTCGTCAGAAGGAAAACGTAGCTAATAGCTACGATATCTCATTCATGCGTGATGCTGTAATCACAGGTGTATAATTCCAGCACAAAAATATTTACACAATTACCTAACATTTGATTGGCTCGTAGCAAGTCTCTGTCCAAAATTTATATCCCAATAAACTCCCACGCCGAACTACTTTCCGTAACCGTGAGGTGCAGTCAAAATAATTCTTAAGAAAACGGAAAATAAACACATTTTCTTGATGAATTTATTTCAAATGCAGGAATTATAAGGAATGAATGGCATTTTTCTTGAATTTATCGGGGATAATAACTTGGAAAAGTCGCGGGAATACTGGACGAGGCCTCAAAAAAAGTAAAATTTTTGTAGAAAAAAAAAAAATATATATTTTTTTTTTTTCGAAAATTGTAATTTTTTATCGCTTCGTCCAGTATTCCCGCGACTTTTCCAAGTTTATACCCCGATAAATTCAACAAAAATGCCATTCATTCCTATAATAAAGCGTGGCACGGATGGTAAAATGTTTACACATTTCCTGCTTAGGTTTAGAAACCAACAGAAAATCAGAGAAGCGAAAACAAAAACTCGCCTCTAAAGAGAGCCTCCGTTACTGTTTTCAACACGCCTCAGATATCGAGGGTTTGTATCTTTGTTTGTTTATTGGTGTTTATAGGTACATACCCACTCAGTAGGCACATAATTGTTTGCCGCTTTCAAATAACAGTTAAATTAAGGCATATGTACACAATTCCTGTCCTTTATACGTAACAGGGCGGCAATATATGCAATTGTCATGGTAATTACGAGTGCGTCACTATATATTAAAGGTACATGCCCACTCTGTAGGCACAAAATGTTCTTTATATCAGAGACATCATCCGAGACATTTTCTTGCAAAATAGACATTCATTCACTATTACCCCACGTATTGATTGGCGACATTTTATATCAGACGTAAATTTCCAACTGATAACCGTGTTTCCTTGAAAGTTAACGGACATTACTATTTATTATCTGTATTTATGTGTTTATGTGCAATGATCATACTTTATAATCTGACGAAAATATTATTTTTGCAGTTGACACATTAATTAGTATAAATAATTAAAAAATATAAATCCTCATTTGCATATGAAAATAGCCTGATACCACCGCGAGTCACTATCAGTAAAATAAATATTACTACATGATTATATCTGTATAGCGGGCACTCGTATACTTTAGAATTGGTGGAATAGTGACACACTTATTCACTTATTTTAATTCGTATAAAGAACATTGTGTGCCTACTGAGTGGGCATGTACATGTAACGACGGCATATCAACAGCTAAGTTTATTTAAGGCCGGGCCAACGGGTTTGATCCCGTATGTAACCTGCTGCATTGGGGTGGCGGGGGTTCCAAAATCAGAACGGAATATACCACACCAAAGCCACTTGACCCCTTCCCCTACAAGTAATAGGATTACAAATAACCATATTACTCATATAAGGGGTATAACCCAATTCAACTCTCACATACAAGAAATCCAAAGACGTACATCTGGTCGGGATTCCGGTAAGGACGAATTCCGATCCTTAAATTAACCATCGTATGCTCCCATCTGCCACCCATGATGGTACCGCTTCATGTAAATTTCTCTTCATGTTGACCACCAAAAAAAGTGAATAAACTCTCACGGCTATATATGCATTGAACACTATCAGTGTGCCATAACCTGGTGATGGTGATGGTACAAATTGACGGACCCAGGGAGTACGCAACAAAAAGAAGAAAGTGTTTTCACATTTAATTAAACTCAACATGTACAAATTGTACATGTACATATTGAATTGTCGCCATGTGATCGGCTTATTCCGCGAGGTTCGTCAATTTACAACATCGCCAGAATATTTTTGTTTCAATATTCCGTTCTGATTTTGGGATTTTCACCCCAATGTAGCAGGTTAAATACGGGATCGAACGGATTGGCCCGGCCTTAAATGACCTTAGATGTTGATAGGCCGTTAAACACCAATAAATCAAGCAATACAACATCACCACGAATCGACACTGGCCCGCTTGGCACATGTCGGCATGTACATCTACGTGTACCTGACCCTCTATTCTCATTCCAGACAAGGCAAACCTGGAAGAGACGGAAAAGTCCCTGCGGACGCTCATAAAGCTAGCAGCCAACCCGGAGTGCGTATCCAGTCTGGTGGAAGGTCTGGGAAACTACATGAAGCTCGTGCTCGCCCTCATCGATCAGGCGGACTCGCCGCTCGTCGAGGCTGCTATCACACAGCTCCTCAACCAGATCATTCAGGTCCGTTATAGTTTATATACTGAACACATTGGTCCACCCATTACAGTTTTTATATTACTGAACCACATTGGTCCATTATAGTTGGTATACAGATCATTCAGGTCCGTTATGGTTTATATACTGAACACATTGGTCCATTATAGTTGGTATACAGATCATTCAGATCCGTTATAGTTGGTATACAGATCATTCATGTCCGTTATAGTTGGTATACAGGTCATTCAGGTCCGTTATAGTTTATATACTGAACACATTGGTCCATTATAGTTTACATACTGAACACATTGGTCCATTATAGTTGGTATACAGATCATTCAGGTCCGTTATAGTTTATATACTGAACACATTGGTCCATTATAGTTGGTATGCAGATAATTTAGATCCGTTATAGTTGGTATACATGTCATTCAGGTCCGTTATAGTTGGTATACAGAGCATGCATATCCGTTATAGTTGGTATACAGATCATTCAGGTCCGTTATAGTTGGTATACAGATCATTCAGGTCCGTTATAGTTTATATACTGAACACATTGGTCCATTATAGTTTACATACTGAACACATTGGTCCATTATAGTTGGTATACAGATCATTCAGGTCCGTTATAGTTTATATACTGAACACATTGGTCCATTATAGTTGGTATGCAGATAATTTAGATCCGTTATAGTTGGTATACATATCATTCAGGTCCGTTATAGTTGGTATACAGAGCATGCATATCCGTTATAGTTGGTATACAGATCAGTCAGGTCCGTTATAGTTGGTATACAGATCATTCAGGTCCGTTATAGTTTATATACTGAACACATTGGTCCATTATAGTTGGTATACAGATCATTCAGATCCGTTATAGTTGCTATACAGATCATTCAGGTCCGTTATGGTTGGTATACAGATCATTCAGGTCCGTTATAGTTGGTATGCAGATCATTCACCGATAGTTTGGTATACAGTTCACCAGATACCGTTATAGTTGGAATACAGATCATTCAGGTCCGTTATAGTTGGTATACAGACCATTCAGGTCCGACACTATCGGACCTGAATGGTGTGTATGCCAACGATAAAGATCATACGGTTCGTATATTGATCATTCAGGAACGTTATTGTTGGTATACATGTCATTCAGGTCCGTAATAGTTGGTATGCAGATATAATGCATAGGCTGTGGAACTTCCCGTATGATTTTTATGTGCCCTCTGTTTGACACTGGATTTGTGAACTAGACCATGTACCATGTCAAAAAAACTTGGGTAGACATTTGGTACCCCGGCAACGAATGATGAAATTCAAGATGGCCGCCGGCGGCCATTTTGAATTAGTGTATAATTTAACTTTGCAACTAATGGGTCTAGAGACATAAATAACGCATCATTTCTGACTAATTTCAGGACGAGGAATCCATTAGTGGGGCTATATTAGCAATTGGAGATCTCCTTGACCTATTTTTTCAAAATGGCCGCCAAATATTGTGGGAAAATGCATGATTTGCTTGAATATTTATGCCAATATTGAGTATTACACGGTATTTTTGGTGATAATGACCCCGAGAAACAAGGTATGTGTCACTAAAAGAAGGGTGCCGAAAAGTCAGCTGAGGGATTTTGTTTATCTACAACAACAACAAGTTTTTAAAGCGGGAACTTTCCAAACAAACAACTATGAAGAGAGAGCGAGCTGAGCACATTGCCGTGTTTCAAAAATCCAGACCGATCTACATTCAAGGTAATATGAACACATTCTTAGTATGTAAGCACTCATACATGTATCTGGCCAACTTTTCTATGGATGATTATATATTTATTTCATATTACCCCACCCACCCTACTATAATTATGCAAATGTCATTATTGCTGGAAAAAAAAAAAATCACTTCTGTGTACACCTCGCCTTGCCAATTTTTTTTTAGGATGCTGACATAGTCATTTTTACCTGCATCTCCTGCTGCATATTATGATATTTAGTTTATATTACCCCACCCACCCTATTAGCGTTATGCAAATGCCATTATTGCTAGAATAAAACAAAAAATCACTTCTGTGTACACCTCCCCTTGCCAAATTTTTTTAGGATGCTGACATAGTCGATTTTACCTGCTTCCCATTCTGCATATTATTTTTGATATTGATTATATATTACCCCACCCACCCTACTAGCATTATGCAACTGCCAATATTGCTGAACAAATCACACGTACACACTATTCAAAATAAGTTGTGAGTGACCAAATGACAATGTTACAGTTGCAACCCTGATGAGGAAGCCGCGTTTCTGCCTCTACCTGAGATCCGGTCCAGCGTATCTCCAGTGACATTGTCATCTGCTGCTGCCTGCTCTTGCTGTTCATGTGTAAGTAGTAACTAAATATCACTTTAATCAGTGAAATACTTGACTCTTAGTACCATGGCCTATGTTGAACACACCGACGTTTGTTTTGAAATCAAGAAGTAGGAAGATGTTATAAAATACTTCACCGATGGCTATTTTCTATTCGTCATATTATCAGGTAGACTAGATGTTAGTATCCCCTCGCATAGCCAAAATTGGATATAGCGTGAGTCCACGTCTTTCCCTATATATGCAAATATGTTATGCTGTTAGCAAGTGGATCAGCTTCATTTCCCGATGCTGTATTGTTCGTGGTAATTAAATAAGTGGTACTTCTTTAGAACTATGTGTTCACTTCCATGTAACAATGTAAAAAAAGAAAATGTCTTGCAAAGATTTCAACTATTTTAGCCATTATTCACCCAGCATGCAAATATTTGATATATACTAATGATACTTTATACGTATAATTATGTTTGTAAAAATATACATGCTTTAACAAGCGTTACGTGGTAAAATATGGCCAGGAAATAATCATGGCTATATGAATTGTATTTTCAGGTTGTCACACCTAACGCATGATGGACGATTCAGATGACCTGACAGGGCACTAACGTGATGGAGGGGGATGGCATACGATTATCCGGGTGTGGGGACGAGTCCACAATTCAGTGAATAAGTGCATTATATGTCAGACGAGTACAATCACTAGCGGAACTACCAGTACTCACTTAATGGTCGTTAAACGAATCATGGATGCTTGCCAGCATTAGAGCAATGATATAGTGAATGTAAAACGAACTGAAATGCAATTGGTGACTATTTGAATTTGTATTACCATATGGGACAGAATGAATGCTATTATGGGACATTACACATTGCAGAAAACACTAGACAAATTACCAATGTATTACCAGAAACAAGGGAAATTTAATTCATCGGATACTACAAAACAACAGTTGAGAATACCAATGGGAACATGCCCACAGTAACAGATCACACTGCATACCACCAGCAGGTCCGGAGTTAAGTGATTACTGATATCTTATCAGCATCAATGTGTAGTTTGTTGGGTCATTTATTAGCACAACCGGTCGATATGTGTGAAATCACAGGAAATTTCTGACGTCTCCTTAGAGCGGACAAGGAAAGTTCTTAACTGACCACAACCATATCTGACAATGATGAAGGCTTCTACACCGAACATGTGATCTACATAAAATGTTTTTTACAACGCTGTGTTTGCTGCAGACCTTTACTGCCTTTAATCCCTTGTTTAAAGTAAGAAATACATTCTTAATTATTGAAGGCGTTTCTAGCAGCTGCCCGACTGGAGTGAGACCAGCAAGTGGACAAAACACGGAGCCTTGGTTACGTGTAATTTGAAGACATCCAGGCCGGGTCTGGTTAACCAAGGTGAAGGGTTTGAAACTTTAGCCATATTTAAGAGACTCTATGAACAAATCACATTAGCTGCTAGTAGTAGTAGTGTTTTCTAAACAAAACGAGGTGAAAGTGCTTCTTATTAACCACTTTGGTGACAGCATTGGGTTCTTCCTATCCTCAAACAGTTAAATAAAACCCAATTATGTGCTTCCAGTCGGGGAAGTATCACGGCTGAAAAAACCTGGCAGAAAAGAAACAATAGTTACGACAGAACATGTACGGCGATGCGCCAACATGATACGAGAATCACTTTCTCGCGGTTGAGTTTTGATCTGAATGATAAGGTTTTGTTCTGATGCAAAATGACTTGAAAAAATGCGAATAGGGAAAGCAATGGCCCATACCAACACTCTTATGTATTTGCTTTCTGTATTATTACAATTTTGAATTGTAAAATCATTCCAATTCGACTTGATGCATGTCAGGGGGGTGGTGATGACGGAGGAACGACGATACGTGAGTCTATCAAACATGTTGTCAAATTTCCAAACTGTAAACAAATGCAGGCACTCTTTCCAGATAATGATACTTACGACATCTACACCGTGGCAGGAAAGCGGGACACCCACCTTACACATATTAAACAGTCACGGCAATTCATGAACAAATTGTAAAGGTGCTACATTAATCACAAAAGTTTAAAATTCATTATGGTTTTATGTAGTAGCTATGATGAAGCTAATGGCGCACCAACCATAAATGACATAGCTAAGCTACACTGTTGAATTGCAGAGTTACCGACGATGTTCCGTATCTTCCTAGTCACTTTGATAGGGTACACAGTTTACCCATGGCAAGCGTTTGATAACTGTTTGACCATGATGAGGCCACTCTGTCTGGTGTGTCAGGTAAGTTCAACGATTACAGTAACTGTTCTATTCCAGGAAAGACTTAGGATAGTCAAGTAGGTAAACCAAAACTTTCTGAAACAAACACAAAAACATGGTTCCCAAAATCTCTCAACAAAACAGACCTTCCGGTTGTCAGGAACTGACAAAAAGTACACAAACCTCCGAAGAAACAAGGTGGAATTATCCGCATGAACTACAATGTAATCTCCAGGACCTGATAGCAACCAAATGTATGATATTGGCGCAATTGAGTTGCGATGTAAAGACATTTACTTGGCAATTAGCAAGATTGGGTCTTTATGAAGGATAGACCCCAATGTCCATCATTTCCATTAACCAAACCAAACACAAACCATGCCATCGTGGAGTGCGTCTTAATTCTGTATGGACATAAGTGAGAATATCAAGTTGAGAAGCGAGTTAGGGGTTTCTTTTACCTGTCCATGCCATTTGCCTGGTCACTCAGTAATGAAACAAGTTAGACAACAGCAATGAGGAAATTTGCAAGGGGAGATTCACTAACATCAGATTCAGTTCAACAAGCTAACCTTGTTACGTGCGATGGAAGGAGTCTAAACCGCATAGCGCGTGTAAAATACAAACTCCATCGACCAGAAGAGTTTTAAGGGACATCCATTACTGGTGGTTATGGGGTCGTTTCACATGGCAAAGGTCATTGCTTAGGCTGTTCCTTGGAAATGTACCTGAAAAGGAAAGCGGTGCAGAGAGCATTACTAGTTTGAGGCATCTTGTTATTTGGGGTATTAATGTTGTCGAATCTGTTTCTAAGTGGAAAACAACTACAACTAGATCTTACTGAAAAGGAATGCAGTACTCAAGGAAGACAATGTGCAGATTGGCAATGGGGATGAGTTCTTTGAGAGGTGTGATCTCAAGAAGTAGATGATAAACAACTTGACTTGATTTTTAAAGATTAAGGGATAGTGTAGTTATGAGAAGGACTGTATCCAATAGCCTAATGACCTATTGGGAGGGATATCAGAAAGAGAGCAGCAAACATCTAGAATCAATGATTTTTGATGAGTTTATAGAGGAGAACAAAAGGAGATGAATGAAACATTTCCAGTACTGGCTCCTACAAATTCATAGAGCTCACATCCCTTATGGAAGACCTCATTCGTAGTTGGACAGAGAAGGCAATTGGGAGCTGCAGTTTACAAACAATACCAGGTCCATTACTGCCAATTTTTCGCAGTCATTCGATTCAAACCTAACTACCTCCGTTGGTTGCTCGCTATTATCCTAGAAAGAATTGCGGGAGGGCTAGCCTCAGAACGGCACCGCTATTCATTTATAGGCTATTTTGCATTGAAGGCAATGTTTTGTTGTGAAACGAACCGAGGGGTCATTTTCAAAGACGTTGGTGCAAGTTATGGCACTGGAGCAAACCGATCAAACAAATCACCAAAAAAGGTAGCTCAGGAATTAATTGGCAGTTCTAGAAAAAAAAAGAAAATTCGTTTGCTAAATGGGGAAACTAATTATACACCATGTAAATGTTTGGCCATCAGCAACCTTCAATGAGAATTAAGCGGGGCTGGGGCGAGAACCAGAGCGTATGGACCTGACCGTGAAGTCACGAGGTTCAACAGAACGGAATTACCCATTCACCGGGGACGGGTTCGAGAAGAATGTTCAGGCCATTCTGACATTCATTGAGAAATATGAATAAAATCCATTTTCAAGGTGGGGATTGCCGTTAACCCAACCCAAACTCCACTAACATTGTCACACAAGAAGTGATGACAGACGATATTCGGCATCAAACCCTATTGCATGTGACGACAATCGGGAGGGAAGATTTAGCATATTGACACCCTGCGTTAAAGGACCGTTTCGTGGAGGGAAGACAGTGCGTTTATGTTGAAACAATCCATCGGAAAACTCCAACCTGAAGACTTTTTCAAAGTATACATTCATTCCATCAAGAGGAAAGCAAAATCATCAGTAAAAATATTTACAATGGGAAGGGAACAGAAGGGCATCAACAGAGACTTCTTTTTGAGGTAGCTAGGGTACGGGGGTAAGTGCAACGTGGAAGATCTGTTTGGCAGTTATGACGTCACACCAGAAGAATCATGTCTTTTTGATCAGGAAGGTTTGATGACAATAAAAGCAGGAAAAAGCTCCATTGGTACAAGAGCTGGAACATGAAACTTACCTGCAGCATGTCAGAAAATTCCCAAACCCCAAAAGACATGACCACATTTTCACACAACGTTTGTAGTAGGGACATGATGGGTAGTATTAGAAAGATTAGGACAAAAAGGAATCAAAAGACTTTGGCGAATACAGTCAATCAAACAATAATTGGATTTATCTTACGAAATCAAACGATTGGGGTGATAGAATTGACTTCATCTTCGATTCCGTACAATTGAGATAATTCAGTTAAAGAACTCGGAAAGGGAAAACGTTTCGCGACAGACTAAACTTGTCCTATTGAAACTGAAATTGATCATCAACAAACAAAATCATCTTACAGTTGAAATTGGGAAAGATTTGGTTTCCAGGTTCTTTGGTAGCATAACAAACGAAAGCTGCAGATGTTGCTTCAATTCAGCACAAATTATTGATAGGACAAAACTGACGCACATTCACCATTGCAGGTTACTGAGGTATTCGTAAGCAATATTGTCAAGGAGAAAACATCAAAATCAGTTCCGTGTATTTGTTTGTGTCTTTTGATGGGGAAAATCACAAAGGAAGTTACCCGAAATTACATAGCGAACTGGAAGAATGCAAGATACCCGCATTGTACCTCATGTTATTGCCATGCAGTTGGGGAAAAAAAAAAAATGGAGCCCAAGGCGGAATTGTGGTCATATCGTCAAGACACCCGATTGTGTTTATACAGATGATGTACTGATTGGAAGCGCAAACTCAGAATAAAACACGACCTTCCATGAAACTCTGGGTTCGAAGGCTTGGGCGGTCGATGAATTTCCACTCGTTAACTATCCCGATCCATTACATTGGGGGCAGCCCCAAATAAGGGGTGGATAGGGTTGGAGAGGGATTTGTTTGTAGATTTAGCGTACTGCCACTGGTTCATACTATCACAGGCTGTGATTACCACCCAGCAAACTGGGTACTAAACAAAATTGCAGGCTTGAAAGTGTAACCCAAACTGTCCTTCTGAAAGACTTTGGTATAAACATCATAACCACTTCCTAATGTGGACAATGTAATGGAATTCAGCTGAGTTCTTACACTGGTCCAGGTGTTGATAAAGGGGGTTAGTAAATGTGTACGACAATGAATCAGTTACTGGGCAATACATGTACCCACCACAAGCAAAGGAACTATCACCTAGACCAGCTACCTCCAACTAGTCATGCTTTTTAGGGAGGGGTCACATTGCATTTCAGGGCATTTTATGCAACATTTCTATAGATGACCATCTCTGCTTTGTTTGTGGGGAATCAGCAAGTGTTGGATCCGGACTCAGTACGGGTTTATCGATGTAGAGATGGAGTTGTTTCATGCCCCGATTGCATGTGTAGATCCACCGATTTCTGATACAAATGTGCACAGGAGATGGGTTGAACATGCACAAAAGTGTGCAAATATCAGAGTTGTCACATGCATGAAGGAATGGGTGGTTCCTTGTTGCAAGTTTTGTAAAATGTCAATGTATTTCCCAGATATAAAAAACGATGTGTATTTTAAAATCCAATTCAGGATGTGTATAGATTTCGAGACAGGTGCCTAAAGTATCAAAATGTATTTGGACAGTTATTAAGTGTTTCCTAATTGAATATTATGGATACAATGATCAGTATACAAAGCTCCAATTACGCAAACGTACATGGAAACTTAAAACACAGATTAGTCAATTAATAGGTGGGGATTACAGTATTGACAAAAATGTACACAATTTGTACAAGTGGACTACTGCCAACATTTCAATGCAATTAAATTAGCCATATTTTAGACTTTATTATTCGGGACTGGTCCCAACTGACATTGCTGTCCATTATTTTCCCATTTACAGCTCCTTATTTTGGTCACATAACATTTATTATTTGTGATTTTATTCACAATGTATAAATGATATTGATTAGATTTTGGATTAGTTAAGTAATAAATATTACGAAAAATTGGTTGTTAAGTTGCTATATTTTTGTTGCGGCCATTATATTCATTTAACAAGGCATATTAGTTTTAATAATTAATAATGATGTCAAAATTACAGATTTAGGATACTTCAACCTTGAAAACTGACATTTGTCGTTGTCATTTGTCAGTTTAGATCTTACTGAAGACAGTATAATAATACAAAAATTAGGGAAGTGCATAACACATTTGTTTCGTTAGAATTTAGGAAACACTTTACAAGCAAATTATTTGCATTTTTTAAACAATAACCATTTGGCGGCCGGAATCGTTGGAAGTTTTTATATCAGGAAGCTCAACCTAATCACAAAAAATTAGCCTCACTAATGGGACTTCCCGGTCATGATGTTAGTCAGAAACTGATTGTTGCTGCTTATTTTGTTTCGTATCTACCATTTTGGTTGCTAAAATTTAAATTTCGGACAAATAATTCAAAATGGCCGCCGGTCGGCCATCTTTGGATTTCTCATTCGTTGCCGGGGGTACCAAAATGTATACCCAAGATTTTTTAGACTTGGTATAATGTTCTAGTTCATGAAATACAGTGTCTAAACAGACGGGCACATAAAAATCCATACGAGAAGGTTTGTCAGCCGTTATGGACTAATAATTTCAGGTTAGATTCAGTTGGTATTATTTTTATATTATTCCCGGTACTGTGTTGGTTTGGTATTTACATATTGCATTATCATTACTGGTTTCGTTATAGTTGATATTTGCAGATTCAATTTCAGTGGTCCGTTATTTATGACATAAATTACCATTTAGGTTCCGTTTATTGTTGGTTATACAGATTCCATTCAGGTCCGTTAGTGTTGGTATACCATAATCATTCTGGTCCGTTAGTGTTGGTTTACAACCGATTCAATTCTGGAATCGTTATTGTTGGCATACAATACCATTCAGGTCAGTTGGTAGTTGGTATTCAGGACAATTCAGGTCCGTTATTAGGTTGGTTATACGAGACCATTGCAGGGACCGTTATAGACGAGATTATAGACCATTTTCAGGTCCGTTATAGACGAGATATAGACCATTTAGGGACCGTTTATAGACGACATATATACCATTTCAGGTAGTTAGAGACGACAATATAGACCATTCAGGTCCGTTATAGACGACCTTTATTAAAGAACCATTCAGGTCCGATTATAGACGAATATTAGATCATTCAGGTCCGTTATTATAGACGACATTATAGACCATTCAGGACCGTTATTGACGAAACTATAGACAATTTCAGGTCCGTTATTGGACGACCATTATTTATACCCAATTCAGGTCCGTTTATATACGATACAGAATAGACCATTTCAGGTTCAGTTTATAGACGAAACATATTTAGACCATTTCAGGAACCGTTATTTTATAGACGACATATAGACCATTTAGGTCCCGTTATTAGACGACAATATTATACCACCTTCAGGTCCGATTATTGATGACATACAATATTTAATTCAGGTCCGTTCCGCAGTGTTTGGCATACAGATCATGCAGGTCCGGTTATAGTTCGGACACACAGGACCAATTCAGGTCCGTTATAGTTGGTTAATCAGCAAACATTTAAGGTCCGTGTTATAGTTGGTAATCAGAACATTCCAGGTATGTTATAGGTTGGTAAATCAGAAACATTCAGGTCCGTTTATAGTTTGTAGAATCAGAAACATTCAGGACCGTTATTGTTGGTAATCAGAACATTCCAGGGTCCGTTATAGTTGGTAATCAGAACATTCAGGTTCAAGGGTCCGTTATATATGACAATTGATGAAATTATGAGTTTCCGTATTTTAGTTGGCATTACATACCTATTCTAGGTCCAGTTAAATGTGCACCACCATGTATTTTATCAACCGCCGTAGTCATTTAGTTGAAAAAATATAGACTCTAGCTGATTTTCGAAGCATTTAAATATATGAACAATCGGGCCGTTATTTATACACATATTACTATAAATTGGTGTTCGTCTTGTCAAGTTATAAACGTACTTTGTCAATGTAATGCTTGCATATAATGTGGCATAGCATGACATCGGCTTAGTTTCCACACCGAAAATTATATTTAGGGGGGGTTTCTATTACTAAAAGGCTTGAACCATGTTTCCCATCGAAACATCGCTAGTCCCAATATCATGTTACACAAGACAAACATATGCATACAAGTGTACATTGCAATTGACAAACAATTTAACATTGGTACTATGTATGCACTTTCTATTATATTTAATTTGTGTTTTCAGACAGTCAGCGACCAACTAAAGGGCGCGAACTCTTGTGATGAAAAAGTACAATATTTCTACGATCTTTCCCGCCTCCTGATTATCGCGTTCGAGCTCCTGAAAGGCAAGCAGAGTATCCACTTCACAGCCCTCACCACCATCAACCGCATCATCGACCTGTGTGTGATCCACCGCAACTACGAGGTCAGTTCCCTGACCAAAGGCGTCGACCAGTCCTCCACGTCCGAACTGTTCAAACACGCGAGCCCAAAGCGAAAAGGGAGCCAGTTCCCCAGCGAGGAGAACACGGCCCTGAACCGGCACTTCTCCCTCAGTAAGAAGGAGCGGCGACTGAGCCACGACGCGTCCCACTCGAAGGACGATAAACATGCGGAGAAGCACACGGACGAGCGGGAGGACTCCAAGGGTAGCAACAACTCGAACTGCACCCAGATCCACCGGACGCCCCTGGACATCCTCACGTCCAGCGACCCCAGCCAGATCCTCAGTATTCTCCACAACAATATCACAATGCACAAGCGGATTATCGGAACCCGACAGAAGTGCACGCCAAGCACCAGATCTCGCCAGTGTACACACCATTGTTTACAGGTACGTATAGTTATAGAGAATAGTAGGTTAGTGCCGTGAATGGGGAAAAATATCTGGCAAGGCTCAGGAAACGGGATGGGCGAGGCTCTGCCGAGCACATCCCGTTTCCGTGCCGCGCCAGATATGTTTTCCCATTCACGGCACTAACCTACTATTCTATTTATCCCGTCAACACCTACAAATGGCTGTAAAATGCAAAAATAGTATTGACTGGATATCAAAAATGTTTCACGGCACCGTGTTTCACGGCACATACGCACTGTGTTGACGGGATAAAGTCCAAACTGACTGCTTGTTTTCCCAATTCAATGTACTGTATTACACTAAATCAATGTTGCATTGCATCGTGAGGTATACGTGAAAATACTATACATAATATATTAAACGATGCTTAAAGATGAATATCATTCTCTTAAATGAATATATCTAAATCTAAATATAATTACATCTATCATCATGATAAACTTGGTTATTTGCGTTGGTGACCAGTGTAGTCGGAATAATTGCATGGTTATATTCCCTTTTTTATTTTCACAACTGTCGCATACAGTAGCGCTTTTCTGCAGGTCAACTATACATACTATACCAATACTATACGTATACTATACCAATACGATATGTTTTCTATACGATATGCATATAATATAAACGTACGGTATGTTTATACCGTACATACCAACCAATATCGTATAGATATACCATTCAAATCGTACGTTTATACGATCTTTATACATGTGTATAATTCTGGTACGTTTGTATCGTACACACATACCCGATTATGGTATATTCATACCATATCCGTACGGATATATCGTATATACGAACGGATATCGTATATTTGTATAATATTCGTATAGTACGTTTGTACTATACGATGATACGGTACAAACATACCAATATTATATGATCATACGATATGCTCATTAAATATACCAATACTATACGATTACGATATGTATACGATATTAGTATATACAAATAGTTAAGGAGCAGAAAAGCGCTACTGTAACTAATTACTGAGTCAGACATACATGTACACGTGCATGCAGTCATCAAAGAGATTGCTGCAATCACGAATGCCTTACTATGTAATTCGACCTAGTATGTCACATTCCGAAATCCATGTTAATGCGCACGTACATGTCATTCTATATTTATCTTTTCGACTTTCGCTTCTACATGTAAGGTATACCCGCTTAGGATGACAAAACAGTAGATAAGAGGCTGATAAAAGGGTTGGGGCCCGTTTCACTAAACTTCGAACGACTAAAATATTCGTAAGTGCAAAATTAATTATGATTTCTCTAAATTTCACATTAACAATGTTTTCTTGCAAACACTTATTGGATTTACATTTATTGAGCATAGGCTGCATATGCAGCCTATGCTCAATAAATGTAAATCCATCCATTGATATTTCCAGACGATCCTATATTTGCACTTACGAACATATTAGTCGTACGAAGTTTAGTGAAACGGGCCCCATATGTCATTGAAACTGTGGGGCGTATTGTGGCAATTACATACATTTATGTATTACTTTAATGCATTTTTTAAGATCATTCTAGCTCCTTATGAATGATGATCTGCCCATAGCATACAGTTCCCTGTAAGATTCAATACGTTATGTCCCAGTTGGATAACCATACACCAGGGGCCCGTTTCACTGAACTTCGTACGACTAAAATGTTCGTAAGTGCAAATAGCCTGTAAATTTCACATTAACCATGTTCATTAACACTTACTGAATTTATATGTATTGAACATAGGCTGCATATTTTCAATGATTGTAAATCCATCAATTCATCAATTCAAATTTCTAGACGATCTTAACTTTGCACTTAAGAAACATTTTAGTCGTACGAAGCTTAGTGAAACGGGCCCCAGCCCTTTTATCAACCTCTTATATATTGTTTTGTCCTCCTAAGCGGGCATACCGTACGTGTAGTAGGGGCAGGTGTGCAAATTTCATACATGAATGCGTTCATGCTTGTCCTAGTTGCGAGCAGTAGTTCTGCAAATATTTTTCAACGCCGAATCTACATAAACTCAAATAATGAATGCTAGCTCTAAATTAAATATTTAGAGATAGCTCCAAATCATTTGAAGAGCTCTCTAAATCATTTGAAGCCAGCTCTAAAGTTTCTCCAACATGTAATATCTTCAATATTACGCGAAGGATTGTTTCGATACTTGGACACTTGAATTACCTGAACATGTGTCACACAATAGCGCCACCATGAACACGACCTTGACCTTTGTCACCTTCGAAATGTCGCTGAAACACTATAGGAATGAATGGCCTTTTTGTGGAATTTATCGGGGCATAAACTTGGAAAAGTCGCGGGAATACGCGGCCATTCATTCCTTATAATTCCAGCATTTTAAATAAATTCATCAAGAAAATGTGTTTATTTTCCGTTTTCTTAATAACTATTTTAACTGCGCCTGACAGTTACGGAAAGTAGTTCGGCATGGAGTTTACTGTGATATAAATTCTGGACAGAGACTTGCTACGAACCAATCAAATGTTAGGGAATTGTGTAAATATTTTTGTGCTGGAATTATTTACATGTAGCCATTTTGTTGAGTCGAAAAGTTTGTAAGAGTTTCTCCGACATGTAATATCTTCAATATTACGCCACGGATTGTTTCAATACTCCAGTCACCTGAACATTTGTCACACACTCATGCCACCATTAACACGACTTTAACCTGGTTTTACCGTCACAAGGTCCCTGAAATACTTAGCCATGTTTACAGTCATATATGCCATGGGGGCATATTCATGTTGTACAAACATAATGTCTAGTTTGAGTTTATGTAGATTTGTCGTTCCATGAATCTCTGGTACCGTTTAGATGTCCTGGAGTTTTAGAGAGTGTCTGACCGTAACTTTTGTATGTGTCGCTGTAGATCCTGAGTGCCCGGATATTGACCGTGATGTGCCATGGGCCGAACGTTCAAAGCAAGATCGTCAATGACGGACACGCCAAGACCTTGGTTGAAGCCCTCGATCCAAACCATGACCCAGTAAGCGAATATTGTTGTGTTATTACTTTTGTAAAAAAACCTGCCTGATGTTCCGTGATTGTTTTGTTGGTGCGCATGCGCCGCGTTCTAGTTGTACTTGTTTTCCAGTGAATTAATTTGTCTGCGCTCATTCCGCTGAGAAGTTTATATCGGAGAATAAACAAGTATCTCTTAAGACTGCACTGCCCTCCCAAGTCAAACTGCAGTATCTGTTAAACTGCAGTATCTGCACTATGATGCTATGCTGACCCTGTGCAATCATCCCCACTTGGGGATGATTGCACAGGGTCAGCATAGCATCATAGTGCATATACTGTAGTTTAACAGATACTGCAGTTTGACTTGGGATGATTGCACAGGGTCAGCATAGCATCATAGTGCAGATACTGCAGTTTAACAGATACTGCAGTTTGACTTGGGAGGGCAGTACAGACTTGGTTTGGGTGTATCACTTCCAATAATATACAGATATTACAATATTTACAGGGTGTAATCCAATGTAATTCGGGTATATGAGTGCTGCAATACATTATTCCGAGCCACACTAACAATCATATTATTTCTATTTAAGTGTGAATTTACCACCCATTATCAATAAGCATAACTTACCAGGTGCATGATCACGTGGTTACAACAACAACAACAATGGCTAAAAGTGTTGAAAGCGCGCCCACTCCAAAGTACATGTATGTATTATTTTATATTTTTATTAATAGTCAACGGATTTTGATGAAATTTGGCACAACAAACGCGTCGTCGTGAGCTGTTTGTGGTGGTCTCGGCACATCGGCACATCGGCACATCGGCATATCCTTATGTCGTTTTAGACACGGACATCGAATTTTCGCAAAGATGACAGCAGTTTGGGCCGTAGTACCGAGATCACCAAATGCAGCTTAACCAGACGCGTTTGATGCGTCATATTTCATAAAATTCCGTTACATAATAAGGACAAAATAATAGAATAGTATATTACGTTCTTTGAATCGGAGGGCTTCTGAAAGTGTCAGTACTTGTTGTTGTTGTTGTTGTTGTAACCACGTGATCATAAACATTGACTTTAGCTAAACTCATAAGTCATATCTTCGAAGAAGGGGTCATTACACTTTAGTTTCTTTGTATCATAGTCTCCCCAGTGTGCCATATCAGCGTACATGCGTAGTCTTCAATAAATACACTGAGCAATAACCTCAGAAATCCTCGAAACCTAATCGCTTTTGGTGAGGGTCACGTGCCTGCCACTAGGGTTCCACTGTACACGATATCATGAAATCAGTAAACTCGTTTAATAAATATATTAATTTAAAATCACCACTCATGTAACATAATTTATTTATTTATTAAACTCGTTTTAATTTAAAATCACAATAAATCATCACCCATGTAAACTACCATAGCTTCGTTTCTTTGGAAATAGGTAATTATAACTGGTTTAATTAATAGCTGATTAACTCTTTGCATGCTAGCGGTGAAAATAACATCCAACAAATTATGAGTATGTTTCTTACTTTTCTCTGTAAATATGTCTTGGAGTTATTAATAGCCCACAAATTTCCCAGCAAGCAAAGAGTTAAGTCATCACTCATGTAAGAGCATCTAAAATACTGGGGGCCGTTTCTCTAAACTTCGTACGATTAAAATGTTCGTAAGTGCAGCAATATGATCTGTAAATTTCACATTAACTATGTTTTCTTGTAAACAAGTGATGGATTTACATTTATTGCGCATATGCTGAATATGCAGCATATGCTAAATAAATGTAAATCCATCAATTGGAATTTCCAGACGATCATAAATGTGCACTTACGAACATTTTAGTCGTACGGAGTTTAGTGAAACGGGCCCCATGATCTTAGAAACGAAACGAGGCTGTCTGTATATCAAGTCCTTACATTACGGTGTCCTGTTAGGGCCACGTTACATTCTCGCGTTCTCGCTCCCTCGACTTATACACGAGATTGCGAGATTGCGAGAACGCGATGCGAGATCGCGAGATCGCGAGATCGCGAGATTGCGAGATCGCGAAATTGCGAGAACGCGAGGCGAGACACCGAGAATTCGAGAACGCCATCTCGTGAATAAGTCGAGGGAGCGAGAACGCGAGAATGTAACGTGGCCCTAACAGAACACTGTATTATATACATGTGTGTCATACCGCAGATAAGTTTCTCGGCTTTTGATTGGCTAGCTTGCCTGGTCATATATATTATATGACCTGCCAAGGCCGTCGAACATAGAGAAATTGCGATTCCCCTCCGGCGCCTCGCGCCCAATGAAGACACATTTTGAAAGCGTCTAGCGATTGCGAATTGTATTCCTCACTAAACACAATAAAACCCCGAATTGATCAATACAAGTAACACATTGTACACTCAAAACCAGTCTTTATTGTTTATTTTTCCATAAATATTCTTCGCTCATCAAAATATGAGCGAAAAATTAGCCAAAATAACGAAAATTGCTTTTCAAATCTCAACACGCTTGTCTTCGTGACACGGCTATATTTTGGTCACAAACTATGGGTTCCACGCACGAAACCGCGGCGTAGCAATGACAGCGAATGTTTGGGAACCAGTCGCATTATTCTAGAGGCGCCAAAGGGAGAGCAGATCGATAGAGCAGTGGAATATAAATTAAATTACACGATATAAAACACTGTCATAAAGTCGTTTTCGATGGATTTCTTACTCCATATTTAGTTTGTTTTCGTTTAATAAAAAAACAAAATGTTCATTTACGCCTTTATATTAAGACTGACGGTAGCAAATCGAATCTCGGATTATTTTTCTTCCTGAAAAAAAAACCGCAAATATCAAAAGAAGATATACATGTATGTTTATACGGCCGAATTCAGGATCTGCGGTATGACAAATACGTTATTGTGATTCCACACAGGCTATATGGTGTAATATTGCCCGTCTGGAGGTATGTTCACCCGAGGCGATAGCCGAGTGTGAACATACCTTCAGACGGGCAATATTACACCATATAGCCTGTGTAGAATCACAATAACTTATAATATAAGCGTACATGCAGATCTGTGATGATGTAATCGCATGGTGGTTATGACATTTTTATCATCGTTTCAGCAACTTCTCTGCCTCCTACTACAATCGCTGTCGTCGGTGGCGTTAAACCCCACATACCATCAGGCCCTGACCGACGCCGACATTGCCGACATGCTGATGCAGCTGCTGCTGCCGTCGGACGAGTGGTACTACACGAACCACAGCACCAAGTACGCCAAGTACGTCAAGTACCACGCCGCGCGGATCCTCGTCTACCTCGGACATCTCCATAAGCTCGGTGGGCGGGTGGACCTTTTTGACACTAAAAGTAAGTACACTCTGGGACGGATGATTGAAGAAATGTATGTATGGTCCCTGGTACAATATACCACCTATCATACGTGGATGTCACTAAAGAAATGGGTGCTTATGGGCTATCCAACCAGTGTAGATCCAGATCAGCCTGTGCATCAGCACAGTCTGATCAGGATCTGCACTGTTTGCCATTCCATCAACGAAACATCCGCCATGCTTCTAACAAGCATATAAATCGTTATCAGGCTACATGAGTTTGCTACTTGATTAGGAGCTACACTAGTTACAACCACATATTGACCCCATTTCTCAAGTCACACCCACCTACAGGTGTGTAACCATGTCAACAGGCCGGTGGCTGTGTGGACAATTAAGTTCAATTAACGCGACAATTAAGTTCAATTAACACGACAATTAAGTTCAATTAACGCGACAATTAAGTTCAATGGGATCTCTATAAACCGGACACCCTGGTCCCTAGGGTGTCCGGTTTATAGAGGTTCCATTGAACTTAAGCACTCCGTGAACAATCTTTATAAAGTTCCGTCATTGACAGGTACGACAAGGAAATAGATTACAATGCAAACCATATACATTAAGAACAATGGGGTCCCCAGTATGTCCGGTTTAGAGCGGTTCCTACTGCACAATATCCCATCTATCATTTGAGATAAGCCATGTGATTGTGTTACTTCTGAAAACTGTGTTATTTTATGAAATACATTTACAAAATGTAGCAAATTTCCATAAATGAAGTCAAAAGCTAATAAAAGATTATCATATTTTCTGTAAATATATTTCATGAAATATCGCAGGTGTCAGAAGTGCACAATCAAATGGCTTGCCTCATACCCTCAATTATATGTATGTAACTATGTCCACGGGACCGGCGGCTGGATGGCTCTTTCTAACACCAAAAGTTGGCAAAATATCACACTATAATTCAGCTAACCCGAATGTGCTGCCTGTAACGCATTTGCAGACAGCATCCAATGGGGTTTTGATAATTGTATTAGTTAGTTAAACAAGTTGAAACAATGCGATTGTCACACTCATCTTGTGACCTTCCTCTAATACTAGACTTAGTGGCGAATCTTGCTTTTTCATAACCTTTCTTGACCTTCCTAAGGAGCCCCGCAGGGGACGTAGAATTCTCTTTTATTAATTCGTTCCTACGAATGAAAAATTAGTTCCCACGAAATAACAATTCGTTCCCACGAAATAGTATTTCGTTCCCACGAAATAACGATTCGTTCCCTCAATTTCACAATTCGTTCCAACGAATTAACAACATCGTTCCCACGAAATAACAATTCGTTCCCTCAATTTAACATTTCGTTCCCACGAAATAACAATTCGTTCCCACGATATAACAATTCGTTCTCACGATATTATAATTCGTTACCTCGAATTAACAATTCGTGGGAACGAATTATCAATTCGAGGGAACGAATTGTTATTTCGTGGAAACGAATTGTTAATTCGAGGGAACTTATTAATAAATAGAGGGAACGAATTGTTATTTCGTGGGAACGAATTAATTAAAAAAATCCATGTCCCCTTCGGGGCTCCGTACCTTTCGGTGTTTTCGAAACATAATTGGGGAAAGCTGCTCGACTGAAGGGTCACACTTGGTTCTTAGGCCTTGAATACCCGCGGATCAATCTGCTATATGGCACACCTGGGTAGAACCAGCTGGTATAGCAGGGAAACACAATTGTATTTCAAAACCTCCAGTGCCGGGATCGAGGATCGAACCCATTGGTGAACTTGTAACCATTTTGTAATCCGTGCCGTTGTATTTCAGTGTTCCAGGACGCGATATCGACCAACCCGATCCTCCAGGTCCACTCAACCGAGGACAGTTTTATAGAGCGGATGGCGCTCGGTCGGATAGTCGTCTGGAACGACAAACACCACATCGAGGCTGCTTCTCTCGAGGGCCTCATCACGCACATAATTGAGGTATAGTTATAGCAAAGTGAAATACATACCATGCATCAACATATTTATTTGGTATAAACATATTTATGCCCCCGCCACCGAATGGTGAGGAGGGCATATAGTGTTACCGGCGTCCGTACGTACGTAACGAGGCTACGTACGTACGTACGAAACCTTAACGCTCGAGTAAATGGCTTATAATTTCTGTTTCCTTGCTCGGATCTGCTTCACATTTCACACACGCATTGCTCCAATGGTCCTCTACCGCTCTGTGTCGAATCCACATTCGTCACGCCCCCGTTAAGCCCAGGGTCAAGATCACATACTTGGTGCGTTAGAAACCTTAACGCTCGGGTAAATGGCTTATAATTTCTGTTTCCTGGCTTGTAATTTCTGTTTCCTTCCTCGGATCTGCTTCACATTTCACACACGCATTGCTCCAATGGTCCTCTACCGCCCTGTGACAAATCCACATTCGTCTCGCCCCCGCTAAGCCCTGGGTCAAGGTCACAGACTTGGTGCGCTCGAAACCTTAACGCTCGGGTAAATGGCTTATAATTTATGTTTCCTTGCTCGGATCTGCTTCACATTTCGCACACGCATTGCTCCAATGGTCCTCTACCGCTCTGTGACAAATCCACATTTGTCTCGCCCCCACTAAGCCCAGGGTCTAGGTCACAGACTTGGTGCGTTCGAAACCTTAAAGCTCGGGTAAATGGCTTATAATTTATGTTTCCTTGCTCGGATCTCCTTCACATTTCACACACGCATTGCTCCAATGGTCCTCTACCGCCCTATGACAAATCCACATTCGTCCCGCCCCCGCTAAGTCCAGGGTCAAGGTTGCAGACTTGGTGCATTCGAAACCTTAACGCTCGGGTAAATGGCTTATAATTTCTGTTTCCTTGTTCCGATCTGCTTCACATTTCACACACGCATTGTTCCAATGGTCCTCTACCACCCTGTGACAAATCCACATTCGTCCCGCCCCCGCTAAGCCCAGGGTCAAGGTCACAGACTTGGTGCGTTTGAAACCTTAACACTCGGGTAAATGGCTTATAATTTCTGTTTCCTTGCTCGGATCTGCTTCACATTTCGCACACACGCATTGCTCCAATGCTCCTCTACCGCCCTGTGACAAATCCACATTTGTCCCGCCCCCGCTAAGCCTTGGGTCAAGGTCACATAATTGGTGCGTTCGAAACCTTAACGCTCGGGTAAATGGCTTATAATTTAAATATGCCTCATTTTCTTTGTCTGCCAGCGGGGGCATTCGTGCGCCGACAGGCCACATTTCTAGTTATTTACTGCATTCACATACAAACATGAACATAGGTAGTAGTTTGGTTTGGATTAAAAGCTTGTAAAACTAATTGAAATCCTCTCCAATACATTATGCAACATTTACATTGGCGACTTGTGAAGTGATTACAATACATTGTTCATACATGTGTACACGGTTAACTCTGCATGCAAAATAGTGTAAGATACCAGTACTTTTCACCTAGGTATGAAATATACAAGTTTCTACTTACTGTGTCATAATATCAAACATTAATTTTATTTTATTCATTAAGACAGAAATGCTGTGTGCTAATCAGTCAAAACAAAGCAACGTGTTGCTCTGGTAACTTACCATCAAGAATAAAGATGTTAAATCTACCGATATTATAACTAACTTAGTATGAGAATAAAAAATACGAAAAGAAAGAAAAAGAAAAGGAGACAAATGAAATTTGCAGATACACAAAGGGATTGCAAAATAAAATGCAAGGAGGAGAACGAGACAAACAACATTTTACATATTAGGAAGCAATCAGGTTTCTCAGCTAAACGGTATTCAGAAACGTTTAGACATTTCAATATATACGAAAACAGCAGAAATATTGACGTATTATCTTCATAAGACAACGCTGGATTTCCGTTCAAGATTACTTCCAGTGACAGCGTACAATATCTGGATATGTTAAACAGTGTTGGTCTAATGTGATTATGGTTATTGCAATGGAAGAAGCAGTGTCGGGTCGTCTCTATTTGACCACAAGTACAGCTTGATGAGTCAATTATGTTTTTGGAAAACAGATCATGACACGTTGTCCTTTGTCTAGCCAGAAGTACCTGAAATTTACATTCGACAAACAAAAAGTGTTTCGGTACGTTTTTATGACTAGGATTTAGCATGCTTTTAAACGATTCAACCGTGTCTGTACGTTTGATATCGGCTGGAAGGACATTGAACTCTTTAACAACAGATGGAATAAAATAATGAGTATATAAAGTTGTACGAGCCCGTGGAACTTGGAAGTCATTTGCATTTCTCAAGCTGTATCTTGAAGCTGTGTCAACAGTGGGTGGAGCAAGAGAGGAGAGATATTCTGGAGTTAGACCTATGGTAATTTTAAAAAATAAAAATAACTTATGCTTACGTCGGCTGCTTTCCAGTGTATCCCATCCTACCTCATCCATTAACTTCTGAACATATACAAGTGTTGTGGTACCAGTAACGATACGAGCAGCTTCTTGTTGTAGTTTCTCAAGTCCTTCCTTCTCAGAGCGCGTGCAGTTATCATAGATTACATCATTACATCATGGTCAACAACTATCGTCCCATATCGTTGCTTAGCACTCTTGGTAAAGTTTTTGAAAATATAGTATTTAAACGCCATTACAATTATTTTCATGAGCATCATCTCCTTACTCCTCTACAATCTGGTTTTGTTCCTGGTGATTCCACTGTCAACCAATTAACCTATCTTTACAATGTATTTTCTGAAGCAGTTGACTCCGGTTTCAGAAATTCGTGCTGTATTTTGTGATATAAGGAAGGCTTTCTTATCGTGTCTGGCATAAAGGTTTACTATTCAAATTACAATCCTTTGGTAACTCAGGTTGTTTTCTTAATTGGTTCTCTTCATATCTATCTCATAGGAGACAGAGAGTAGTATTACCCGGAGTGCATTCATCGTGGACGGAAATAAAGACTGGTGTACCGCAGGGTTCCATCTTGGGACCACTTTTATTCTTGGTCTATATTAATGATATAGTCTATGACATAGATGGCAAAATACGATTATTTGCTGACGACACTAGTCTCTCTGTTGTTGTTGAATATCCAGATGTAGCAGCGCGCACTTTAAACTCAGATCTTAGTACTATTTCTAACTGGGCGAAGACATGGTTGGTAACTTTTAACCCAAAGAAAAGAAAATCACATTTTCTCGCAAAACAACACGTACAGTCCATCCGCCAATCTATATGGCATGCGAAACTATCGCAAATGTAAATTGTCATAAACATATTAGTCTTTTTTTATCCAGCGATCTTAAATGGCACCAGCACATTGCGTATGTAAAATCCAAAGCTTTGGCTAGAAGAAACGTAATGCGGCAACTGAAATTTCGTCTTCACAGAGATGTTCTGGAAATCATTTATATCTCTTTCATACGCCCGATCGTTGAATAACATATTTATTCAGTAAATTCATATTGGGGATTTATTAGCTAAATTAAATATGCAAGGAAACTGTGACAAGGACTAAACACCGCGTATAAATGCATGTATAGTTCGCCCTACTTTCTACGCCAATCGTTGGCCAGTATCGGGCTACACTTATTTCACATATTGCAAGATCTAACCCCAATAAGTTGCATATTACCAGATTTAATCATTAATTGTTCGACAGAAAATGGAAAATCAGTACTCGGATTGGAGATACATAGTAAAATTTTGCTTTAACTATAAAATTAATATGTTTTTGTTCACATATTGGATTGTGATGGCATTTAATTCCTTACAAATACAATATGTGAACAATAACTGATACGTATAGGTCTACTGCTGTAACCATTTTAACACCACAGACCTGCATATGGGCATATGGTGTCGATTCAGATGATCTGGCTCAGGACGTGCCGTCTCCTCAGGATATGCACTGTTTGCAAGTAATTTTCATATTTTTGAGAACAAACACACTCCCTTTTCATAAAATTTAATGGACTAGTCTGAAATTAACATATCAAAATATATTATAATTCCTTAGGGGTGAACTGTTAAAGGGCGTTCGTTTCTGTAGCTGGATTACTTCTCTTTACGGACAGTCACTGATCTGGTACATGTACCCAGCGTCATGTCGATTTCCAATGCGTGCACGTGAACTTCAGTCAAACATAAAACACACTTCGTTTGGTATTACGTCAGAAACATCATGTCACCGTAACCTAGACACCTTTCAGACACGCATAATGACGTTTGTGACAACCTTTTATTCAGAATTTATCAACCGCATCTACAATTACAATCAATGAATCAATTGCGATATTAATCGTGACTTGCAGCACGACATCTGTCGCGTGTGAAGTTGTTTGAACTGACAGGTCGGCGGTGACGACAGAGAAGCTATTCTTATAATTATGCAATATATGATTTCGATCGTAGAATACATCCAGACGTCCGATTTCATTGATTTGAAGAACAGTCGTCAGTGGCCTAGCTAACTTAAGTCGACCTGCGTGGCAGCTTGGGCCCGGTTGCTCAAAGCTTCTATTAGCTTAACAGACTGTTAAATCCTTAGCATTGCTAAGGATTTAACAGTCTTTTAAGCTAACAGAGGTTTTGAGCAACCGGGCTCAGAGCATTCAGGTTATTGCTATACATACTATAATTAATTTAAAGTATGAAATTAAAATATATTTTTATAAAACTGAAACCTTCTGGGTTGCTGATATGGCCTTCGTTTGCAGTAGAATTGGACCTCACTCTTCTCTCAGATCCCCCCCCCCCCCCCCCCCCCCCCCCCCCCCCCACTTTCGCCCGCATCTCCGACATGCAGTATACAGAAATGTATACATTATACATGTCACGCACCTTTATCAGTTTATCAGTTTACTGTCTGTTTCACCAAAGCTGACCGAAGTTTACGGATATATAAACAATGCAAAAACAATATTTGTGGATAATATCAAGAGTGAGACTTCTTTCCATTTCGTGATATTTGGTATATTGATTTTATTGCGAAGAACAATTTCCGCATATTAAATCCCCGTAGACATCTTCACAATTAACATGGGGAATTATTTTCTAATTTCAGAAATAGTGGACCGATTTTCATAATTTAATTTTTGTTTTCTTAGTTATATCATTTGAAAGCTATCTAGTGAGATTTCGGGGCCAATTTACATTTTTTTACTCTCCTCCCCCCAGCTTCTCTACCTCCTTTTCCTCCATGTTAAATTCCCATAGACAAATCAGTTTTTCGTAATAAAATCAATATTTTACCAAATTTCAAGAAATAAAAAGAAGGGTTATTCTTCAATTTTGATAAAATATAATATTATCGAAAAAAATACTGTTTTTGCCTTGTTTATATGGCCATAAAATTGGGCATGTTTCGTGAAACAGACAGTAGGTTATTGTGTAGCCTTAGTTACACGGACGCCCATTAGAGCCACAGTCGATTTTGTTTTTTCCATTTATTGAAAACCGTCATGAAATCATGAATTTCAAAGATCTTGCTCTTTTCTTGAATGTTGAACATCTTGAACATTCAAGACAACATTTTGACAATTCAATACAAAATCTTGAAACTACATGATAATACACATTGTTTTAAAGTCACTCTTTTTATTAAATTTTCGACCACCATGTGGTCGAAAATTTAATAAAAAGAGTGACTTTAAAACAATATGTATTAAATGTGGTTTCCTTCGGAGGTTATTTGAAATTACATGATAATATCTTGGAAATTTGAGAAAATATATTGAACGTTCATTGGTCCCATTATTGTGTGAGTAACACAAGACATGATGACGCAAACTATCGCGTATCATATTGAAAATCTTATCTAAAATAATACACCACCAGCCAGAGAATTTTATTAAACAATCTTAATTTATTTCTGGGAAGCATAACCCGGACACCGGTGCATGTACGTATTCGTTTAATTCCGCGGGTACTCGGGTATTTCCGTCTAGTTATATCGTCGATTACAAAACAATATGGGAGAAATTCGAAATCAATTTCGGTAAAAGAGACCCATATACGAACATCTCACAAGCAATATGGATGAATTTCTTATGAACTTGGCCATGTGATAAAATAAAGAACTTGGTTAATTGGCGTCTAAATTGGGCACATCATTGTCTGCAAGTTATGGCTTCGTATTGAGTGGCATGCCAATAATATTTATTGAACAGATCGTATCTTCACCGTCTGTTGCAACTATCTAATTGGGTCACATCGAATAGGCAATTGTGGGGCTATATATGCGCAGAATAATGGTGAATGAATTTTGTCAATGACGCAATCACAATTCCAATAACTGTACAGTGTCGGCTACGATAATCTGCCCGAATGTTTATTACCCTTTTCAACACTAAGTCACTCGAATGGATTATTATAGGAATGAATGGCCTTTTTGTGGAATTTATCGGGGTATAAACTTGGAAAAGTCGGGGGAATACTGGACGAAGCGATAAAAAATTACAATTTTCGAAAACAAATTTTTTTTTTTTTTCGAAAATTGTAATTTGTTTAAGGCCTCGTCCAGTATTCCCGCGACTTTTCCAAGTTTATATCCCCGATAAATTCCACAAAAAGGCCATTCATTCCTTATAATTCCAGCATTTGAAATAAATTCATCAAGAAAATGTGTTTATTTTCCGTTTTCTTAAGAATTATTTTAACTGTGCCTCACGGTTACGGAAAGTAGTTCGGCGTCCAGTTGTGCTGGAATTATTCTGATTTAATTTTAAGTCTATTCCATTAATCAGAAAAGTTGAATTGTTATTTAAAAACACACCGAGAAACTAACCACAAATAGTGCAGATCCTGATGAGACGGCTCGTTACGAGCCGTCTCATCGGGATCTACACTGTTTGCAAACATCAGAATAGAGACCTGTGGGGGTGAAACGCTGAACACAATGTGAAACAAATATATGTACAGTGAAACCTCTCTAAACCGGACACCCTGGGAGGTCCCCAAGGTGTCCGGCTTAGAGTGGTTTCACTGTCGATCAGAGCATTTGATCATTCTGGGCCATAGTTGTAAGCTACGCGATCACTAACAGGGGAAAATGCCCCCGGACACCCCTAGCCTCGCTCGGTCGACTATTGTGCAATACTGGACTATATTATCGAACGAGTCAAGTATTGCAAAATATTTACGCCCCCCCCCCCTAGCCCGAAATCCTGGATCCGCGCCTGAAAGCTGCTGGCAACATAACGCGGCTGGGTGTATACATATAACCATTAAAGGTCAAGTGAACAGCTTTTTATATTTTTGTAAATAATGCAATTTGATAATATGAAACAAAAGCTTAAAACCGCATGTAAATATAACAAATATTAAAAAGGTTACAAAGGTTTGAACATTTTAATTAGCTGAAATATGCGTTTTTCACAATGAACAATTATTTTTTATATTTATTTACATTAAGTTTAAGTGATTTTTTTGTCATTATTTTATTACATGAACTTGATAACTTATGTTGAATAAAATGAAAAATGTAAAAAACAATATTTTATTCTAATTAAAACCTTTTTTATTGGGATTTTCAAAATTTTATTGCAGAAAATTTGCATTAATTTTCGTAAAATGTACAATTATCAAACTTTTGATCAGATTATAATTTTTGCATGAGGTCTTCTGCATGTCGTTTGTATTGTCATTATCCACCAGTTTACAAAATATATTTTAAAATATTTTTTTTCTATGATCTTTAACATTAAAACTGTGCAAGCTTTGAATATTGAATGTGACTGATTGACTTGCTTCGATACGTAGGTCACGTCTACATGTTTACACATGTCGTATGTCTCATGATGGCATACAGGTGACATAAAGGTACATTTTAGAGAGGCACACATAAAGTTAGATACATTACTTATAGGTCACCATACCTGCATAGATTCTCCTATATTTGGAACACACTTTTGGAGCCTGAATAAATGCAACAGGTATCAAAATTCGGAAATATAAACCAGGCCGACAACCATCGGCCTGTTTCTTTACTTGGTTATATCCCGGGTATAGAAGGTGTTCGAGCCAATTCCCACCCTTAAATATACGCCGAAACGAAATCACGAGGTGTATGATCACGTGGTTACAATTACACGTACTGAAACTTCCAGAAGCCCTCCGATTCAAAGTACGTATTCTTTTAGTTTGTCCTTATTATGTAACGGATTTTGATGAAATATGGCGCATCAAACGCGTCTTCTTAATCTGCATTTGGTGGTCTCGGTACTTTGGCACAAACATCTGTCGTTTTTGTGAAGAATCGATGACCGTGTTGATTCTTCACAAACACGACATCAGCATGTTCCGCACTCTCTGGACCACCAAATGCAGCTCACGAAGACGCGTTTGCTTGCCGTATTTCATCAAAATCCGTTGCCTATTAAGACTTACTTTGAAGTGGGCGCGCTTTCAACACTTTCAGCCATTGTCGTTGTTGTCGTAACCACGTGATATTGCACCTTGATCATTAGGAAACTAGTATTACTACATCTACGCACATCTAACAATTTACTATAACATCATGTAAAGGTAATAGAAACTTCAAACTACATGTTGTACACTGATAGATACATGTAATTACAATGTAAACCACAAGAGGAAAACCACATCCAAACATTATAATCCAATCATGCAAGGTTTCATATCTGATATGACTTCACCAATAGCTTCAGTACTATGTAGGCTATCCACCCATTTGTGGGACCTTGACCTCGGTGACCGTGACCTTCGTATCGATACTTTTAGATTTCTTCATTGTAAGACATTGACCTTGATGACATTGACCTGCATGGCCTTGTTTAGTGGGTGAGACAGTCTCGGGCGATAGCGTTGTTTCTTTTATGACGTCGTAGTGGAATGCCACGGAGCCCCGCAGGGGACATGGATTTTCTTTATTAATTCGTTCCTACGAAATAACAATTCGTTACCTCAATTTAACAATTCGTTCCCTCGAATTAACAATTCCTTCCCACGATATAACAATTCGTTCCCTCGAATTATCAATTCGTTCCCATGATATAACAATTAATTCCCACGAACGAATTGTTAAATTGAGGGAACGATTTGTTATTCGTGGGAACGAATTGTTAATGCCCATATTTCAGCTACATGTAACTGATAATTTCAAGTCCGAATCCCCAAGCTTAAGATCACTGATGACGCATTGTATTATCGATGCAGTCAGCGAGTGTATTAGTTATATCTATTTCCTGGTTCTATGAACCCGTTCCGTGTTACAGGAAGCAATATTGGAGGACATTGACCGTCACGCCTTGTCACCAATGATCTCGATGTCGTCATCACTACAGAGCCTTTGCGATGTGAAATGTCGCCAGGATTTCACCACCCCGCCCGTCTCCCCCGCCTGCTCCGTGGAAACCTTACTCCGTGTTAGCCGCACATCGTTCAGGTATGTAGACCGTAGCGCTTTTAGCTTAGGGTCCAAATGAGAAAAACAATTATCATTCTGCACCGCCACCCCCTGGAATTTCTCTTTTCTATCGTCAAGTACTACTATTGGGACGCCAGAACACCCATGTTGTGGTCATGGGTCGGTGGTAGGTTACATGTACCTATTTTTGGATATAAAATAAATAAACTTACCACAACATTTTTTTTTTTTTAAACATTCTGAACCTGTAACAGTTTGCCACGTGAGGTATCTGCAATTTCAGCAATCAGCATCGTGTGTATTAATCAATTTCTGTCTAAGGATACGGTAATTTTTGTTGAAAAAATTTCTATATTTTGTTTATTTCTCAATAAAAGTATATGCTGTTACCACTCATTTGAACCGTCTCGCCGAGACGGTTCAAATTAGTGGTAACAACATATACTTTCCCGAAGAAATAAAGAAAATAGGATCGTTTCACCTACAAAATTGCATACTACTACATGTTTAATTGTATCCCGACTTTAATGTATTCTCATCCTACTGGTCGTTTTAACCAGGATACGTGCAGTGACATGGGCAACTGTGACACCATTGTTTGTATATTAATTGTGTTCATAGACATCATAGATAACACGAGGAACATTATATGCATGTTTATGCATGGATGTACGGAGTTCTCTCACCATATAGTCAATAGTGACCTAGGGGTACTACTTGGTAGTACTTGATGATAGAGCAGACACATTCCATCTAACAACACAAACCTTAATTACGCCCCCGATAGAGATTGGACCCTAGACCATTTGTCAAAGGTAATACAACTGCCTATGTTAAACCTGCTCAGAGTATCAACATTTTTTAACAATGCCAATTCGCAATCAAGCAATTTGATTGTCTGAGCCTGAGCTGTAGCTCAGTCTCAGCCAATGAAACAGCTTGTTTTCAAGCCGACTATTCAAGTATTTTGAAATAAAGAAATTGCCAATATAAGTGCACGACACACGATGATTATTTACAAGAATAACTAACATAATTTAATGTGATACATGTATTCATTAAAGGAGTTTTGTAATTTCAAATGAAAGCCATCAACCTGTTTAATAAATATCGTTTTAAATTAACAATAATATCAAATATATGTTTGCATAAACACAGCATCATGGGGTAATAGTCGTTATTCTTGGCCCGAGTACGAATCTCAAACGCATACCACAACTGTTTACATTTGAACGCAATGTCATAAACCAAAAGTCACATATCAGATGTAAATGAGAATAAATAACATGTTTCAAGGTTTAACATTGTTATTTTCGTTCACAATACAAAAACAGGACGTTTCCGCTGTTATAACATCATACCGTCGTTTGCATTTACATCAACGTATTGTATGAACGCATACATGTATGCTGATCAACATATACACTGGCTACATACGTTAGAAGGCCCATGTTGTCAAATTGCACATGTATCCCATGTTTGCCTCATTTCAGGGAGTTCGTGTTCATGGCCTTACCTATGATAGTCCATCCTGTGATCATCCTGCGACTGTTGGCACACAAGATGTTCGGCAACATGATCAAACGCAAGACCCTGTGTACCCTGGAGACATACGCGAAGTTGCAGCCACCGAAGGACGAAAACCTCAAAATGGAGGTCATGTGTCCACCGAGGAGTTACTCAGAAGGCTCCAAGAGCCCGAGCGACCAATCCAACAATAAACGGAAGCGGGAGAAGGAATTACAAAACATAATCGATAGTTCGTTTTTCCCAAGTGTGTGTACTCAGATTTCAAAAGCCACGGCTACGCATACCCAAAGTCAAAACGGAACGAGGTTAGCATTGCGGTCAATAGGAGAGAGCTTGGTAACTCCATTGGAAATGAACATCAATTCAAAAAGTGATAGTCCGCGACAGAAACACAAACCTTTGACCTTGACGTTGTCAGACTCGCGGAAAGGGTCGACGTCTCGCTTGTTTCGGTGGCAGAGTAAGAAGCAGTTGTCAAAGTCACAGTACAGCATATGTCTTGCTCAAGACGAACACGTAGTGACACATGTGGACAGTGAACCAACGTCCACGCACGATGTCGATATTGTGGCCTTTCAACGAGAGCTTATAAACCTACCCACGTTTGTGATGGATACGCCGATTGACATATCCCCCGTGTTCTCAAGGTCAAGTTCTGTTCCAGAGAATCTAACTTCATCAAGGTTGAATCCGAACACGGGCTCGTTTTGTCAGCTCTCGGCTCACAGTTCACATGCAAGACTGTCCAAGTCCGGGTGTGGATCCGTGGCTGAGCTACCCATGAGCACGCTGCCGCATTCAGGATCCATGGTTACTATCACCATGACTGACGTTGACCGCCACGACTCGATATTCTTCTTGCCTTTCGGCGATTCGGCGACGGACACTCCGGAGGATAGCCTTGCCAACATTGTCGTGCACTTTGACCCACCGCAGTCGCCCCTGTTATCGAGCGCCAGCAGTCAAAGTCCGCACGCCTTCGACTTCCCGTCCCCTCCTGGTCCCGCCAAAAACTTCCTCCAACCTGCGACCGTGGGAAACAACTCTGGAATGACGAACAGTAAAAGTGCCAATTTAAATTCCTGTGAGTTCTTCCCACCAAATTCACAAATTCAGATGCTTACAAATATTATTGATGCGAGTGGATCAAAATCGTCACTTAGTAGGCCGGAAGCAGCCAAAATCACTCCGCTCGGTAGTCCTATTAACGAGATGCCTTTACATCACCGCGGTGTGCTGAAAGTGGTGGAAACGTGGATTAGCGTGTGTCGAGCGGATTTGGAAGGGACGTCACTCGTGGTGCACGAAATGAGAGAATTCCTGAAGAAGTTGTCCGTCCTTGGACCGGATTACAAAGTTTGGTGCCAAAAAGTAACTGGCGCCCTACACCTTGAGGTATGTGATTATTTGACGGAAATTGTCCTGGAGGCATATTGTGTTTGGACTGTGTGTCCGTTCGTGTGCCCGTGTGTGTGGCACATTAAGAAGTTTTGAAAATCTGCCACCCCGGGGCATTCGTGCGTCGACAGGCCACACTTTCTTGTTATGCGAGTTATTATCCCCTCGCCGATATACAGGTGGGGATATAGAGAATTTAGAGAATAGTAGCTTAGTGCCGTGAATGGGAAAACAATATCTGGCAAGGCACAGGAAACGGGATGGGCGAGGCTCTGCCGCGCCAGATATTTGTTTTTCCATTCACGGCACTAACCTACTATTCTATTTATCCCGTCAACACATACAAATGGCTTTAAAATGAAATAACACCAGCAACCGCACATATTCATACATGTAGGCAGTGAGTAGGTCGTATTGACAGGATATCAAAAATGTTTCACGGCCCCGTGTTTCACGGCACCGTCACCGTGTTTCACGGCACCTACGCACTGTGTTGACGGGATAAATAACGAGTCCATGCAAGTGTGTATTTACATGTATGTGCGTACGTTAGTAACACCTTTCATTTCTAAATAACTTATAAACCACTTCCCCAATGGTAATAATATTTGGCCACACTGCGTGTCTATGGATCATTTATTGGATTTACGTGTATTGAGCATAGGCTGCATATACATGTAAATCCATCATGGTGATTTGTTTGGCATATACGGCAAGTCTGAATATACAAGGTCAATGTCACTGATGGCGTATGTTCACCTTGTTGCTTAACAGTAACAAGTAATTTTAATTGATGGATTTACATTTGTTGAATATAGCCTATGCTGTATAAATGTAAATCCAGTAATTGTTTAATGTGAATCATAGTTTTGCACTTACGAACATTTTAGTAGCTCCATATGAGCCGACATGTAACGAATGCTTTCTCAGGATATACAGAGATTGTCAGTAATAATGTATTTTTAATAAAATGTCCTTTACTATCTGATTACTGGAATTTCTAGAAAGGAGCATGAAACTACTGTCTGATTCACGAAACCTGCAAAACTTTTACGGCTATATAAACAATGCAAAAACAATATATTTTTTATAATATTAAATTACATCGAAATCTAAGAATGAGCCTTCTTTTTATTTCGTGAAATTTGGTCCAATATCGATTTTATTGCGAAAAAACAATTTCCCCATGTTAAATCCCCATAGACATCTTCACGGAGTGAAGATGTCTATGGGGATTTAACATGGGGAAATTTTTTTGAATTTTAGAAATACTGCACCGATTTTTAAAATTTAACTTTTGTTTTCTTCATATCCAAGCTATCTAGTCAGGTTTCGGAGTCAATTTCTAAATTTTTTCGTTTTTTGACTCCTCCCACACTGCCTTACCTCTTTTGCCCCCATGTTAAATTCCCATAGAGATTTGTCTATGGGGAATTAACATGGGGGGATTTTTCTAATTTCATAAATAGTTAACCGATTTTCAAAATTTAACTTGTGTTTTCTTAGTTAGATCATTTCCAATCTATCTAGCTAGGTTTCGGAGTCAAGTTCCAAATTATTTTGTTTTTGACTCCTCCGACTCCTTTTCCCCCATGTATGTTAAATTCCCATAGACAAATAAATTTTTCGTGATAAAATCAATATTTTACCAAATTACACGATATAAAAAGAAAATGTTGATAAAATTTAATATTATCGAAAAATATATTGTTTTTGCCGTATTTATATAGCCATACAATTTGGGCAGGTTTCGTGAAACAGACTATAGTCTGTTTCACGAAAGTTGCCCAAATTTTACGGCCATATAAACAATTCAAAAACCATATTTTTTTTCGATAATATTAAATTAAAGGAAAATTTAAGAATGAGCCTTCTTTTTATTTCGTGAAATTTGGTCAAATATTGATTTTATTGCGAAAACAAAATTTCCCCATGTTAAATCCCCATAGACATCTTCACGGAGTGAGTGAAGATGTCTATGGGGATTTAACATGAGGAAAGTTTTTAGAATTTCAGAAATACTGGACCGATTTTTAAAATTTATCTTTTGTTTTCTTAGTTAGATCATTTCCAAACTACATGTATCTAGCTAGGTTTCGGAGTCAAATTCCAAATTTTTTCGTTTTTTGACTCCTCCCACAACTCCTCTACCTTTTTCCCCCATGTTAAATTCCCATAGAGAAATCAATTTTTTGTAATAAAACCAATATTTGACCAAATTTCACGAAATAAAAAGAAGGCTCATTCTTAAATTTTCCTTTAATTTAATATTATCGAAAAAAATATTGTTTTCGAATTGTTTATATGGGCGTAAAATTTGGGCAGCTTTCGTGAAACAGACTATAGTAATGTGGATATTTAGAGATGAGAGGGCGAACCACCAGAATGCAAGTTTCCATGTTTATTGTTGTGGGTTCTTCGAAAAACGTTGTCATTATTTTTATAAATAAAACACTATTACATATATTCTATATAAAGGTAGCTGTAGAAATACAGGCCATTTTCACTATACTTCGTACAATCAACATATTCGCACGAAGATTTTAATAATTTTCCTTAACACATTAACTTAAGTTGTTTCACAAATCCTATAATTTACTACCTACACATAGAGGTCATCAAAACTGAATACATTAATCAGTGCTTTCTCAAAATCGGTTGTTAATGCGCACCTTGTTGTTCATTTTAGTTTTGCACTTACGAACTTCTTAGTGGTACGAATTTTAGTAAAAACGGGCCCCAGTAGCCTATTTCATCAACATTGCAAAGTATACTTAGCTAGCAAAGTATACTTTGAGGGAGAAATTTTCAATTTTAGGAGAAATTTATTAATTTTTATTATACTGAATGTATTACATTATCACAGCCATTTTGGCTGTGATAATGTAATAAATTCAGTATAATAATTCTGCATACTTTTAATCATCAAATATATGCAGTTGTTAGTTTTATATGAAATAATGCATTTCGAGAAAAATAAATGATTACTCCCTCAAAGTATACTTTGGTAGCTAAGTATGCTTTTCAATTTTGATGAAATCGGCTACAGGTCTCCAAAATAATTTAATTGGAAACATTCTGGTGGGTACGCGTCAGAATATTCGGGTTACTTACTTTTCAGCCATGGCAGTTACATGTATGTTGGCATTGACTTGTTGTTATCACCCTGTCTCGTTGCTATGGCTTTGACCTATTGCTACGTCCTTGACCTATTTTCAGGAGATGTCAAAATCGGACGAGCGGAATGAAGGTCCCGACGACAGCATTCACGCAGAATACAAGCAGGTCAGTACCGTATACCCCACCCCATCAGCCACGCTTCCTTTAAGCTAAACGTCCAGGAAATATTTGTTTAAACTTGATGAGTTTCGCTGTAATTTATCTCCGAGGATCATGTATGTTCATGACGCAAAGTACGCACGCATATCTTGGAGCAGTGCTATGACGGATTTACAGAGGAACACCTCTATATCGGACACCCTGGGGAGCTCCCAGGGTGTCCGGTTTAGAGGAGTTCCACTATTGTGCCAGTAGTGTTCATTCAAGGCAATGGACATTCCACAAGTGTGCAATACGAACTACTGTCTGTTCCACGTTTTGCTGCTGACGAACTTTTGGCTATTAAACACATTAAATCTAAAAAATATTTAAAAGTAAGTACTTTTTCATCAATAACAAAAGAATCACCCTCTCCACTTGTTTTATTTGATGAAATTACATCAAATATGTATTCCCTATGGGAATTTAACAATGTGGGAAAAGGAGGAGGAGGACCAGGATGATCAAAAAGACGATAGTTTTGGAAATTGACTCCGAAATCTGGCGAGATAGCTTGGAAATGATGTAGCTAAGAAAACAAAAGTTAGATTTTTAAAATCGGCCCACAAATAAAATATTATTTTAAAAAAATGTATTTGTAGCCCCTATGTTAAATTCCCATAGGAAAATCGTCCAATAATTTCATCAAATATTTTTTTTCGAGGAGGGTGACTTTTTTTTGGACAAAGTGCTTACAATTAAATATTTTTTAGATTTAATGTGTTTAATAGCCACTCGGCAGCAAAATGTGGAAGAGACAGTAGTACATAATCATGCACGTATGACGTCTAGCAAATGTACAATCAAAACAACATATGAATACGATACAGAGAATGGTATTGAATCTCTGCACTCGAATAACATCGGTGTGCAGCTGTACCATATAGAGAATATAGCTAGACAATTGTGACTTTCTGTTCGTACTTGTGGGATAATCTGTGACTACGCTGGTCGCCTATGCCTTAACCCTTTCAACTCTAAGTAAATGTAATGGACTGTGATATGCTAATTTTCCGACCAATCCAATCGTCACAGAATGATTTTCAGATTAGTCCATTTATGAAAAGGGGATGTTTTTGTTCTAAAAAATATGAAAATTACTTGCAAACATTGCAGATCCTGATGAGACGGCTCGTTACGAGCCGGCTGAACTGGATTTGCACTGTTTGCATAAACCGCTATAGCGGCCTTTCGGGTTCAAAGGGTTAATATCAATTTTGTTACTAGCCTGCACCGTATTGATATACTGTCCATGGTGGGTGCGATTTTCTATTAAAGGTACATGCCCACTCAGTAGGCACAACATGTTCTTTATAGGAATTACATAAGTGTATACTTATGTCACTATTCCATCAGTTTTAAAAATTACGAGTGCCCACTATAAAGCTATAATCATTTAATAATATTTATTTTACTGATAGTGACTCGCGGTGGTATCATGCTATTTTCATATGCAAATGAGGCATGATAGTTTTTTTTATTATTTATACTAATTATCTGTCTCGTGAAAAAAATAATGTTTTCGACAGATTATAAAGTTTGATCATTGCACATCAGAAAATAAATACAGAGAATAAATAGTAACGGCCGTTAACATTTTAAGGAAACACGCCTATCGCTCCTAATATCAGTGTGGAAATTTACGTTTGATATAAAATGTTCTACTGAGTGGGCATGTACCTTTAATTGAGATTAATTATTCTAAATAATAATAATCGCTTCTGGTTATGAAAAACTCACGTTTAGCATCGTATATGAAGTGTAGGAAGCTGTATTAAATGCGATTCCAATGATCTGGGAGGCGTTTCACTAAGCTTCGTACGACTAAAATTTTCGTAAGTGCAAAAATATGAAAGTCTGTAAATTTCACAATAACGATGTTTTCTTGTAAACAACTATTGGATTTACATTTATTGAGCATAGGCTGCATATGCAGCCTATGCTCAATAAATGTAAATCCATATGCAGCCTATGCTCAATAAATGTAAATCCATCAATTGAAATTTCCAGACAATCCTATTTGCACTTACTAACATTTTAGTCGTACGAACTTTAGTGAAACGGGCCTCTGATATATCTATAAAAATTCAATCATTGCAATGAATTTAAATGTTTTAGATACATGTAAGTCACCAACCAGGCCTTAACCGAATACACGTTGACTGATGCAAATACTGTGTCAGGCGTTGATATGACGCTGATACTGTATTTACGGTCAATCCATATATGAAAACGTTCTATACGATCCATTGGCTGAACAACTGCACGTGGCTGTACCGAATTACGTCAATATACAGACAGAAAGTAATCATCTTAGCTACAATTACACATTCGTAATTCACAGTCGCGACGGGCAGATATTTACAAGCGTTTAGATTGCATTTCCTGGTGCGCTCGTGCTTAAATCAGAACACCTGTTGCAAGCATCACGTATGTAGTTCTAATTAGTACGGATGCACACAGGTCTAGAGCGATAAGTGAATCTGATAAGTGAAATGTCAAAGTCAGAAATGCAATGCACAGAATGCATCCCCGTGATACAACGGTATGGTGGTCAGCTAGGGACTGTTCGCCTCTTCATTCTATCGCCCGGAAGACCAACATTTAAGAACCTTAAACTTTGTTATTGCATTCTCTCTCAAGGTACATGATCACGTGGTTATAACAACAACAACAGTGGCTGAAAGTGTTGAAATCTTGAAAGTATTATTTGATATTTTCCTTAATATGAAACGGATTTTGATGAAATATGGTGCAGCAAATGCGTCTTCATGAGCTGCATTTGTGGTCCATGGAGTTCGGCACAGACTTATGTCGTTTTTGCGAAGAATCGATTTCCGTGTCAGAGACACGGAAATCGATTCTTCGCAAAAACGACATAAGTTTGGGCGAAAATACAGAGACCACCAAATGCAGCTTAACAAGATACGTTTGATACGCCATATTTCATCAAAATCCGTTACGTAATAAGGACAATATAAAGAATAGGTACTTTGAATCGGATGGATTCTGGAAGTTTCAGTTCTTGTTGTTGTTGTTAGTACCACGTGATCATACACCTTGTCTCTACGATGTGTCAAAACGAAACCACGGGTCGAAAGTTTCTTTAAGGAATGTTAAGGTGTGTACGGTTAATGGGTTAACATGAAACAAACCACTATGTGTACAATGTAACATAGATCTACGAGCTGCCAACTATTTATTTATCTTACCTTCGGCATTACTGTGTATAATGAGATTCTGATAGCACCCACTTACTGTCGTAATTGCCCCGGGCAAGTTGATTAACGTTAAGGTTTATGTTGATGATAGCATAAAGTGGGGGTCAATGGCCTGACCAGTGGTACCGTAAAATAAACATGTTAGGCCAAAAAAAATAAATTGTTTGTTTCCGCTAACACCTGTAGCCCATTTCATTAACATTGCAAAGTATACTTTTCTAGCAAAGTATACTTTGAGGGAGAAATTTTCAATTTTAGGAGAAATTTATTAATTTTTATTATACTGAATTTATTACATTATCACAGCCATTTTGGCTGTGATAATGTAATAAATTCAGTATAATAAATCTACATACATTTACTCATCAAATATATTCTGTCGTTAGTTCTATATGAAATAATGCATTTCGGGAAAAATAAAAGATTACTCCCTCAAAGTATACTTTGCTAGAAAGTATACTTTGCAATGTTGATGAAATCGGCTACAGGAAATAGGGTAGGTAGGTAGGCGAAACATTTTTTTTCCTCGATTTTTTTTCCATTTACGACACACTTTTTGTACTGGATATGTTAACCCTTTCTACGCTGAATTAAATGTTGTCTGCTGGAAATGTTTTATTTTCAATATTTCTCGACAAAAACTTGGTTTTGACAGCACATGAGAATCGTCTCCAGTGGAGACGATTCTCATGTGCTGTCAAAACCAGTTTTTTGTTAACAATTAAATCAAAAATGAAAAACAACAGACGGCAATTTCCGTCAATGGCGTAGGAAGGGTTAACCCACTATGGGTTAGTGAAAATATACTGTTTTTATCAAAAAAAATACCGATGTGACGAAAAAAAATGTAGGGTCGGCGGGACAAAATAGGGTCGGTCGGGTTAGTGGAAACAAACACATTTTTGTTTACGCCTTAAACTCACCATCACTCAACTAACGGCTCCATCGTTTATGTTTTTTATCATGTTTGACCAGACGTTGCGTTTCGAGTTTCGATATTGTAAAAGGTGATATTCCGGCTTTGCTATGAACATATCGTTAACTTTCGACGTCATTTACGGAACATATCACAGTTTCTGTAAAACAAATTCATGACACATCTTCTTACTTCTGTACATGTGGGTACGAAATCATATGGCGTGTCTCATATTGTTTACATGGCGGCCGCCAAACGTACAGCGCGTGCTGTTGGACCATGGCTGTAGACAATGCTGATTTCGGGGCCAAGCCAGGACCTACGTAATGCATGCGTTTCATGACGTTACTAGAACGCGCCATCCCGTCACCAAACTAGTTCACAATGGTCACACAGAAATTTTGAAATTGGATTCACGCGACGTGTACTGCGGCCCCGGAATATGTACATGTATGTGTAAATCAGCTGTTTGAATGGAGCAGGTTATCAAAGTACCGAAAGTACTGCACGCATGCACAAATTGCATGATATTTCCGACGGAATTGTAACAATAACGTTCGACCATGTCCAGTCGTGGGTAAACGTTTGCTGTGGCACTCGGGAACTGTTTGACAACTGTTTGAACCCACGGTCCACGGTATTGGGGTTCAAACAGGTCCCTCGTGTCGACACGGCAAACGTTTACCCATGGCTGGACATGGTCGAACCTTATATTTATCTTCATTGACTCTACAATATCGTATACCAGGGCCCGGTTGCTCAAAACATCCGTTAGCTTAACGGACTGTTAAATCCTTAACTGAATGGTTAAAACCTGACTGTTTAAATTCGCACCGTGATTTTTTTAATGGAATTTCGCAATCCTTCTCATTCGTAACGTGTCCATATTTGTGGCTATGACTGGAGCAATGATACTTATGAGTTTTGTGAACAGTGTAGATCAATATCAGCCTGTGCATCCGCACAGTCTAATCAGCATCTACGCGGTTCGCCATTGCATCAGTGAAACGCCTATCATGATTCTAACAAGCAATATATATCGTTATCAGGCTACAGAAATGTGCTATTCGATTGACAGCTACACACAAATCCCATACGCCTCATTTATCCAGTTACAGCCATATTTATGGGATATCATTAGTGAAAGCCCTATTATTACCCCTAATGTACGCATTGCCGTTTTTCGACGGCATTGATTCAGAAAAAAGCTAAATAGTTTATGTAAATGGCATCAAATGTTGAAACGCAAATTAAAGCTCATACATTCTGCCAATTTGTTGCCAATTTTCGACATCAATATCTCTCAGGTACATGTACGGTGATATGACAGGGACGCTAATGACAAAGCTGGGCTCATACAGGTATTGGAAGACGAAGTTGCTAATGATCCGAGATAAATTCTCCTCTTTGTTATGCAGCCCACAGTGAAACCTCTCTAAACCGGACACCATGGGAGGTACAGCAGGGTGCCCGGCTTAGAGAGGTTTCACTGAAAACCAGGGGGCCGTTTCATTAAACTTCGTACGACTAAAATGTTCGTAAATGCAAAATTATTATTCACATTAACATTGTTTTCTTGTAAATAATTATTGGATTTGCATTTATTGAGCATAGGCTGTATATGCAGCCTATGCTCAATAAATGTAAATCCATAAATTGAAATCTACAGACGATCTTAAATTAGCACTTACGAACATTTTAGTCTTAAGAAGTTTAGTGAAACGGGCCCCAGGCATTTGATCATTCCGAGCCATAGTTGTGTAACGCGATCACCAACAGACATTATCACCTGAGACAAATGACCAGTAGCCTATTTCACCAACATTACAAAGTATACTTTTCTAGTAAAGTATACTTTGAGGGAGAAATTTGCAATTTTAGAATAAATTTATTAATTTTTATTATACTGAATTTATTACATTATCACAGCCATTTTGGCTGTGATAATGTAATAAATTCAGTATAATAATTCTGCATACATTTAATCATCAAATATATGCAGTCGTTAGTTCTATATGAAATAATGCATTTCAGGAAAAATAAAAGATTACTCCCTCAAAGTATACTTTGCTAGAAAAGTATGTTTTGCAATGTTGGTGAAATCGGCTACTGGACACTCATCAAAAATAAGATCACAGGTGTTTTCTTGGTGTCCTGTTTAGAGAGATTCCACTGTAATGCTATAAACTTTCTCTATAATCTGCAACCATGCAGAATGTCTGAGAATATTTTTTTGGCGTAATAGCTGACTCTCGGTGCAAACAACCGCAGCGGAACTTTGTTTAATTGACGAGCGTTGCAAAGATATCCAAGAACTACATCGATATTCCGCTGATTTATGAATGCGTTTTATTGCTTAAAATTATCTTTCTTAGTGTATTAACTCAGTGTCTTGAAATAATAATTCACAGGTGTAATAAATATGCATATTAGATCACAGGTTCTTGAAGAACGGTTCATATTTCTGTGTTTTATGGATTGTTTCGGTGTCTCTGAGGATTTACGTCACCTCCCGCGAATTACGCGTATAATGAGCTATTGTACGCAGCCCCGCAAGGGACATGGATTTTTTTATTGATTCGTTCCCACGAAATAAAAGTTCGTTCCCTCAATTTAACAATTAGTTCCCTCAAATTAACAATTCGTTCCCACGATATAGCAATTCGTTCCCTCGAATTAACAATTCTTTCCCAAGAAATGACAATTCGTTCCCTCAATTTAACAATTCGTTCCCTCGAATTAACAATTCGTTCCCACGATATAACAATTCGTTCCCACGAATTAACAATTCGTTCCCGTGGGAACTAATTGTTATTTCGTGGGAACGAATTGTTAACTTGAGGGACCGAATTGTTAATTCGTGTGAGCGAATTATTAATTCGTGGGAACGAATTGTTAAATTGAGGGAACGCATTGTTATTTCGTGGGAACGAATTAATAAACAAACAACAAATTATACATCCCTTGCGGGGCTCCGTAATATTGACAGTATAAAGGGGTACGAAAGTTTGGAACGGTAAATATGTACATGGTTGACAATTTCTGTCGTGTGTAATGTTTGAGTATTAGTAGTTGCACAAAACTATGTAAATTACCCATAATCAACGAAATCAACTCCAATCCATCAAACTACCCACATGACACCAAAATAATGACCATCTGTTCGTGTATTAGATCCCGATTGTAAGAGAAAACCAATCAGGGAAACTGTACTACTGCTACGTCATAGCGATTATTTTTGCAGCGCCAGGCTCGCGCCAGTATGTCGCATAAACAGGACACAGGTGGAAGACTCGGACCTATGACACCCAAAAAAATGCCTATTCAAAAAATCCCATTATCCCACCCACTTGGTCTCGTACAGTACCATATGCTATATAAAGGTGAGTATAAATAGGGCTATTATAGAAAGAGCCCTCTCTTTTCCGGCTCGCACAAACACAATAAACATCGATTAAATGTATGACTTCTGTCTCTGGCAATCGATAAAGGTATTAGGTGTGTGAATATACTCACTTCAAATCGCTGTTTCCAGCATTTATTCAGTTATTCGCATTGTGTATACCCCATCCAAAGCGAAATTTGCGTGTACGAAAGAATCTCACACAGAATCGGAGGCCGTCCGGCTGGATTATCGGTCATATTTGGCCGATAGCTGATCGCCAGCTCAAACTAAAGTCGTGCACCATGACCATATACATTAGAGACTCCAATCATACAAAGTTCGTCCCATTGTGATCGTTCGCCGATCTAAAAAACACTTATTTCTATAATTTGGTTCATTATCTGGAACTGGGTCAATGCACCATCTTCCATAATACAAGCACCGAAGCGTCTATGTAAGAACATCTCTGGTTGGCTAAACCTACAAATAGACGCGAGGACTTTCCCTTTTCAGGGTTTCCGGAAGACATAATCTGATTGCACGCGAATCATGAATGAAAGCCAATGAAATTAGAAAAAATTGTTTTTTAGATCGGTGAAAGATCACAATTGGACGAACTTTGTATGGTTGGAGTTACTAATGTATATGGTCATGGTGCACGACTTTAGTTTGAGCTGGCGATCAGCTACCGGTCAAACATGACCGATAATCCACGCCGGATGGCCTCCGATTCTGTGTGAGATTCTTTCGTACACGCAAATTTCGCTTTGGATGGGGTATACAAAATGCGAATAACTGAATAAATGCTGGAAACAGCGATTTAAAGTGAGTATATTCACACACCTAATACCTTTATCGATTGCCAGAGACAGAAGTCATACATTTAATCGATGTTTATTGTGTTTGTGCGAGCCGGAAAAGAGAGGGCTCTTTCTATAGTAGCCCTATTTATACTCACCTTTATATAGCATATGGTACTGTACGAGACCAAGTGGGTGGGATAATGGGATTTTTTGAATAGGCATTTTTTTGGGTGTCATAGGTCCGAGTCTTCCACCTTTTGGACCAGGAGAGATAAACGATGACTAATGTATCGCCTGGCTCAGCATAGTAGTTAGATAGGGTGCGATATGAGAAATATCAATACCACGAAAAATACAAACGAAACGGAAATCGGTTGTTAGGATCGCTTTTGTTGTTTTCAGAGCATTTTGAAGGAAATAAGTGATATTTGGTATAACTTCGATGTATGACGTTGTGATTGTACAATACATATAAGCTAACATATGTGTTGCTGTACTATGATATGTATTAAACGCGTTGATTGATTTCATAAGAAAACCAGCATAGCTTTTCATAAATACCATACTAAATCATCCGTAATGCAATACGCTTTATGGATAGTACATGGTACCGGTAAAAATATATAACGTTCAGTGCATCCTCTCTACAACAGCCACACATGGGAAGACGCACAACTGGCTGGTGTAGAGAGGTGGCTGTTGTAGGGAGGTTAATGCTGAATTATATGTTGTCGTCTGATGTTTAATTATTTTCTTCGATAAATCTCATAAAATACATGCTTTGACAACATTTTAGAATCATTTCCAATGGAAATGATTCTAAAGTGCTGTAAAAACATGTTTTTATTGAGAAAGAATGCAAAAGCAACATCAGACGACAATTTGCGTGCTCATCAGTCTAAGGGTTAGATATAGAGGAAATCATCCATTTGGGATATACGAAAGCGGCTGTTACAGAGAGGGTGTTGTTGTAGAGAGGTGGCAGTTCAGGGAGGTTCAATTGTACATCCATTATAATTTAGATCGTCGAACAAATGCACGGACACTAGCGCAAATATATAACCGCTGCCATATACGTAGCTACTATGTTTACCACATTATTTTTTAAATGCATCGGCATAAGTTCGTCTTTTATCCCGTCAACACAGTGCGTATGTGCCGTGAAACACGGTGCCGTGAAACAGTTTTGATATCCTGTCAATACGACCTACCTACTGCGTATGAATATGTGCGGTAGCTGGTGTTGTTTATTTTGCATCACATACGCAAATACATACACTTGTAGTTTTACATAATACGAACTTATAGAGAGTAGTAGGTTAGTGCCGTGAATGGGAAAAAATATCTGGCGCGGCTCGGAAACGGGATGTGCTCGGCAGAGCCTCGCCCATCCCGTTTCCTAAGCCTTGCCAGATATGTTTTCCCATTCACGGCACTAACCTACTACTCTCTATAAGTTCGTATTATGTAAAACTACAAGTGTATGTATTTGCGTTAATTACGTTAATGATTCCCTTCTAGTATATAGGTGTGCTCTTTGTAGGAAAATGTTTTTTATGAAAGTCAGCAAAAACTCAGAATACAGTACTTTCACTTTTGATCATGAAATCAAAGGAAACCTAATGAATGAGAGGATAGCAAGTGTTATTTGGAATTATTAAATCGTTCTCTCGTGTAATTAACCGTCATTATTGGCAATCATAAGATAGAAGTTTGTTGCTGCCTGTTTTCATTGAAATGGTATTACTGCCATGGTACTACTTTTCAGATATTGGTTGACACAACATTCAGAGCTCTGAATTGTATGTCAAGCACCGACGCAATAATTATACTGATAATATGACTTTCGAAATAAATACGGGCGAAATCTGATGGTTCGACAAGGGAGGAAATCCCGAAGCATGGCCCCATTGTGTGTTTTCAAGTGTTTTTACATGATTTATCATTATTACCTGTGTTTTCTAGCTCGTCATTAACTGTCTATTATATATCTTGTTACACCATATATTTCTCGTCCCACATATTTACACAAGTCGGCCAACAGCGTGTGGAATTGCGTTCTTAGCAAGAGTATATTCGCCTCCGCAAAACCACAGATGGAAGTCTCGGCGCTGTGGCATAACAAAATGTCAATTAAAACGTTTCATCACCCCACCCACCTAGTGTCGTACTGTACGCTATGGATAACAGACAATGTGTATGATCACGTGGTACTAACAATAACAATAAGTACTGAAATTTCCAGAATGCATCTGATTCAAAGTACATGTACGTATTCTTTTATATTGTCCTTATTACGTAACGTGTTTTGTTGAAATATGTCGCATCAAACGCGTCTTGCATTTGGTGGTCTTTGTATTTTCGCCCAACACTTCTGTCGTTTTTGCTAAGAATCGATTTCCGTGTCTACCGACACGGAATTCGATTCGTCGCAAAAACTACATAAGTTCGTGCTGACCTACCTGGACCACCAAAGCAGCTCATGAAGACGCGTTTGCTGCGCCATATGTCATCAAACTCCGTTGCATATTAAGGAAAATATAAAATAATACTTACTTTGGAGTGGGCGACGTTGTTGTTGTTGTAACCACGTGATCATGCACCTTGACATAGCGTTTAGTACGATACCAGGTCGGTGGTGTAATGGGATTTTGTCAATGGGCATTATTTTATGTCACAGGTTCGAGTCTTTCACCTATGCGCAAAAATACATGCACAAACGTGTACAGCATTAAATCACACATTCCGTAGACTTCAAGAGACATAATAGCGTATAAAATAAAACAAATCACACCGTTTTCTTGGCAGTGCTTGGACATATTTGAAATCGACGTTTTAGTTATGTGATTGCCTATATTAATCACTTCGACGATAGCAACATTGTTATTGGATTTACATTTATTGAGCATAGGCTGCATAAGCAGCCTATGCTCAATAAATGTAAATCCATTACAAAGTTGCAATAATACGGAGCCCCGCTGAGGACGTAGCAATTTTTTTTATTAATTCGTTCCCACGAAATAACAATTCGTTCCCTCAATTTAACAATTCATTCACATATTCGTTCCCTCAAGTTAACAATTAGTTTCGTGGGAACGAATTGTTATATCGTGGGAACGCATTGTTAATTCGAAGGAACGAATTGTTAAATTGATGGAAGGAATTTTCATTTCGTGGGAACGAATTATTAATTCGAGGGAACGAATTGTTATATCGTGGGAACGAATTGTTAATTCGAGGGAACGAATTGTTAAATTGAGGGAAGGAATTGTTATTCCGTGGGAACGAATTAATAAAAGAAAATCCATGTCTCCTGCGGGGCTCCGTACAATCAAGTGTTAAGACGTTTGCTATTATTTATTGCATTCCCTAGTTCTATACGCGCGTGTGTGTTTTATCGATGTACACTTGCGTGGTTATGTTTATCGCCCGATAATCAAAGTTGTTAGCGTATATTGTATTGGCATACTGACCTGTCTTTGTGTGCCGCCGAAATAGTGTTTCTATAGAATAATACAGGACCCTTCGTTATTGCATTGTCGTTTTTGGCCTGTATTGATTTTCAAAAATATCATTTAATCAATGTTTATAGCGTATATTTTATTGGCATACTGACCTGTCTGTGTGCGACGCAGATAGAGTGTTTATCACACAGTAATGCCGGACACCCGTTATTGCATCGAAGTTTCCCGCCAAAATTGATTTTCAAAAATAAAAGTAATTTTATCCATGTTTTTAGCGGTTATATTTTTGCCATTCTCCCCTCTGTGTGTACCGCCGGATGCACATTACGCAAGGATACTGGGGCCCGTTTCACTAAACTTCGTACGACTAAAATGTTCGTAAGTGCAAATTTGGAATCGCCTGTAAAGTTCAATTGATGGATTTACATTTATTGAGCATAGGCTGCTTATGCAGCCTATGCTCAATAAATGTAAATCCAATAATTGTTTACAAGAAAACATTGTTAATGTGAAATTTACAGACTATCATAGGTTTGCACTTACGAACAATTTAGTCGTAAGAAGTTTAGTGAAACGGCCCCCTGTACCCGGCAAATTGGATCGCAAATGCTCGGCTATACTGTTTTTTTTATAGAGCAATTATAGTTTCCATAAATGACCTTGAACATCGACACAAAGGCCTGACGCATGCGCCAAAGATAGAGAGTACAATAGACAATGTATTGACCTTGCCAATGCTGAATTAAATTGTGTCGTCTGCTGTTTATTTTGTTCCCCGTTTTTGTCATCAAACACATGGCTTGACAGCACTTTAGAATCATTTCCAACGGAAATTATTCTAAAGTGCTGCAAAACCATGTTTTGAAGCACAAAATTTAAAGCACAGCAGACGACAATAACATGTTTTAAGCACACATGGGACCACTGATCATCATACGATTCAAACATAATTGCTTCGTAAATGGGATGGAATGTATGTGAGCACTGTCCCGTTACTGTATCCTATACGGCACAAGGAATGGCCAAATCGGCCATCTTTGTCTGTGTCAGCCATGAGCCAGTTTCACCTCTTCTGGCATTTGTCAAGAAACTGACAGAGCGAAGTAGAACATGTGATATAATGTAGCTAATCATACATAGATAAGCCAGGACAACGGACTCCTATAAATTATATTACACGAAAATTTACTTCAAGTGAGATATTGGTGTACTTTTGCAAACATTCTCAAAATGTACATACATAAGACATGGATGACGTGTATACGTTTTCTAGCTTGGTGGTCGGTCGGCGGAACGCGACGGCGTAAATTAACGGTAGGGGTTCCTCCTTATAGGAATCATGGTTTGCCTGGTTTGGCCCTCAGGTACGTTTTTTATATTGGCTCTTTTGTTACCTGGGAGTTGAATTGCTATTGCTATAACAGTAGTAAGATCCTACTGCTTTTGGGATTCTGGTGCGGCGTGGACCTGGCATCAGATCAGGATTATTCTGATTACAGGGCTGAATATATAGAAGTTTATTGTAAATATTATGTTCTGATTTCGGGATACCCCCCCCCCCCATTTGTACAGGTAATATATGGAATTTAGTACTAAACCCATTGACCCGGCCTTAAATTAACTTAGTTGATAGGCCGTTAAACCCCAACAAACAAACACTTTTTCTAGACACGGTGCTATAAGTAAATACATATGGGCCAGATATACTCTTCCTTTATGACGGTCCACTGCACCTATTATAATAGTGTCTAATAATAGAGTATAGTAGTGGGTAAATATGGTATATGATGTGTGGCCAGCCAGGTCAGGAACAACTTCGTACGACTAAGATGTTCGTAAGTGCACATTTAGGATCTACTGGAAATTTCAATTGATGGCTTTGTATTTATTGAGAAAAAGAAAACGTTATTAAATTTACAGATTATCATAAGTTTTCACTTACGAACATTTAGTCGTACGAAGTTTAGTGAAACGGCATCCATGTAAAGGTGACACACTTTGCCATTTTCTGTGTATGAGGCTATTTACAATGGTGATTCGTGTTGTTAAAAGCCAGGCTCATAATTTCCATAAAACTGACACATGTTACAGTTTGGTGTCATAAAATTGATAGGAGTCCTTTCACATGGCTTTTATATGTACGATTAGCTACATCATATCATATGTTCTTCTTCGCATTGTCAGTTCTTTGTCAACCGCAAGCAATGGTGAAACTGACTGATGGCTGGAATCCACAAATATGGCCGAGTTGACCACTCCATGTGCCATATAGGATACAGTAACGAGGCATTGTCCAAATATACATGTGTGATATACAGTCGAACCTCTCCGAACGGCCACCTCTCTACAACAACACCCTCTCTGTAACAGCCGCTATTTTATATCCCAAATGGATGATTTCCTCTATATGTAACCCTTAGACTGCTGAGCATGAACATTGTCCTCTGGTGTTGCTTTTGCATTCTTTCTCAATAAAAACATGTTTTGACAACACTTTAGAATCATTTCCATTGGAAATGATTCTAAAATGCTGTCAAAGCATGTATTTGATGAGAATTATCGAAGAAAATAAATAAACATCAGACGATAAAATTTAATTCAGCATTAACCTCCCTACAACAGTCACCTCTCTACAACAGTCAGTTTTACGTCTTCCCGTGGGTGGCTGTTGTAGAGAGGTTGCACTGTACATATATTCCATAACATTTACGAAACAATCATCTTTGTATCACAGGATACAGTTATAGAACGGGTTCTTAAACACAAAACCAATACTTCATGCTTCCGCGTCATCTACGTAGTCACTACGTAAACTGACGCAACTTATTCCATAGATACACTCCTGGCCAGGAATGTTACGATGGCAACAATTCGCAATATGTCTGTAGACGTTGTTACATTTTTTTCTTGGAACCATTTATCAAAATTAATGAGCCAACTGTCAAACTCTCTGTGTCAGTGAAATCTCGCGGTTTCTCGGCTGGTAATGTAAGTCACGAGTACCTGCTGCTAATGCCTACTGAGACAAGCCATGTGATTTGGTAACTAAGATTGGGCGATTGTTCACTAAAAATATTTACAGAAACTGGGGCCCGTTTCATTAAACTTCTTACGACTAAAATGTTCGTAAGTGCAAATTTAAAATCGTCTGTAAATTTCAATTTATGGATTTTAATTTATTGAGCATAGGCTGAGAACATGTGCGTATGCTTTTGTTTTTAAAAAATTACGACAGTTTCCGTAAATGATGACGAAAATTGACGAAATTTTCATAGCAAATGCGGAATTGAATTCCGCATTTGCTACGAAACTTTCGTCGACTTTCGGCGTCATTTACAGAAAATGTCACAGTTTCTGTAAATATATTTCTTCGGTACAAAATCGCATGGCATGTCTCATATGAGGTTTTGACTGGACATGTGGGGCCTATGTGAGCTATTGCCAGCTTAACGTTAGCTCTGCTAGCACGCTAATTTCGCCTGATTAGGGCTTATGTTATTTATTAGAAGCGTGATGTGTGGTTCACTGACTAAATGTTCTTTCCCTCACTGACTACTCGTAAATGTCGAACAGTGCATACTGCAGACTCTGAATAGACTGCAATGACGCATTTTACACACCGTAGGTTTTGCTAAGCGTAGAGAGGTTTTGGAAATCACCCATTCACAAAATATGTGTGTGAAGTTGGCAGATTAAGTCGGGGATGCTGTTATATTTTTTTTTTCGTTATCCATCAATCTCTGTATGTTCATTAAGCGTTTCATTCATCTCTGGGATTAATTTGTACGTGCTATGTCTAGTCATTTATTACATGCGGCGTGCCCCAGGGGTCTATACTAGGTCCGACATTATTTCTATTATTTAATAATGATTTGCCTGCTATGCTGTCCGAGTCTGCTACAGGAACCGATTTATATGCTGATGACACAACCATCTATGATATCCAGAGTAACATTAATGAGGTAGAATCTAATTTTCAAATAGCATTAAATCAACTGAAACTGTGGTGCGAAACAACTGGTATGCTTTTAAATACTAGTAAAACAAAAGTAATGCTTATTTCAACCAGGCAGAAAAGAACAATACTGGATAAAAATGAGATTCACTTGACATATAATGATATAAATTTGGAAGTCACTACTGGCGATAAAATCCTTGGACTAAAAAGTAATGAAAATCTGCTTTGGAATGACCATTTTGACTTTGTTTCTAAAAAAGTATCTTCTTATCTTTGGTTGCTATCAACAATTAGCTATTTCCTCTCTGTAGAGCATAGATTGCTATTTTACAAAGCTTATATACAGCCTCATTTCGACTACTGTTGCATTATCTGATTAATTCATCAAATCAAAATCGAGCAAAATTTATAAAATTGCAAAGGCGTGCATGCAAAATTATTCTTGGTACCGAGTATTCCGATTTAGTGACAGCAATGACAAGACTAAACATTTTAAGTTTTGATGAAACTATATTTTTGCAGAAAGCTAAAATAATGTACAAACCCCTCAATGAATTAGTTCCCGCATATTCAAGTGCAATGTTTATTATGCAATCAACACAACTGGAGAACACTAACATAACACTACGATCTGTGACAAACGAGGCCCTGCATGTTCCTAGACCTAAAACAGAATTATTTATCTTACTCTGGTGCAATTATATGGAACAGAATTCGAAATGCGAGCAGCATAAATGTATTCACAGCTCAATGTTCATCATGGATGAAATGTCAGTAGATGTCATTATATGGACCCACCACCACCATCAGTATCATAAAAATGCAGTCCATAAATTACATGCAAAACAGCCGTAATAACTCTATTTATTGTGACGTCGATTGCTTTGGGAAATCTCAATGAAATATGGAGATTGCCGGAAAGGAATGATATCCCAATGTGTATGTTTATTATATAACGAGTTACCGAAATAATAGACTAATTGTATTGTGATATCCTTCGTTTAGAGAGTTCCCGGTTTATAGCTGTTTCGACAGACGAGTCTCCCGGTATTTAGGGATATTACGATTTGATATGGCATGAGTTTCGGGTCGGTCAGCATCTGCAACCTGCTCGTGTCTGAGACAATAAGCGCGGTTTTGTCATAAATGATCATGTTAAAATTGCGTAGCTGGTGGCAGTTGGGTTACATCACTTGTTTTATACATGTCATAACCTATTCACTGTAAATATGTAAATATGTTTTTGTGTCTGAGAGGGCCCTATGGAAGATTGGTGCACGCCAACTTGGTTACCCTATTTAAATAAAGAATTTACTTACTTACTTCTTTTTTAAAAAAAAACTCGTTGTAATTTAACAAAACTGGATCATCAAAACTGCCACCCTCCTCAACATGTATTTCTAACCCACCAAACCTCACATGGTTTTGCATGCATTGTCATCATTTTATGTGTATGTTCCCGGTCTCGGTAGAGCCGGAGGCATATAGTGTTTGTACTGTATGTCCGTCGATCCGTCCGTCCGTGTGTCTGTCCGGCACATTATGAATTTCGCATGAGTTTCTCAATTCTGTCATAACTTCTATATTCCTTGAAGGATTATGTATTAATACATATTTCAACACAGCATCCTTGCCACATCTACAATGTATGCTGCTCTTAATAATAGACCTTTTGATATTTTGAAAAAAATCCAGGCTATTGGATTGGCGAAAGCCGGGCGGGCGGGTGGGCGGGTGGCGGGCGGCGTCCACAATCAATGTTAAGTTTTCGTGTTTGAGTCCATTTCTTTGTTACTGTACCACCTAGGACCACCAAACTTTCACAGCTTCATAATCAAGGGGTGCCCACCACATATTACTATCCAACATGTTACTTTTTTTTTAACTTCACCCATTTTTTCCGCGCAGACGACTTAGCCATTTTCAATGTTAAGTTTTCGCGTTTACAATGTTAAGTTTTCGTGTTTGAGTCCATTTCTTTGTTACTGTACCATCTAGGACCACCAAACTTTCACAGCTTCACAATCAAGGGGTGCCCACCACATATTACTATCCAACATGTTCCTTTTTTTTAACTTGACCCATTTTTTCCGCGCAGTCGACTTAGCCATTTTCAATGTTAAGTTTTCGCGTTTACAATGTTAAGTTTTCGTGTTTAAGTCCATTTCTTTGGTACTGTACCACCGAGGACCACAAAACTTTCACAGTCTCATAACCAAGGGGTGCCTACCACATAAAACTATCCAACATGTGACCATTTTTTTTACCTTCACCTATTATTTCAACGTAATTGACTTAGCCATTTTCAACGTTAACTTTTTAACGTACGTCTGGTTAAAGTTTTTTGGTTAAAAGTTTTTCGTTATATTATATCTCTGCAACTGCTTCGCCCATTACCTTGAAACTTCACATGGGTGTTTATCATCGTCCATATTTTCATTCTAACCCCCAACCATGCGGCCCCTGTGCGCAATGTCAAGGTCAAATTACTTTGAATTTATTTGTTAAAGTTTTTTCGTGTACTATATCTCTGCAACTGCTTCACCCATTACCTTGATACTTCACATGGGTGTTTATCATCATTGTCGCACCCGCTTGCGGAAAGCGCGATATCGTCGGCATTTTGGCATACGTCCGTCCGTCCGTCCGTCCGTACGTCCATGTGTCCGGTTAAAGTTTTTTCGTTAAAGTTTTTCCATCTACTATATCTATTTCTTTAGTGTCCATGCCTCGCCCCAAGGCGCGACATGCAGGCCACGGCCATCTAGTCTACAAAATGTGGGTATAATTATGTTATCCAAGTGTCCATGCTTGGAAAAAACCTGGCCTTCGTGGCTTTGCCTCGTTTCTTGTATTATAAATTATACATCCCTTGATGGATTACTTTAATATTTCAATACATAATGCATGTACTTGTCGAGACATGCCACACATCCATGCTGCCCTTAATATGACATTGACCGTTTGACCTTCACACCTTTGAAACATTTCCACACATTAAACGTTTTTTACCGGAGTTTACATAATACTTGTGCACAAATGTCACACACACATCCATGCTGCGCTTACTATGACTTTGACCGTTTGACCTTCACAACTGTGCTTATGAATATTTATCACTTTTCGTTAATTAAATTTACCACAGTTTCTCCAATCTGACAGGCCACATTGCCTTGTTCATGGTGTTTCTCTCGACATGTCGAGAGAAACACCATGAACAAGACAATGTGGAATTTGCCTGTCTCGACATGTCGACAACGATAGTGTTCATGATTGTCATATGCATGTGCTCTTGCTAATATGTATGGTAATTATCTACAAACGGGACACACTGGATAACTCGACGTATCCCGTGGATTCGGGCAGTTTCATCAGCGTCATAGACTCCATCTGTGTGGTAACAAGCCTATTTCACCAACATTGCAAAGTATACTTTTCTAGCAAAGTATACTTTGAGGGAGACATTTTCAATTTTAGTATACATTTATTAATTTTTATTATACTGAATGTATTACATTATCACAGCCATTCAGTATAATAATTCTGCATGCTTGGTAATCATCAAATATATGCAGTCGTTAGTTCTATACGAAATAATGCATTTCAGGAAAAATAAATGATTACTCCCTCAAAGTATACTTTGCTAGAAAAGTATACTTTGCAATGTTGGTGAAATAGGCTACAGGTGCCAACATGTTCACAAATGTCATAAGCCCCTTTTCTACCGTTACAGCCACATACAGTAGAAATTGTCTGAATAGGACACACTGGGGCGTCACTGGTGTCTCCGATGTAGATGTGTTATTGTATTTCAGATAAAATGTAGAACGTCTTCGCATTGAACAATACGGACAAATGCTGCAGATCCTGATGAGACGGCTCGTTACGAGCCGGCTCATCCGGATCTACAGCATTTTCTGCTGCTGACTTTCGTAGAATGGAAAGTGTTAAAGGTACTTGCCCACTCAGTAGCACACAGTGTTCTTTATATCAGAGACATCATCTGAGACATTTTCTGGCAAATTAAACATTAATTCCCCATTACCCCGCGTGTTGACTGGCATTATTATACATTGTATACCAGACGTAAATTTCCACACTGATATCAGGGGCGATAACCATGTTTCCTTAGAATGTTAACTGACATTACTATTTATTCTCTGTAGTTAGTGTTTGATGTGCATTGATCATACTTTATAATCAGTCGAAAATAGTATTTGTTCAGGTGACGCATTTAATAGTAATTAGTATAAATAATTAAAAAATATCATGCCTCATTTGCATATTAAAGTAGCCGGATACCACCGCGCGTCACTATCAGTAAACTAAATATTACTAAATGATTATATCTGTATAGCGGGCACTTGTAATATTTAGAACTGGTGGAATAGTTACAAAATTATACACTTATTCAATTCCTATAAAGAACATTTTGTGCCTACTGAGTGGGAATGTACCTTTAATGCACGGTGCTAAATCTGTAATAGAATGATCGCAATATAAACAGTTTTATAATTGATAGCCCTAGAATTCTGATCCTGGTCAAACAGGTGCGCGTTGTTATCTTAAACGATTCTAATAGATTGCCAAGAAGTATCTGCATCAACTGGTAAAAGCAACCGTCACGTGATGTATAGTGTGCGAATGCAGGTTAAACGTACATATACTGAAACGATCTAATAACGCAACAATAAGGTAAACTTGTTATTTATTCACTCATTGCATTGTTTTGGTAAAGCATTTTGTAATGAGGATGCAAAGCAATTCATTATCTATCCAAATAACCGTCGATCACGTGGCACACTGCGGCCACATGAATAACCACATATGGTTGTACACTAGCATGTATATGTTGCGTTTTTAAATCGTTTCAGTATATTATAGCCAATATTACCACATGTTCAATGTGATTTAGGGATTACCAGAGTTCATGTTTTTTTATCTCAAGTTTATAAGGCAAGGCTAGGAAAAGCTCATTATGTAGCAAAAATCGTTACCTGATGAATATAATATCATGATGGTGTCATTTGACATCAATTTTATCAGGCTCGACTCGGAAATGGTAGGAATTCCGAGGCTCGCCGATGATATTATATTCATCATGGTAACGATTTTTGCTACATAATGAGCAACTATGACATGTATTTCGTTTAAACGAACACATACTTATTTACATTGCATCATTGCATTGGCGACATTTGGTAACGACACGTCATGTGACTTCATTTGGCTTATGAAATTTCAGTTTGAATTAGGACATGCGTATCTACCATGAAGTTGTTCACCAATTCAGTATACTACATGTAGTATTGTGTTAAACATATAGCAACATATGTGTCACTTTCTCAACATACAACATATGAATTATTTGTCTGGTGAACGGAAAGCTGGAACGAGAGAAGTTCAACATACTATTCAATTATATACACTCGCAGACTGTGATAAAACTGGTAGATATCGTCGGATACATTTCCTCTATAAGCCTACCAGCAAACATAACCGAAGGGGCCAGTAGAAGAAGTCCAAGTTCAAGGGACTTACATATAGACCCCTCCTTCCATTGTCCATTGAAACGGTCGATAACCATACTGGACATTAAGTTAATTACTTTAAATTCGTTATTCTTGTAACTACCAAAGGCACAAGGAACTAGCGCTCGGGACAATTTATTATACTGAATGTATTACATTATCGCAGCCATTTTGGCTGTGATAATGTAATACATTCAGTATAAGTTACTTTTCATTACATTAATTAGCATGTATCCAACACTTTCGTATGTGTACATTGTAAATCAGGGGGCCGTTTCACTAAACTTCGTACGACTAAGACTAAAATGTTCGTAAGTCCAAAATTATGATAGTTCACATTAACAATGATTTCTTGTAAACAATTATTTGATTTACATGTATTGAGCATATGCAGCCTATGCTCAATAGATGTAAATCCATCAATTGAAATTTCTAGACGATCGTAAATTACAATTTCCACTTCTATTTTATAGTTTGTCTTTGGTAATCAATATCTATAAATATCAGAAACCCGGGGCCTTTAGTCTGTTACATAAAATATTGCATTTAGAAATTCCAAGTACCACGGTTGCATACAGTAGTTACATTAGCGAATATCCGAACATCCCAAGAATGAGGTCGTATACAGATTGACAGGTGGTGATGAACATTACACCTGGTATTCCAATCATCATTTGTGTGTTGATACATCGCTGGGTATTGTGTTCACGTCATGTATGGTGGTGAGAGACATGCCAGTGCTTAAGACATAATTATGTCAATCCACATTGTTGCTAACACAGCTTAGCGAGTTCAACACCACACTTCTCTGTTCCGATGATCGTAATCGGCAGCGAGCGTCTCATGAGGATCTGGGGGCCGTTTCACTAAACTTCTTACGACTAAAATGTTCGTAAGTGCAAAATTATGATAGTCTGTAAATGTCACATTAACAATGTATTCTTGTAAACAATTATTGGATTTACATTTATTGAGCATAGGCTGCATATGCAGCCTATGCTCAATAAATGTAAATCCATCAATTCGAATTTCCAGACGATCCTAAATTTGCACTTACGAACATTTTAGTCGCACGAAGTTTAGTGAAACGGGCCCCTGCATTATTACTTGATAGTTTCGATGTTTTATACAATTCCCTTTTTGCTAATTAGTGGAATAGTCTGAGAATGTTGAGGTGAATGATTGTGTTACACATACAATGTATAAGTCGATAATATAATAAGGTGAGTTTCCCTCCGTTTTCCTCTGCGTGAGTAAATATGCAAACAGTTGTTACAGTGTAACCTCTCTACAACAGCCACCCATGGGAAGACGCAAAACTGGCTGTTGCAGAGAGGTGGCTGTTGTAAGGAGATTAATGCTGAATTAAATGTTGTTGTCTGATGTTCTGTTTGTTTATTTTCTTCAATTAATCTCATCAAAAACATGCCTTGACAGTGTTTTAGAATCGTTTCCAATGGAAATGATTCTAAAGTGCTGTAAAACCATGTTTTTATTGAGAAAGAGCTATATCGATGAAAGCCGAATGCCTGTGAGTTTTGGTAGTTCACATACATGTATCCATCATGCGCACCTGTATTCGGGTGGACGCCCCCCCCCCACCCCCTCCCTCCCCCCTTCGTTGATTTAGTGACCAATGTAGGTCCAGATTAATATGGGGCGTATGGAGTGACACTGGTCACAAACTTTATACGCCCTTCTAAAATGAGTTTCAAATATAATGTGTGCCTGTTACTGGTGCCCGTTTCACTAAACTTCGTACGACTAAAATGTTCGTAAGTTAAAAGTTAGGATCGTCTGGAAATTTCAATTGATGGATTTACATTTATTGAGCATAGGCTGCATATGCTCAATAAATGTGAATCCAATAATTGTTTGCAAGAAAACACTGTTAATGTGAAATTTACAGACTATTATAATTTTGCACTTACGAAGATTTTAGTCGTAAGAAGTTTAGTGAAACGGCCCCATGGTGTTTATGGTATTTGCGATAACTGTAGACCGAATGTCTGTTCCACGTTTTCCTGTCGACGAACTGTTGACGATTAACCCTTTCAACGCTAAGAAACTGGAATGGACTGTGATATGTTAATGTTCCGACCAATCCAATGTTCACAAAATGATTTTCAGATTCGTCCATTTATGAAAAGGGGGTGTTTTTGTTCTCAAAAATATTAAAATTACTTTAAAAAAGTGCAGATCCTGATGAGACGGCTCGTTACGAGCCGGCTCATCTGGATCTGCACTTTTTGCATAAACCGATATAGCTGGATTTCGGGTTCAAAGTGTTGAACACATTACACGTGGAACCGACAGTAGACCAGTCTGCGTGACCACACAGTCCGTTGTCCGCCATTCAGTCGGTGAAACATGCGCCATGTTTCGAACGAAAAGTATATGTGGCTGTGACTGGAGAAGTGGGGCTTATGAGAGTTGTGACCAGTGTAGCCCCTGAATAAATAGCACGTTATTGTAGCCTGATAACGATCTATAATTATTGTTATCTGAATACCGGTTGCTTCATTGATGGCATGGCGAACAGTGCAGATCTTGATCAGATACTGGTCGCAGACTCGTAGTGGCAGACTCGTAGTAATGTTAACGGATAGAACATGGTCATCATTAAAAGGAAAAAACTGCAGTCGTATTGATGAAAAGTACGATTTACCTGAGACCTCGTGGGCGCCGCCATTATTGCAGTATATAAAATACACCACGTGATCTCATACGCTGGATGCTTATAGCAAACACTATTATTACAAACAATCTACACCAAATATAGGTGTGCTGCACGAACATATACAGTGGGGTCAGCGTGTAAGTGCACACACGAACGAACACGGCAGGTTGGAACCAACCTGTCGTGTTCGTTCGTGTGTGCACTTACACGCTGACCCACTGTATGGTGATATATACTCCTACGCTGGTATAACCGTCAACTAGTCCCGGTTTCTCCTGTCGCTGCGTTTAATAGGTTACCCCAGAATATTCACCTGTTGGCACCGCAGGTATAGTCTTCGTGCGTACCAGTTACCGTGAAATCGCTTTCACAGACCAACCGTATTGTGACGGTGTATGTAGATCGTGCGGATACCTACTTCCGTGATTTGTTCGCGATTTGTCAGTTGTCCACTGGAATACAAAATAAACCTGATGTGTGGATCATAATCGCTATTATAACGTCGACAGTTCAAGCCATAATAAGAAACGGGATACAATTATAATACATATAATATGAAACTCTTTTTTTAGAAAAAAAATTCTACTTTCTTTATTTCATCTCGAATGTATATGATGTATATGCTGTTACCACTCGTTCGAACCGTCTCGTCGAGACGGTTCGAACGAGTGGTAACAACATACCTTTATAGAGAAATAAACAAAACAATGGAATTGTTTCAATACAAATTAATTATACTGAACTGGGCTAAACACAGCTTGGCCATTCATGTTAATTTAAAGTTTGTATTATTGCCCAGTTCGAATCACCTGATGATTTGAATATTGATTGGTTTGTAATGGATAATGCCGGTGAAATTTAGTAGCCAGCCAGTTTTTATTGCATAAAATGCGCGGCCAAAAAGAACAATATACGGAGCCCCGTTCCCTCAATTTAACAATTCGTTCCCACGAATGTAACATTTCGTTCCCACGAAATAACAATTCGTTCCCACGGGAACGAATACAATTCGTTCCCACGAATTTAACATTTCGTTCCCACGAAATAACAATTCGTTCCCACGGGAACGAATTGTTAATTCGTGGGAACGAATTGTTATATCGTGGGAACGAATTGTTCATTCGATGGAACGAATTGTTAAATGAAGGGAACGAATTGTCATTTCGTGGGAACGAATTGTTAATTCTAGGGAACGATTTGTTATATCGTGGGAACGAATTGTTAATTCGAGGGAACGAATTGTTAAATTGACGGAACGAATTGTTATTTCGTGGGAACGAATTAATAAAACAAACTCATGTCCCCTGCGGGGCTCCGTAATAATGGACAATGCTGATGCAATTTAGTATAGTCAGTAAGTTGTATTGCTTAACATGCGCGGCCAAAAAATAACAATACTACATTTGTCAAAATATAGCTAAACTATAGATACACTATATACTCTAATACCATACCATACATGTGGACCGTGATTGGAGAAATTGGGCTTATGAGATTGTGTGACCAGTATTGCGATGGGTCAAAGAGAACACGCATGTAGCCTAATAACGATCTATATTGCTTGTTAGAAGCATGACGTGTGTTTCACTGTTGGAATGACAAACGGTGCAGATCCTGATCAGACTGTGTGGATGCACAGGCTGATCTGGATGTACACCGGTCGCAAAACCCATAAGCACAATTTCTACAGTCACAGTCACATATATGTTGTGCGATTAACTAAATGTTCATTCATATGACATACTCGTAATGTTACATTCTGAACAGGATATATGAAATTGAAACAATCTGCCTAATATAATAAAGTGATGTTGTTGTGCGATGAAATATCTTTACATGTATACGATCGCTTTCAAGGTGCATGATCACGTGGTAACAACAACAACAACAATATCGCCCACTCCAAAGTAAGTATTATTTGATATTTGCCTTAACATGAAACGGATTTTGATGAAATATTGCGCAGTAAATGCGTCTTCATGAGCTGCATTTGGTCATCCATGGAGTTCGGCACAGACTTATGTCGTTTTTGCGAAGCATCGATTTCCGTGTCGGTAGACACGGAAATCGATTCTTCGCAAAAAGGACATAAGTTTGCGCCAACAGAGACCACCAAATGCAGCTCAACATCGCCCGCGTTTGATGTGCCATATTTCATCAAAATCCATTACCAAATAAGGACACTAAATGAATACGTACTTTGAATCGGTACTTGTTGTTGTTGTTAGTACCACGTGATCATACACCTTGGCTTTGTCGCTGACTGGAAAGAATATTGAAAAATGATCGTGAGTCAAATGATATGTTTACTTAAGGAATAAAACCATGGGATGTTGCGTTTACTGGGGTGAAAAATACAGTTGGTAGACTAAATGTATTGTTCACCCCAGCAAATGCAACAGCTCATGGTTTTATTACTTATATTTACACTGCATTTTCTGATAGTTTCAAAAACGTAAATAACCAAATATAGCGTTAAAATTAACAATAATCTTGTTATACGCAATTCCTGGAACAGCGACGTTGCGAACTTTAACCAATCAACAACATCGCGTGACGTCACGTGTGTCTAATGTGTTGTATTGGGATATAAAGGCAATACGTCGAATGGGCGTTTGCATTATGAATTTATAGAAGGTGTAAACATTAACCCTTTGTACCCGAAAATCCGCTATAGCGGTTTATGCAAACAGTGCAGATCCAGATGAGACGGCTCGTAACGAGCCGGCTCATCTGGATCTGCACTTTTTGCAAGTAATTTTCATATTTTTCAGAAGAAACAACACCCCCATTTTCATAAATGGACTAATCTGAAAATCATTTTGTGACGTTTGGATTGGTCGGTAAATTAGCATATCACAGTCCATTCCAGTTACTTAGGGGTGAAAGGGTTAAACAATAAATAATTTGTAAGACGAACATTTTTACTACATTAGAAATGTGGCCGCGATTGGAGAAAATTAATGGTTTTGCGAACACAGTGTAGATCCAGATCAGCCTGTGCATCCACACTGAAATCAGGGGCGATAACCGTACATAAATATTTATTCTCTGTATTTATTTTTGATGTTATAAATAATTAAAAAATATCATGCCTCATTCGCATATGAAAATAGCCCGATACCAACGCGAGTGACTATCAGTAAAATAAATGTTATATGAGTATAGATGTGTATCTGTATGGTTTGCACTCGTAATTGTTAACTGGTGGAATAGTGACACAATTATACACTTATGTAATTCCTATAAATAACATTTTGTGCCTACTGAGTGGGCATGTACCTTTAAATTATGAAGACAGCTTATTTCTTTAGTATGGCAAATAATTGTTATATCGTTGTGTGATAGTCATGCGTAATGCGGCAACGTTAAGCAGTTCCGATATGCACCAGAAGCCGATGTCACCAAAAATGCTAAGCATACTTATCTAGCAAAGTGTACTTTGAGGCATTAATCATTTATTTTTCCCGAAATGCATTATTTCATATAGAACTAACGACTGTATATATTTGATGCATAATTATTATACTGAATGTATTACATTATCACAGCCAAAATTGCTGTAATAATGTCATAAATTCATTATAATTAAAAATAATAAATGTATCCTTAACTTGAAAGTTTCACCCTCAAAGTGTACTTACATGTAGCAAGATATAAGTATACTCTGCAATTGTGTTGAAATATGCGACTGATCCTACATTCAACATGCTTACAATGGTATTCGTTTGCTTATGTGGCGATTTGCTCGAAACGCTTCCACACACGGACATAAGTAATACTAAATACTGGTGTTTTCTTAGTGCCAATCCTATTCTATAGGCCGGATATACTATGGCAAAGGAACGAATTAATTTAGTTGCATTGAAGAATGCAGTTATAGTGTCAGATGAAATTGTGAAAATGATTACATCGGCTGCGATTGGTTAATATCAAGCCTACTTCATTATGGCACACGATGATAGCATACCAGCTTCAAATTCGTATACGGCATATCTACACGTTGGTGATTTCGAAAAACCCAACGCGATGCTGGAAGCGATGTTTCATCAAAATCGGAAGACCGGAACTGACCTCACACAGTCCGGAAGTGACATCGCGGTAGACTGTGTCGCCGCTATAATGGTGTGCAGACTGGATATCCGGTGTACCATTCCACTGAAGTCGTTCGAACTGCCACCTAGCGGCAGATATCACGTGGAAAACAACAACACCGGGGAGAAATTGAATCTCTGGAATCCGCCGAACTTTGTCAACCAGCATTGTCAATATCCTCGCGCTGAAAAACGATCACTTAGTAAAGACGTAAGTACTTCCGTGTAGTGACCTGAAGAATAATTGAAGGGATCAATGGAAGAAGTGGGCTAACTCCGTTAGAGTTAGCCCCCTTCTTCCACTGACCTCTTCAAGTGTAGACGTTAATGGGTAAATTGGGCTATCGCATGTTTGTTCCCAAGTTAGCTCCACCCAACTTCCGTCTAGCGGTACCAGCAATGTCAACATAATATCCTCGTGCTGTAGAGCGATCAATTAAAGGTACATGCCCACTCAATAGGCACAAAATGTTCTTTATATGAATTAATAAATAAGTGTATAATTGTGTCACTATTCCACCAGTTCTAAAAATGACGACTGTCCACTATACAGATATAATCATTTAGTAATATTTATTTTACTGATAGTGACGCGCGGTGGTATCAGGATATTTTCATATGCAAATGAGGTATGATATTCTTTAATTATTTATACTAATTAAATGTGTCACATGAAAACAATAATATTTTCGAGATATTATAAAGTACATGTATGATCATTGCGCATAAAAAAATAAATAGTGATAATTGCAATGAAGAACGAGACATTCACTGAAATTAGACAATGAAATGTAATGATTATTTTCACCGCGCACGGATCTCCGGAGCGACGACAATTTGGTCCAAATGACAGAAAAAAACATGGTTGGTTCCGATTGGTTGATTTCAGAAAGAAGTTGCAACGTGCTTTCAGTAGTGTTAAACAGTTTCGCAAATTAGAACACATGCGGTTACTGTATTTAAACATACATTATATCAAAATACTGAAAATACTGAGACGAGGTTATCTCTAGAATGGTTTGAATGTAAACAATATCTGAATATATTCACAACAATATACAAGACACTAGGTAATATGTCTTAGGTACAAAGTGCGAACTCATTGAAGTTGAAATTTTAGGTCAATGTCACTTGCTATATGTCCGTTCCTTATTTCAGTCTCTGTTGGCAGTACTTCCAGTACTTTGATTTGCTATAAATGCTTATTCGTGAATTTATGGCTAAGAACTTTGCGCTTTATATCCGCATCTGATACAGTCAGATAACCACAGCATGATACCTATATGTGTGGAAAGATTGCACAGCAGCCCTATATGTGACTGGAAACATGGGGCGTATGGGCTTTGCGACCAGTGTAGATCCTGATCAGCCTGTGCATTCGCACAGTCTGATCAGAATCTGCACCGTTCGCCATTCCATCAATGAAACAGATGAGATGCTTCTAACCAGCAATATATATCGTGTTCAGGCTACAGGAGAGAGAGAGAGAGAGAGAGAGACAGAGAGAGAGAGACAGAGGGGTGTTATTCGAACATGGTCTACACTGGTCACACATCCCATATATGTGGCTGTGAACCGAGAAATGGCGCTGATGGGTTTTAAAACCAGTGTAGATCCAGATCAGCCTGTGCGTCCGCACAGTCTGATATGTATCTGCTCCGTTCGTCATTCCATCAATGAAACACACGACATGCTTCTAACAAGCAATATAGATCGTTATCAGGCTACATAAGTGTGCTATTTGACCAGAAACTACACTGGTAAACAATCTCATAAGCCCCATTACTCCAGTCACATCCATTTATATCCCGAATGGTCTGCCTGTAACGCATGGCGACCTACAAAGTCGCCCTGTGTTACAGGTAGAACATTCCGGTTGATCCATGTCTAGTAAATGAAGTGAACCACATGTGAACCTGACTCTGGAATTACATCCCTTGTCGTATCGCCGTATTTCGCCGATATAGATTTCGAAAATCAGTCCGGCTTTCCGTAATTGATGTCGAAAGTTGAACGAAAACAATGCCGAGCACATGCGGAATTCAATTGAGCATGTGCTCTGCCTTTTTGGTGAAGTTGTGACGTCATTTACAGAAGTACTGTTACACAGGATTATTTTCGAAATAAATATCGGCGAAAAGAGGCGATCATGGTGTTCACGCATTACCAGATGCGTGCTCGGTTTTTTGTACATATCCAGTTTTTTAACCTTACCAATTGTAAACGGTTATAGTGTACATGTACATGAGGTTCGTTATATTATTCACCAATCAAATTGATTGATTTCGAGTTAACACTTCGAATAATGCTTGCAACGGTTTTGTAAACACTGACTGCAATGTGTTCGTACTATTATTGTGCCGGCCATCATGCATATGTATACAATGAAACCTCTCTAAACCAGACACCCTGGAGGGTGTCCGATTTAGAGAGATTTCACTGTAAATAATACATGTGATCAGTCTGGACCATAGTTGTGTGCTATGCGATCATGAACAGTCATTGTCACATGAGATAAATGTCCAAGGAACCCAGAAAAATGAGATAACAAGGTTGCTTGGTGTCCGGTTTAGCGAGGTTCCACTGTATTGTGATTAGGACATGTATGATAATTCGACTGTGATTCTGTATATAATATGAATATGCTGACATGAAATCAAAGTACCGAAAGTACTGAAATATGTTATCTCCACAAAAACTGATCACTTGCGGAACTAGAGACTGAAAGTTGTTTACTTTCTCAATCATCATCCAGAGGCAAATACACGGTGATGGTGAGAACCCATTCCCATCCATACGTTTTCTCTAGAATATATTACTGTTTGAAACTCGACGGAAAAATGTACGAAACTGGCGGCTCACTAGTCACTACTACCTAACTGTGAGAACTAAAGATAATAGCTGATGTATTCATACGCACGAAATGTCTTGATTCGTATTTTCCTGATATTAACTGATAAACTGACGCCAAAACTGTGAAAACTATAGAGAAAAAGTTGGCACAATACACTATTCTCTTGGTCATACTCGCCATTTAGGCGTAGCATGACAATATGGCTGCCCCCATAGAAATTTGCGTGACATCATATGCTATCTCAAGGAAGATAACATATACAAATGTATCGCTAACCGCACGCGTTAAATTTGTAAATGATGGTTATATGTGTATATCTTTATTTATCAACATGTATTTTTTAGTGTATTACAGTGGGGTCAGCGTGTAATAAGTGCACACACGAACGAACACGAACCAACCTGTCGTGTTCGTTCGTGTGTGCACTTACACGCTGACCCCACTGTAATTCATGTATACAAAAAAAATGTAAATATTTTTCTGCATTTTTTTTCATTTCGCATCAAAAGTGTATGTTGTTACCACTCAGTTGAACCGTCTCGGCGAGACGGTTCAACTGAGTGGTAACAACATACACTTTGGGTGGGTAGCGAACCAACCTGTCGTGTTCGTTCGTGTGTGCACTTACACGCTGACCCCACTGTAACACGATGTATTAACCATTATAATTCACTAGTGTAATCGATAGGGACTGCTACGGAAAGCACGGTAGGTCTTGAGTACAATGTGCATGATCACGTGGTTACAACAACAACAACAATTACTGAAACATCCAGAAGTGCCTCCGATTCAAAGTACGTATTCTGTTATATTGTCCTTATTATGTAACGGATGTTAATGCAATAAGGCGCATCAACCGCGTCTTGTTAACCTGCATTTGGTCTCGGTAATGTCTCTGTCGTGTTTGCTAAGAATCTATTTCCGTGTTTACTGTCAATACTGACACGGTAATAGATTCTTCGCAAAAACGACATAAGTATGTGCCGAAGTCCCGAGACCACCAAATGCAGATCACGAAGACGCGTTTGCTGCGCCATATTTCATCAAAATCCGTTGAATATTAAGGAAACTATCAAATAATATTTACTTTGGAGTAGGCGCACTTTCAACACTTTCAGACATTGTTGTTTTTGTGGTAACCACGTGATCATACACCTTGCTCATTGTATAATGATATGCTTATGCAATAAGTAGAATCTAACATTTATGTTGATTTGATATAATATTGATTAAACGAGTTTACTGATGTCATAAGTAACGAGGTATATCACACCTCATGTAAGAACATATAGAGGATATTCATATTTTTGCAACGAATATGACATATATGTTCATCGAGTGGTGTGGAATGTCCATATTTCACGAGTGCCGTTAGGCACGAGTGAAATAAGGACATTTCACACCACGAGATGAACATATATGTCATATTCTTTGCAAAAATATGAATATTATATTTATTATATACCGCTCCATGGAAATTAGCAGTTTTTTAGACTGTATACGGTAATGAATGTGTATTTGCAGCATATTTGCAGTCCGGCACTGCAGGTGCGCGTTATGAATATAGATAGCGGAAGTAGTCGTATTTTCACCGAAAGATGTTTATTTCATCGATGAGAACATATGACTTTTATTTACATCGTATAACTATGTATTTCATGGGTAGGTATATAATACATCATTTTCCCCGAGCCATTTCTTCGAGCCATTTCCCACCCTTAAATATAAGAAAAATATATATATATAATTTAGAATTACTACTATGAGTGTGAAACTACGAGGTGTATACATTGCTTCCTGGCGCCCGTTTCACTAAACTTCGTACGACTAACATGTTGGTAAGTGCAAATTTAAAATCGTCTGGAAATTTTAATTAATGGATTTACATTTATTGAGTATAGGCTGCATATGCAGCCTATACTCAATAAATGTAATTCCAATAATTGTTTACAAGAAAACATTGTTAATGTGTAATTTACAGATCATCAGAATGTTGTACTTACGAACATTTTAGTCGTACGAAGTTTAGTGAAACGGGCCCCAGGAAGCCATGTTGGCTTCCTGGTTGGTAGCAAATGTAGGTAACAACAATCTGTATCTAATCTCGTTTGTTTGCCTCTCATGCTATACACTATCTAACACAGCCAGGTTTGTGATAACAGAAATTGCAATATCGCAAGTGGAAGAGAAATGCGATATATGTAGACTATGTGAAGCGAAGGAAATCATATACCACGCTCAATCACATGTGAATGTAGCTATCTGATAACTATGGAGAAATGGGGCTTATTGGTTTTGCGACCAGTGTAGATCCGGATCAACATGTGCATCCGCATAGTCTTATCAGAAGTTGTGCTGTTCTCCATTTCATAAATGAAACACTCGTCATGTTCCTGAATATCAATATAAATCGATAGCAGGCTTGATTGTACACGAGTGTGCTATTTGACAGGGGGTGCACTCGTCACAAATCCCATACGCCCCATTTCTCCAGTCGTTACTACGGACTTTCGGTCGTTACAATCGTTTGAAATATGTATGTACATGTAATGTCCATTAGTGTCATGACTGATCTTTAGAAATTGTAAATGTGCGATCAGAATATTGATAATGCGTAGCTATTTACATCTCCGAAGAACACAGTCGACACACATCTGTTTAAATCTGTAGTCACTATAAGGTTCGACAATGTCCAGCCGTGGGTAAACGTTTGCCGTGGCACGAGGGAACTGTTTGAGCCGTAAGGTCGTAGGCCGCGGGTTCAAACAGTTCTCGAGTGCCACGGAAAACGTTTACCCACGGCTGGGCATGGTCGAACGTTATTGTTACATTTCCGTCGGAATATCATGCAATTTGAGCATATTACACGCAGTACTTTCGGTACTTTGATAATCTGCTCCATTCAAACAGCTGGTTTACATATACATATTCCGTGGTCGCAGTAACGTCATGAGACACATGCATTGCGTAGGTGTTGGCTTTACCCCGGAATGACCATTGTCTATAGCCATGGTCAAACATCTGTGTCATATTTCATCAAGTTCCGTTGCATATTAAGGAAACTATCAAATAATACTTACTTTGGAGTGGGCGCGCTTTCAGCACTTCAGCCATTGTTGTTGTTGTTCTAACCACGTGATCATGCACCTTGATAACCGAGGTTGCCGCCATAAAGGAATGTGCCGAGGTGGTGCGAGTCTAATGTGAAATGCGATGTAATCGCAGTTTATAACTGCGACATAAACGATTGTTGTAACAGGTAGTTAGTTATATATGCACTTCCTTGTTCTATGTTAGCGAACACCCGAGTATGCTTGAATCCATGTAAAATAGTCCAGGGGCCAGTTTCACTAAACTTCGTACTACTAAAATGTTCGTAAATTTAAGATTGTCTGTAAATTTCAATTGATGGATTTACATGTATTGAGCATAGGCTGCACATGCAACCTATGCTCAATAAATGTCAATCCAATAAGTGTTTACAAGAAACCATTGTTAATGTGAAATTTACAGACAATTTTGCACTTACGAACATTTTAGTCTAACGAAGTTTAGTGAAACTGCCCCAGTGCTTTGCATGTAATGTGAATGTGACTGGGACTTATGGCATTTCCGATCAGACTGGACTGGAGAAATGGGGCTTATGTGATCACGGTAGACTGGAGAAATGGAGCTTACTGCATTTGCGGTCAGGGTAGACTGCAAATTTAGGATTGTCTGGAAATTTCAATTCATGGATTTGCATTTATTGAGCATAGGCTGCATATGCAGCCTATGCTCAATAAATGTAAATCCATGGATTGTTTTCAAGAAAACATTGTTAATGCGAAATTTACAGACTATCATAATTTTGCACTTACGAACATTTTAGTCGTACGAAGTTTAGCGAAACGGCCCCCAGGAATGGGGCTTATGTTATTTGCTATCACGGTAGGCGGCATACATGGGGCTTTATGTTATTTGTGATCAGAGTAGGCTGGAAAAATGGGGCTTATGGCATTTGCGATCATAGTTGAATGCAGCAATGGGGCTTATGTTATTTGCAATCTGTCTAGACTGGAGAAATGAGGTTTACGTTATTTGCTATCACTGTGGACTGCAGAAATTGGGCTTCAGTTCTGAAATTGGGACCCCCTCCCCATCCATTCAGGTAAAATATGGGATTAGACCCGGTTAACGCGGCCTAATTTGGTCTTAACTATAGACAGGCCGTTAAACACCATCAAATAAATAAATTGTAGTGTGCTAAATATATACAGCGGCTGCAAACTTAGAGCATGTAAATGTACTTTATGTGCAGTGATTACACGGACCAGGACGTCTGTGTTTTCTATACAGTCTGTTTCACATGAAACCTGCCCAAATATTACGGCTATTAGTGAGGGACTGTAGTCAAATAAATTCGCACATCTGGCTAACTTTTCCAAATTTAGCACAATTTACCTTCAGATAATACCATTCAAGAATTTTGATGGAAGCAATCTGAATGTTAATTTTCTCGGCTATTTATAGCATAAATCCAAAATGGCCGCCAATGAAGCACGTTATTGGCATATCTTAACAATCGATGATGCTATGTGCAAACATTTGATATTGATGTCATCGTTTTTGAGGTAACTGAGTATGTTGGTGAAGTTTGTGAAATGATTCTGGGTCAATTTCAAGTTCTGTAAGTCAAGGTCAATGTCAAATGACCCTGAAATGTAGAAATATTCTTATTCCAGTGATCGTTGTACCACTCTTGTTTGTTGCCTTATCAAGTATAATGAGTTAGAGCTGATTATTTCAATTGATGAAGTACTTTACGTTTTGTTTGTGGGGGTCAAGGTAGTATATGTTGTGGTCAAGGTCAAGGCAACTTAGCTTCGGCAAATACCAAAATTACTGCATAATTGGCTGAAATTTGCTGGTTATGTTAGTTATTATCAGTATAAGTGGTCAGAAGAAACTTGTTTTATTGTATGGTGTTTAACGGGGTGTTAGATCATTTAAGTTATGTAATTTCTGCTGGGTTAATGTGGTCGAATCCCATATTTCACATGTACGGATGGGGGAAACCTCAAAATCAGAACTAAATATTGATAAAAATAGTTTGTAGTTTGTATAGTCAGTTTTGAAATTAGAATTCCGAAACGGTAAATAGGATTAATATTAGTGTCACTACTTTTATAATGGATATAACCGGATACAACTCTCCAGTAGCAAGAAAGTCAAACTTGAGGGTCACCCTTCGTATGCTCTCAACTAGCTGTCTGCCAGGAAAAAAAATTGTCAATATGTTAACATGTGCTCACTGTCAACGGTACACAAGGAAGAAACTCAGACGCTATCTGGAAATCATTAAGTCATACTAGTAGGACATGCATAATGGATAAATTGCCAGGTCTGAAAGTGTGTTATCAACAGATAACATCCAAGTACATATACATGTAGTCATTGTTAGCAGTCCTACCATGAAACCTGTATCGCTGAACACACTTAATTGTCTTTGTTTTTGCTATACACTGGAGAATACATTGTCAAGGGGCATGATCACGTGGTTACAACAACAACAATGTCGCCCACTCCAAAGTAAGTATTATTTTATATTGTTCTTAATATGCAACGGATTTCGATGAAATATGGAACAGCAAACGCGTCTTCGTGAGCTGCATGTGGTGGTCTATGGAGTTTGGCACAGACTTATGTCGTTTTTTCAAAGAATCGATTTCCGTGTCTCCGACACGGAAATCGATTCTTCGCACAAACGATAGAAGTTTGGGCGAAAATACAGAGACCACCAAATGCAGCTTATCAAGACGCGTTTGATGCGCCATATTTCATCAAAATCCGTTACGTAATAAGGACACTATAAAAGAATACGTACTTTGAATCGGTACTTGTTGTTGTTGTTAGTACCACGTGATCATACACCTTGATTTGTGTGTGTTCCCAGATAACAAGGCAACTTTGTGTTGAATTGATGACAAAATGATCAGTCCATGTATTGTACGAGTACATGGAGAAAGAATACAACACATGGAGAAAACATACAACATCACATTGTCTAACGGCTGCAGCCATACAACTACATGTATATCATTGAAAACCATATACATGTAGGAGACACGCCATGTGATTATGTACCTTCGGACATCTGCATAATTTCATTATATACGTTAAGAAAATTTACAATATTTTTTCATAAATAAAGTCAAAAGTCCACAAAACTTTCAAACATGCGGAATATAAATTCCGCATGTTTGAAATATTTGTTGACTTTTGACTTTATTTATGAAAATATATTGTAAATTTTATATATTTTGTCAACAGTTTACGCCATTTACGAAAAATATTGTAAATTTTGTAAACTTATTTCATGAAATTGCGCAGATGTCCGAAGGTACAAAATCACATGGCGTGTCTCAATTATCTAAAAATGCCAAATTATTTATAATGAATTCCATAATAGGGTTTTTGTCGCGCCCATTTGCGGACAGCGCGATATAGTCGTCCGTCCGTCCGGCCGGCGTATTAACAAGTTCGCCGGAGTTTCTCAATTATGTCATAACTTCTATATCCCTTAAACGATTATTTAAATATTTCAGCACAGCATACCTGTGGGCGAATGCCACACATCCGTGATACCCTTAATATGACTGTGACATTGACAACTTTGAACGTTTTCACACATTAAGAAGAAGTTAGCCGGATTTTCTCAATTCTGTCATAGCTTCTATATCCCATGGGTTACTTTACTATTGCAATACATCATACTTGTGGACAAGTGCGACACATCCATGCTGCCCTTAATATGACCTTGGCATTTGACCTTCACAACTTTGAACTTGTTCACAAATTAATAAGAAGTTCGCCGGAGTTTCTCAATTATGTCATATCCCTTGATGGATTACTTGATGGATTACTGTAATATTACAATACATCATACGTGTGGACAAATGCCAAACATCCACTCTGCCTTTATATGAGATAGGCCTTTTGAGCTTGACACATTTGAAACGGTTCTCACACATTAATAAGTTCGCAAGAGTTTCTCAATTCTGTATTAACTTCTATATCCCTTGATGGATTACATTACTAGTTCAATACATCATACTTGTGGACAAATGCCACACATCCATGCTGCCATTAACATGACCTTCGCCTTTTAACCTTCACAACTTTGAACTTGTTTACACATTAAGAAGTTTGCCATGCTGCCCTTAATATGACATTGACAGTTTGACCTTCACAACTGTGCTTATGAATACTTAATATCACATTCGGTTAATTAACATTACCACAGTTTCTCCAATCTGCCACCGGGGAAATTCGTACGCCAACAGGCCACGTTTTCATGCTAGTTAAAGTTTTTTGGTGTACTATCAAAGCCTCGGCGGGCGCGACATGCGGGCTGCGGCAATCTAGTTTGGAAAGGGAATGAGGACATCGCTGATTTTCAAACCAAAATAAGTCGTTCATGTCGATATTAGGACAGAGGCGTCGCCACTGGGGCACCGCGGCCCCAATATTTGGGCAAGCTAGTTGGAGGTTGTTTGGCCCTAAAATTTAAAGACTTGGGGAATTATTTAGGTACATGACAGTTTGGATGTACGGAGATGTACCCCACCAAATTAGCCAAATGTGCGAATGTATGACCTTTTGGGGAATCTACCGTTGGCGATAAAAAATTACAATTTTCGAAAAAGAAATATATTTTTTTTTCGAAAATTGTAATTTTTTATTGCCACCGTCCCTCACTATATATAAACAATGCAAATACATTATTGTTTTCGATCATATTAAAGTTTGTCAAAATTTAAAAATGGGCTTTCTTTTATTTCGTAAATTTGGTCAAATATGATTTTATTCTGAAAAAATAATTTCTCTATGGTAATTTAACATGGTGGAGAACCTGGGACAGGAGTTGAAAAAACAAAATATTTTGTAAATTGATTCCGAAACCTACTATATTGCTTGGACATGGTCTAAGTTATTTTTTTAAATCGGTCAGCTATTTCTGCAATTGGAAAGAAATATCTCCATGTGAAACAAATTCGCAATAAAATCAATATTGGACCAAATGTTACGAAATAAAAAGAAGGCTAATTCTTAATTTTTATCAAATTTACTATTATCTAAAAAAAACGTTTTTGTATGGTGTATATAGCCGTAAAATGTGGGCAGGTTTCGTGAAACAGACAGTAGTCCCATTGATGAGACGCAAATGTGGTACAATGGGCGAATCCATCAAGTATCGTGTTTCCCCAGATAAAGACAGAAGTGTACTATAATTGTATAGTGCATATTCTGACTGGGCATATTGTATTTATACATAACCGCCTACAGTAGGGTCAGCGTGTAAGTGCACACACGAACGAACACGACAGGTTGGAACCAACCTGTCGTGTTCGTTCGTGTGTGCACTTACACGCTGACCCCACTGTAATTCATGTATACAAAAAAATGTAAATATTTTTCTGCATTTTTTTTCATTTCGCATCAAAAGTGTATGTTGTTACCACTCAGTTGAACCGTCTCGGCGAGACGGTTCAACTGAGTGGTAACAACATACACTTTGGGTGGGTAGCGAACCAACCTGTCGTGTTCGTTCGTGTGTGCACTTACACGCTGACCCCACTGTAATCTTGCACCGATTATCAACGTTTCTGAACGTATGTTGACCATGCAAACTCGCAATCAAGCAATTTGATTGTCTGAGCTCAGGTTCAACCAATCAAGCTGCTTGATGTCAACACAATATTTTAGTATTTTTAAATTCAGAAATTTACAAATATTGGCAAGATTAGCGCAGACGGTAGCGTATTAAAGGGATAAAATTTGTGCTAAAAACAGCGTCGCGTTTCCATGTAAGTTAAATATGAGACATGCCATGTGATTTTGTACCTTCGGACATCTGCATAATTTCATTAAATACGTTTAGAAAATTTACTATATTGTTTCATAAATAAAGTTAGAATTTTCAGAGTACATACAAATATATAAAACTGCTAACTTTTGACGCCATTTACGGAAAATGTTGTAAATTTTGTAAGCGTATTTCATGAAATTACGCAGATGTCCGAAGGTACAAAATCACATGGCGTGTCTCATATATGTCTTCACGGCAGGCACAGGAAAATATATAATCTGTTCCACTACTGTAATGACTTTATTGATACTACAGTGGAACCTCCCCGAACGGCCACCTCTCTACAACAACACCCTCTTTATAACAGCCGCTATTTTATATACCACATGGATGATTTCTTCTGTATATAACCCTTAGTCTGCTGAGCACGAAAGTTGTCGTCTGCTGTTGCTTTTGCCTTCTTTGGCAATACAAACATGTTTTGACAGCATTTTAGAATCATTTCCATTGGAAATGATTATAAAATGTTGCCAAACCATGTTTTTGATGAGAATTCGAATAAACTAAATAAACAGTGGACGACAAAATTTCATTCAGCGTTAACCTCCATATAACAGCCACCTCTCTACAACAGCCAGTCTTTCGTCTTCCCATGGGTGGCTGTTGTACAGAGGTTGCACTGTATGGCGGGTACGAGATTCGTCTACCATACATGTACATGTACTGGTTAATTAAATTGTTTCAATCTCTCGAACAGCCATATGAAATTGAAGATAATAAATATTATATTGTTTAACAATCGGCTCTGAGTGTTTATTCTGGTTTTGTTTATGGGCATTGTATTCGTATATACACATGCGCCATATGCCCGTGTTTTACACAACCTGCAGTCACGGGTTGTGGAACACTGTGAAATGGGAGACCAGGCGGCCGTTTCACTAAACTTCGTACGACTAAAATGTTCGTCAGTACAGACTTATGATAGTCTGTAAATCTCACATTAACAATGTTTTCTTGTAAACAAATTATTATATTTACATTTGTTGAGCATAGGCTGCATATACAGCCTATGCTCAATAAATGAGCCGCGCCATGCGAAAACCGGGCTTAATGACACAAATTTCAGTTTTGACTTTTTCGCGTATTCTGAATTGAACATCTTTTAAAAGCCATATGCCGCCAAAATTATCAATGTATCCCAATTATTTTTCATTTTAGAAGTATTTTTATGACGCGTGGTAAAAACTTATATGACGTTTTAGATCAATGACGTTGAAATTACGACGTTTTTATCAACGGCGTATACAAGGGGTGTTGATAAAATACCCGGACAAGTCCTATAGATTTGTCATCTTTTATCGCATGTCAACCAAATTTGGATATCTCGTAGCCTTTCCAAGTGTTTCCCATTAGGCCAAGACAAAGTATGAAAATAATGTTTATTGCAGTTGCTATTAATGTAACGTCATGTTTTGGATTGCGGCCCAGGTAACGTAATTCCGAATGAATAATTTTCAAATAAGGAATTGCTGCAAATGGAGTATTTGTTTGTAGACAGTGCACATGTACATCTGCGGTAGGCGGCTTATAACATTAACTTTGTGACAAAACACGACGTCTGGCAGATTTGGTAGCGTGATACCTTATAATTGTTGCCAGGTGTCTTTCTTGAGGATCGCATTACCATCGCCTGATTCAGACATACATTAGTATGCAGTCAAGTGATAAGCTGATGATTTGATACTACAAATCGTGCGAAAATCAAGTTTATGACCATCAAATTTCTTTTTTTGAAATCTACATCGCATTTCCTGCGTTCTGGCGCATTTTGCAGCAAAAAACGTGCCTTATAACTTGTAAAAAGTCTTAACTCGGCACATTTTAGGGGCGGCGCGCGCCGGGTCCGCCCCCCCCCCCCCTGCATCCGCCCATTGTTACCCCACCCATCTTTAAACACTGCAAACTGTAATGTACTATAACATGAGAACATGTTGAATATTTAACCAAGCTTACCGACACATGTTGATTAGTTGCAGAGGTTATTTGGAGGTTGAGATTCGCATTATTGTTCTCCGTTTGACATATGTTCATTTCTGCCACAATGTGGAAATTACATATTCTGCACCGCAATTTACCAAGATAATAGATGGTAATATCGTTGGCATACACTAGGTTGTTCATATTTAAGATTATTTAGGATTCAAGGTGCAGTGTAAGCGAGGACTTCGCTGATATGTAGCCAGTTAAATTGTGCGTTCACCATTTTGAATTCATAAGGATAACCGACGAAAAAGAGTGACAATGTCAAAGAACGACAGTGAGGCGACAATGCACAGCGCCTGAAGCATTTCTACGTCATTGATGCTGCGAGGAACTCGTGCAAGTATCATTGCTATAATATTTTGTCACGACACCATGGCCATAACGTCAAACATGTATTCACGTTCAGTGACGTCACAAGTACGTGTCGTCAAGTCATGACGTCATAATATGTGTACTAAGGTGCAAGGCATCGCTTCTCATATTAGTGAAAGTTTCAGTAAGTTATAATTTTCCGTTTTCTGTTCACACTTAATGTTAATTGACACCAGTAAACGTAAATGGGAGGGGAAAATGTGAACTTTTACAGCGACTCTGCAAACGTCTTTTTTCGGACGTCGTTTACCGCTTATCATGACGTTGTCATTAAGCCCGGTTTTCGTATGGCGCGGCCCAAATGTAAATCCATCAATTTTTTAATTTTCAGACAATCCTAAATTTGCACATACGAACATTGTAGTAGTACGAAGTTTAGTAACACGGTCCCCAGTTTCGTTTGAAAGCCCAGAAATGTGTCACGCGAACTTGCTGACGTCTCAACAACAACGGGTACTGCATTCCGCGCCGGCGTAGAATATTTCATGTCAGAATAGGCGCCGGATTCCGGACGAATTCAGCTAAATGCAGAAGACACTTCATAAACACATGTTCGTCTAGTAATCGGCGTTAGGAATTTGCGCCGGTTACTAGAAGCACATTTTTTTGCGATCTCTAAGTAGAGCTGAGTGGCATTTCGTCCAGGAAACCGGTGCATTTTTCGACGAGAAACTGTTTGCGCCGGCGCGGATTGCAGCCGTGTTTCCTTAATATGTTAACGGACATTACTATTTACTATCTGTAATTATTTGTTGATGTTAAATTATCATACTTTATAATCTGTCGATATTATCTTTTCAGGTGACGCACTTAATTAGTGTAAATAACTTAACAATACCGTGCCTCATTTGCATATGAAAATAGCCTGATACCACCGCGAGTCACTATCAGTAAAATAAATATTACTAAATGCTTATAGCTGTATAGCGGGCACTCGTAAGCTTTAACTGGTGGAATAGTGACACAATTATACACTTATTTAATTCCTATAAAGAACATTCTGTGCTTTCATTCGAATTGCATCAACATGACGTTGATTAACTAGTTAACCCATTTCATGCTGAGTATATGTCATTGTTTGTGAATAATTATAAATATACAGTAGAACCTCGCTACACCGGACACACATACATTCTGTGTATCCTTAATTTTATCTGTTTCATTGGTGTATATATATGATGATAATGCCTGTTCAAGTTCGCAAAGCACAGTCTCATACCTTGGCATAGTCATATGTCTGATTTACAGTGGAACATCTCTAAACCGGACACCCTGGGGACCCCCAGCGTGTCCGTTTTAGAGAGGTTCCACTGTATTCTTTAAATGTGCTGAAATATTTAAAATAAAGGTGTATTCCGAATGTAATGGGTTAAATTCGACCAATAAAATCCATCATTTTATTTCACCATTTCAACCCTACAGACCATAAACACTGTAGATCCAGATAAGCCGGGCTCGTTATATACGAATAAACTCTAATAATAAAACATTATGGTATTTTCATGTAGGTGAATTGGAATATAAACTAATAAACCGTGTGTTGGACAGTTAACATACATATGCATGATTTATTATTTGTTATGATTGTATTTAAATGTAGGTCAGCTGCCTGCAATTGATCGTAATATTTACTTTTTCCACACAAGTGTGAACATTTACGTTAATTTGTATAGTTTGTGTAACGTTCAATGTCAATACATTGGGCGTGGCGGCCATTTTGAAAATTAAGATGGCGAATATAAAATGATGAGTTTATAATGTATGTTATGATAATAATTATAGCTTATTTGATTTGTATGTGGATATATGCACGAGTTCCGCAGCGAGCGCAATATCGTTGCGCGGCGGAACGAGTGGCATATATCCACATACAAATCAAATAACCATTTTATTATATACGTACATCATTAGAAATTTATATGCCCTTCAAAAAATATACAAAATATAAATATAATAAATAGTGGTGATTTAGAAGGAACTATTTTGCGTTGTGAAGCATAGTTCCAGCACTGACCAATATGAAGTCACGCGACGTCAATATGGGAAAATATTGGCGTCTTGCGTTACATTGTGTTCAATGGGAAATGAAAATACGTATATACTAATGTAGAATATATTAAGTAGTCTTGTAATGTCATATTCGCCATTAATATACATGCAATATGAAACAAAGGGAGAGGATTTATATAAGCTTGCTTTCAATCCAATCCCATTGGTATTGTATTGATTATATTATTATGATTGTACCTTTTTAACTGATATACAAATAAAATATGTTTAAACCAAACAGATGTTTTATGTGAAACAATCATACGGATTGGTGATATATTAGAGGTATTATAATGCATAGAACATTTATTTCAATGATATATCCAGTAAGGAGAGTGATGACAAATTAATGCACTCTAAATTATGATTACTGTAATTAATTAGGTTACAGGATGTGCCACATATCTTGCACATCTGTTGCTCTTTTTACCAAACGGGTTTAGTGGTGTATTGTGTTGCATTACATCGTTGCATACGAAATACACCTTTACTGGTAAGATATTTTAAACTATTCTATATTTATTGTTGTTATGTCTCAATGAACGTATATGTTGTGACCAGTCATTTGAACCGTCTCGAGGAGACGGTTCAAATGGGTGGTCGAGACATATACAAAATGCACTTATACACACATATAAATAAAAAATCATATATATTATACGTGAACTAGAAGAAAAAACATTTTGATTGGTCGAGCCTACTCTATGGTTCAATTACAGCCAATGAAAATGCTTAGAATCCAGTATGAGATTCGAGTATCTGCTCAGAATTTCTCATCAATATTTGCAATATTAACGCAGCTGTGTGTGTAAAGTATCAAATGCATTTTTATTCCGATTTAACCTGCTTGAAGCGTTGCTAGTATTCGTGTGTTGTTTTATATGTTTCCTCGTACTCAATAAAACATGGTTTGACATCACTTTAGAATCATTTCCATTGGAAATAATTCTAAAGTATTGTTATAGTATGTGTTTGATAAGAAAAATGGAAATTGAAAAAATAAGACGACAAAATGTAATGCAGCAATGTATTTTTTAAAACACAATATAGTGCGATAAACGTAATCTTATACACCAGGAACAAAAACGAAATCCATTCTGTACATGGCGACACATCAAGTACCTCACCGATAACGTATGCACTGTATATGCCGAATACTAGTACACACCGGCCTGCGTTAACCTTTCCCAGATTACCAACGTGTCTGAACTTTACTTGCTCCAGATAAGCTGCGTATTTGCTTAAATACCCAATTAAAATTGCCAAAAACACAATTGGAATCAGAAGAAGAGAGTATCAAAAATCAATACAAAGTTTATGGTACCTTTATCATGCTGCAGAAAACAATAAACAGACCAAACGCATATTTTTCTTACAAATCTTGGTATTTCATTAGAATTGTCTCCAAGGAGACAATTCTAATGAAATACCAAGATATGTTTTCATTTCGAAGCAAACTATTCAATAATTGCTGTCTGTTGATGTGCAAACAGTAGTGTGATTTCATGTTACCCAATTACAATTTTAAAATACCAAATTGCTTCAGAAATGATGGAGTGACAATACTCAATTACTAATTCCTTATCTGGAGCCCTGACTGGCAATTCCAACTCGCAATCAAGCAATTTTATTGTCTGAGCATGAGCTGTAGCACAGCTCATGCTCAGACAATCAAGTTGCGTGATTTCAAGCGCAATGTCCAATTATTTTTAAATAAATCGGCAAGATTAGCGCAGGCGGTGGTGTAGTATACGATGTAATGGCGGCAACGTATCGATTGCATCGAAATTGGGAAAACTCGTGATACATAGTGATTAGCAACACGTGTTGCCCAACATACTTGTTATGAATGGGTGTTGTGAGATTGTAATCAAGTACACGACGAGTGTACGAGATAATGGTAAGGATTTATCGCATTCCCAGCGAATGTTGTTGTTTCTTTCTGTTGTTTCGTGTTCGACAACAATTCAGGAAGTGTTCTAGGATGTTATACATGAACTACGTTTACAAATTTTACATATTTTCCGCGTGAATGGCGTCAAAAGGTGACAGCATTTTCAGAGTACGTGAGGAATTTCTTTTCAACTTTTGACTTTATTTATGAATAATATATGTAAAGATTACGCAGATATCCGAAGGTACACAATCACATGGCGTGTCTTATATATGTGTTTCTCGGAATTACGGTGAACGGTATATCCATAGGTATCTGCCTTTTTGATGTACAACAACAAATATTATGATTAATGCACGGCTGAGTACAGAAAAGTATTTTTACAGACGGAATATGAAAATACAGAAGTTGTGGTGTATCGCCGTATAGGAAATGTCCGTGTACATTGGAACGTCTCTAAACCGGACACCCTGGGAGGTTCCCAGGGTGTCCGGTTTAGAGAGGCTCCATTGTAAATCAGGCAAATGGCCACCGCATAACAGGTATATGCGGTTTGCGATCATGAACAGACGTTATCAACGGTGAGAGATGACAAAAATAACATACAATTATGCAGATATAGATTGTATGGGTGTACCGTTTAGAGAGGTTCTCTGTACATGTACATAATTCCAGCACAAAAATATTTACACAATTCCCTAACATTTGATTGGTCCGTAGCAAGTCTCTGTCCAAAATGTATATCCCAGTAAACTCCCATGCCGAACTACATTCCGTAACCGTGAGGCGCAGTTAAAATAAGTCTGAAGAAAACGGAAAATAAACACATTTTCTTGATGAATTTATTTCAAATGCTGGAATTATAAGGAATGAATGGCCTTTTTGTGGAATTTATCGGGGATATAAACTTGGAAAAGTCGCGGGAATACTGGACGAGGCCTTCCGGCCTTCGTCCAGTATTCCCGCGACTTTTCCAAGTTTATACCCCGATAAATTCCACAAAAAGGCCATTCATTCCTATATTGTTTGTTTTTTATTTATCTTACAACTGATATAATGGAGACACGCCATGTAATTTGTATGCAAGAAGATGTGCGATCTATAATGAAACATATTTACAAAATGTACGATATTTTCCGTAAATGACGTCGAAAGTTGACGAAATGTTCTGAACAAATGCGAAGTACAATTCTGAATTTGCTATGAACATTTCGACAAATTTTGATATAATTTACAGAAAATATCACAGTTTTTTGTAAATATTTTTTTCATTCAAAATCACAAATTTTCTGAATTGCAAACTCACACGATCGGAAACATCTCAAAGTGAAAATAAATAGTGTATCTCGCAAGAGTGATGATTTGGCCCGTTTCATGCTGAGGATATGCCATTTTTTAATTGGGGAAAATCATAAATAATGTCTTTAAATGTGTTCAGAAGTATATGTCGCGACTACCATTTGAACCGTCTCAACGAGACGGTTCAAATGAGTGGTCGAAACATATACTTTCATTAAGAAATAACGAATATAAAAATGTAATATTTAAAAAAAATCATACCCGTAAAGGTATTCCGCATGTAATAGATTAAACTGGTATGTATGAAACACTGAAGTTTACATTTCATTTCTCATAAATAACGAGGCTATGTAGAGTTGCTTATGAAAATCTGAACGCGATTAATAACGGATTTTATGTCAACACTAATGTTTGATTATACATATTACATAAGTGCCACATCGTATATCAAAGCTGTATCGATGACCTTCTTGTATGTTTTCTGTGGTCGTCTTATTTACATATTTATTTATTGCATTAAAGGTACATGCTACGGAAGCATGGAGGGGACATGTGTTTTTTTTTTATTTATCTCGTGGCCACGACATAATAAGTCGTGGCCACGAGATAAAAAAAAACACACCTGAATTATGTCGTGGCCACGAGATCTTTAGGTGTGTTTTGTTTTATTTATCTCGTGGCCACGACATAATATGTCGTGGCCACGAGATAAATAAAAAAACACACATGTCCCTTCCATGCTTCCGTACATACCCACTCAGTATCACAAACTGTTCTTTATGTCAGACATCATCTGAGACATTTTCTGGCAAAATAAACATTAATTCACCATTACCGCACGTATTGATTGGCATTATATTCATTTCATATCTGATGTAAATTTCAACACTGATATCAGATAAGCGTGTTTCCTTAAAATGTTAACGGACATTAATATTATTCTATGTATTTATATTTTGCTGCGAAATGATCATACTTTATAATCGGTGGAAAATAAATATCCAGGTGACGCATTTAATTAGTATAAATAATTAAAAAATATCATGTCTCATTTGCATGTGAAAATATCCTGATACGACCGCGAGTCATTATCAGTGAAATAAGTATTACTAAATGATTATATCGGTACAGCGGGCACTCGTAACTTTTAGAACTGGTGGAATAGTGACACAATTATACACTTATTTAATTCCTATAAAGAACAGTTTGCGTCTACAGAGTGGGCATGTACCTTTAATGGATTATAGTTTTAGCAACTGTGTTATTACAGTGAGAAAGAAACTATTATCTAACAAAATATATACGTACACTCACAGATGGAAGACTCAGAAATATGACACAAACAAAAATGCCCATTAAAAATCGAATTACCCCACCAACTGTAGCCTATTTCACCAACATTGCAAAGTATACTTTTCTAGCAAAGTATACTTTGAGGGAGTAATCATTTATTTTTCCTGAAATGCATTATTTCATATAGAACTAACGACTGCATATATTTGATGATTAAAAGTATGCAGAATTATTATACTGAATTTATTACATTATCACAGCCAAAATGGCTGTGATAATGTAATAAATTCAGTATAATAAAAAATAATAAATTTATCCTAAAATTGAAAAGTTCTCCCTCAAAGTATACTTTGCTAACTAATATTATTACTTGTGTCTGTGGAAATCGAAAAGGGTCTTAGGTGTGTGAATATACTCACTTCAAATCGCCGTTCCTCGGTTATGCGCATTTTATATACCCCATAGAAATCGAATTGTGCGTGTACGAATACAACCCACGCAGAAACAAAGGCTATCCGACGTGGAATTTTGTAATAATTGTTCGCTATTCGATCGCCAGCTCAAACTAATGTCGTGCACCTCGGCCCGTTTCAGTAAACTTCTTACGACTAAAATGTTCGTAAGTGCAAAATTGTGATAGTCTGTAAATTTCATATTAACAATGTTATCTTGTAAACAAGTATTGGATTTACATTTATTGAGCATATGCTGCATATGCAGCCTATGCTCAATAAATGTAAATCCAGTAATTGAAATTTCCAGACGATTCCAAATTTGCACTTACGAACATTTTAGTTGTAATAAGTTTAGTGAAATGGGCCCCAGGACCATATAGTTACACTTGGAGCTCGAACCATACAAATTCGTCCAATTGTGATAGTTCGCCGATGAGAATCACCTGGAGTGGCCAAGTCGGCCATCGTTGTGTGTTCGAACCATCAGTCAGTTTCATATATGCTGGCGTTCGACACATAACTGACAATGCGAAGTAGAACATATGATAGTATGTAGCTGCTCATACTTAGAACAGCCAGGACAACGGACTCCTATCAATTATAACACACCAAGATGTCCTTCAAGTCAGATATTGTTGTAATAGTGTGTAATTTTAGAGTACGATAGTGGGTATATATGGTATGTGTTTTGTGGTTAGCCAGGTAAACGTGACACACTGTGCCGTTTTCTGTGTATGAGGCTATTTACAATGGCATATGTGTATGGAACTATTTCGACCGACCTACTTTCTCTAACTGATTTACCTTTATTTTACAATGCATATATTTGCCACAAATATGTAGGAGAGAGAAAATGTTGGAGAAACGTTTCATCTTATCTCTAGCACATTCTGTGTTAAATTCGGCGTATATATTACAGCATAAATCACTGATTACCGCCATAAAATCCGCGGGGCCGCTTGTGTTGCTATCACTCGTACAAGTGTCTCGTTATTTATTTCTTTAATGGGTTCTTATTTGTTACATGTGTTGCCTGTGTGTCTGTCTGTCTGGGAGACATTTAGTGAACACTTGAACTATATATGGCTATGATTTTACAAACTTCGGGTTTATCGCCGTTAAAAAGGCCGTGTTGCATTTATAAGACCGTCCGTCGGTTCTGGGTCTGCATCTACAACACGTACATCGTATGTTCTGGATGTAGTCAACATCAGTAGCCTATTGCATCAACAATGTAGCTAAGCATACGTTGAGGGAATAATCATTTAATTTTTCCGAAATGCATTATTTCATATAGCATTAACGATTGCATATATTTGATGATTAAACGTATGTAGAATTATTATACTGATCTTCTTACATTATCGCAGCCAAAATGGCTGTGTATTATCACAGCCAAAATGGCTGTGATAATGTAATAAATTCAGTATAATAAAAATTAATTAAAAATGTCTCCCTCAAAGTGTACTTAGCTAGATAAGTATACTTTGCAATTTTGGTGAAATATGCTACAGTAAATTGAAAATGTGCTCTATTTTGACGGGAATAGGCGTGTTGTAATCGCAGCACGTTTTAGTACCAGATTATACTCTATTCGTCTAACCAGATATTATGGTCTTGGCACAGGGTAATGAGGGATCGTAGCTCGTTATTTCCCTTTGCAAATCTATGTATCCTGTCCTTTGGTTCATTTGAGCGTTTATTTCTTACTGAATAGTGCAAAATAAATACTGCTAACAGTGTAGACCCAGATGTTCCGTTGCAAATTAACTAAGAAATAGAGAATAGTAGGTTAGTGCCGTGAATGGGAAAAAATATCTGGCAAGGCTCAAGAATTTTTTTATTTCTCATCAGAAGTATATGTTGTTACCACTCATTTGAACCGTCTCGCCGAGACAAATGAGTGGTCACAACATATATTTTGGTTCAGAAATAAGGAAAATAGATAGAGAATAGTAGGTTAGTGCCGTGAATGGGAAAAAATATCTGGCAAGGCTCAGGAAACGGGATGGGCGAGGCTCTACCGAGCACATCCCGTTTCCGTGCCGCGCCAGATATGTTTTCCCATTCACGGCACTAACCTACTATTCTATTTATCCCGCCAACACCTACAAATGGCTGTAAAATGCAAACATTGTATTGACTGGATATTAAAAATGTTTCACGGCACCGTGTTTCACGGCACATACGCACTGTGTTGACGGGATAAATATGTATGTAGCATTGTAGAACCCCCTATTGTTCACCCTTCATTATTGTTACCCATGTAACAATATCGGAGCACCGTATACTTTGTAGAACCCCCTGTTGTTCACCCTCCCCTATTGTTACCCCTCTGTAAGTTCGTCCATTCAATTCGTGTGAGTGTCCGATAACAAATGTTGCCGATCTAACAGATGACGAAATATTGTATCGGATGTTTGGAGTTCGATATTGAGAACATGTACATGCCGGTATCACCATTGTATGCCGATATCACCATTCTGGTCGTCTATAAAACATGATTTGTATGACGGGTAACACAAGGGGAGGGTAACAATAAGGGAGGACTGTATAATTTGTAAAAAACCCTATTGTTCACCCTCCCCTATTGTTACCCGTCATGACCCTCAAACCCCCGCTAATCCCAAGGTCAATGTCACAATCTTAGAACTTTCGCAAACTTAACATTGGGGAATTTTTTTCCACACAGCTTCTAGATATTCGTTAAACTAAATAAAGCACCACCAGGCGCGCTTCGTTGTCTTCTGACAGCCCCTGTTAATAAATCCTTTCTGTCTAATTTACATGAGCGACGTACCGCTAAGTAATTGATAAGATACTTGTTTGAAAATACCCGTTATATCAACAATTCTAAACACACACAATATTATGTTCGGAGTGTTTGAAATTGAAAACTTATAAACAAATGCATACAGCCGCTATACCTGTACTCTAAATCGACATATGTGATTCTACACAACAGAATAGTGTTATTGAGTTTGCGCCCAGTGTAGCCCCAGATCAGCCTGCGCATCCGCGCAGTCTGATCAGGGCCTACACTGTTGGCGTGTGTTTTCGTAAAGCCCTCCCTATAACTCAACCTAAAACCTTTACTCCGTGCAAGACTGCGTACGTTTGGTTATTCATCACGAATTACACTGGTCAAAAACCCAATAACCCATATATTTCGTTGTGGCAAACGTAAAAAAGAAACCATTGTTGACAAAACGGGCCATACTGAGATTACAATACTTGTGTATTCTGATTATCTTGCACATTCAGACCCTATGCGTAATAAGCTTAAGATTGCATCTACCATTGTGTTCCATGCCATGGAAGGGGGTGGATATATGATGAATTAGACAGCAACAATTCCCCAAATGATGGAATTAGACATCTAACCAATACTGCTCGCGATCCCGAGAATGATATATATATTTACTTCCTAGAAGCGGAAATTAGACGGTCGATTGCTTAATTTGTCTAAATCGCCGATCTTTGCACGCCATGACTCGAAACGATATTGATTGATGCGTCGCTTAAGGATGAATACGTGATCAATTATTGAACAGCGTAGCCCCAGATCAGACTGCGCGGATGCGCAGGCTGATCTGGGGCTACGCTGGTAGCAAACGTATAAGGTCATTTGTGTCATCCCGGTGCCAGTGTCCGCTTGGAGATCTGACACAAATATGTCCATTATGTTTGTACAAACTCTCGATTTGTTTGCCTTGTCTATTACCTGCAATTTGATCATGACGGAGTGTCTAGGGGATATTGATCATTAACCGGAATCTCGACAGTGCCATATCTCGGACGACTGCTGTGACATGCAGTAATAAACGGCAGTTGAATCTGAATAAATCACCGTTATTAGATTTGAATATCTCACGGATTTTCGTAAATACTTGTGATAGCTCAACAGAGTATATATGGTAAATAAATATGGCGGTGTAATGCAACATGTAATGATCTAGCTATTAAACATTTACCGCCATTTACTAAAATATCTACATATTTCGATTGCAATGGTGTTGTGTTGTTGTTGTTGTTGTGCCAGGTGTAGCCATAAAATGTAATTGACTGTGTTAGCCTTTATTTGATAACTGGATTGCCAGGATTCTTCCATTATCTACATGCAAATACATGGAGTAGTATTGGTGGTGTGTACACACAAAATAGTGCTGTTCACGTTCAACATTTGAAGGGCATTTTCACAGGCACGGTGTGGTATAAACGACAAAACGCTCTTTAAAACATACCCATGTTTACTCTGATATTAAATATCTACAATGTAGGACACTCGACATCTTTTCAACCAACGGAAGTGGTACTCGTGTACCTGGTGCCCGGCTCGCTGATTCAGTAATTGTAACGCGCGAGAAGGCCGAGACTATGCTGGTCCCAGCCTTCTCGCTCGTTACAATTATTGAATTAGCCAGCCGGGCCCAAGGTAATTAATTAACTTCCGTTGGTTGAAAAGATGGCGAGTGTCCTACCTTGTAGATATTAAACATAAGTTAATATAACTTGGGTATGATTTAAAGAGCGTTTTGTCGTTCATGTCACTTTGCCTGTGGGTATTTTCAGAGAAGGTAAAGTACATAGCAATGTATTGGGGGAGGGGAGGAATCGGACGTGTAACCCAGACCTATTCTGAAATGCATTGTCTAATTCCTGGTGCTGTGTGTTCCAATAGAGTATGGGCACCGACGTGGGTGTCTAATACCACGGCTCGCTGGATCGTTGAACTGTCAAATCCTCACCTCTAAGGATGTGTTATATGCTTAATTTGGGGCAGTAACTCTGCAAAACTCCCGTACCGTACGGGAGTTTTGCAGAGTTACTTCCCGCAATTAATACATGCTTAACACACCTTCGGTAAGAGAGTGCTCCTTTAATTATATAATTATTCTGGAAATTTGATATTCATTCCAGCTCAATGTGAATGCTTTAACATGTGTGAAGTGGGAACGTTTTTTTTTTGTCACGCCCGCTTGCAGACAACGCGATATAGTCGACACAGTGGCGTAGGTACATGTGTGCGGGTTAAAGTTTTTGGTTAAAGTTTTTCGGTATACTATCAAAGCCTCGGCGTGCGCGACATGCGGGCAGTTCCAACAATTAATTGTACAATTATCAGTAACTTACATGACGTCATATTGTTGACGTAAACGGACTTACACATTTACTAATATATATACTGCCGAAATATGCCGCAAACCATGGCTGAGTGAATACCCCACATACATGTACAGTAGAGTCGATTACCAGACCCTAAATTTCAATAGTGTTGTTCATGTATGTGAAGTCAATTAGTGTGCTGAAATATTACGGGAACCGATGCATTAACTCTGTGAATATGATACCCCGCATTTTCTGTGATTGTTTATTGATTTTCATTATTAAACAAAACAACTGGCTTGTTTTTAATGATTAATAATTCCATAAAGCATACCCGATAATGGTTGAATGTCCTCATGAATAGGCACGGCATCGCTATTGACTCTCTATTCATAGTTAGTTGTAAATAATATAGTTGAAGAGGATATATAGAGAATAGTAGGATAGTGCCGTGAATGGGAAAAAAACATCTGGCGCGGCACGGAAACACGTTTCCGTGCCGCACCAGATATTTTTCCCATTCACGGCACTAACATACTATTCTATGTATCCCGTCAACACCTACCAATGGCTTTAAAATGCCAAAATAATAATCCCAGCCACCGCACATATTCATAGGCAGTGATTGGTCGTGTTGACAGGATATTAAAAATGTTTCACGGCACCGTGTTTCACGGCACATACGCACTGTGTTGACGGGATAAAGTGTAAATATACGGAATTATCTATGTCAGTGAATCGGAGTGAAATGGTGAGAGTGTACATTGTTTATCCTTTCGAATGTACTTTAGAAAGAAACCTTTACAAAAACGGAGATGAATGTGTAAAATTTTGGTTGGCTTTTCACTGTAATAATTTATCAGTAATAAATTATTACAGTAAAAACCCAGCCAAATTTTACACACATAAATATGCAAGTACTGTATGTGTAATAATTGAAAGCTGATGGCCTATTTCACCAAATTGCAAAGTATACTTAGCTGCTAAGTACACTTTGAGGGAGAATTTTTCAATTTAAGAATATATGTATAAATTGTTATTATTATATTGCATTTATTACATTATCACAGCTATTTTGGTTGTGATAATGTAATAAATTCAGTATAATAAGTCTGCATACTTTTAATCATCAAATATATGTAGTCGTTAGTTCTATATGAAATAATGCATTTCGGGAAAAATAAATGATTAGTCCCTCAAACTACACTTTACTAGATAAGTATACTTTGCAATGTTGGTGAAATCGGCGTTTGATTTTGAGAGGTTCCGCTACATAGAGGGTGAATGGCGATTAAATTATAATCAAGTATCAATATGAATCTCGAGAAGTCAAACCTCTCTAAAATGGACATCTTGTAGGTAGTCAGGGTGTCCGGTTTAGAAATGTTTCACTGCACATCAGGTATAATTCATTTGTAAAATATCAAGGCAAGCAGTTATGCTTTGCGATCAAGGTCAGCCAACATTAGAGATAAACTTGAGTGAAACCTATTGGAATTGAACACGATCGCATGTTAATGACATTGTTGATTTAGTTGGTCGCTATTAGGAACGGTCCATGTAATTAAAGGTACATTGTACATGTCCACGCAGTAGGCACACAATGTTCTTTATAGCAATTTAATAAGTGTATAATTGTGTCACTATTGCACCAGTTCTAAACATTACGAGTGCCTGCTACAATGTATACAGATATAATCATTTATTAATATTTATTTTACTGATAGTGACTCGCGGTGGTATCAGGCTATTTTCATATGCAAATGAGGCATGATATTTTTTTATTATTTATACTAATTAAATGGGTCACCTGAAAAAATATGTACAGATTATAAAGTACTATGATCAATGCACATACAAAATAAATACAGTGAATAAATGTCCGTTAACATTTTAAGGAAACACGGTTATCGCCCTGATATCAGTGTGGAATTTTACGTCTCATATAAAATGTACAATAATGCCAATCAATACGTGGGGTAATGGTGAATGAATGTTTATTTTGCCAGTAAATGTCTCATATGCTGTATATGATGTAAATAACAGTTTGTGCCTAGTGAGTAGACATGTACCTTCAATGACAGACGGTTTAGAGAGCTTGGGTGCGATTAGGTAGAGCCCATGGAATTAAATAAACACACTCTTGAAATTGTCCAGGAGAAGAATTCACATAAGCGTAAAAGCTTGTTTTCTAATCCTGTTTCAAACTGTATGTATTACATGTATTTATATCACATATCTCCCTTGAAATAAATACTGTTTAAACCAAACACACTCTGTTGGCTATTGAAACATAGTTTAGCCTTGTACTCAGAACGACCTTGGAAGTGCAAATGTTTTATTTATTTTGCTGTCTTAGGTGGACATCCATACGGAGAAGCATATCAAATTTATTGACACAATGCTAGGAAACGCGTATGAATTAATCGACTCGCCGAGAATTTTCTACCGTTCCCGAGCCGAACTAGGGGCCCATTTCACTAAACATCGTACGACTAAAATTTACGTAAGTGCAAATTTAGGATCGTCTGGAAATTCCCATTAATGGATGTACATTTATTGAGCATAGGCTGCATATGCAGCCTATGCTCAATAAATCTATATCCAATAATTGTTTACAAGAAAACATTGTTAATGTGAAATTTACAGACTATCATAATTTTGCACTTACGAACATTTTAGTTGTACGACGTTTAGTGAAACGGACCCCCTGATATCCTTGAAACATGTAGCAAAGGCACATATCTAATATACGTATTCTATCTATCAGGAAAGCAAACAACTGGCACATATAATGTGGTTTTCGTCGTGGACAAAAACGCAGACTTGTTTACGTTGCATCGTCGCACTGTGTCATTCGGTAATGTCATCTGGCATCGTTCGACTAATGAATATTAGCGACAATTGTTTTAATTTGTTGTGACCCGGATATGCAGTTAATGCAGGATACGATAATTTATCAACAATTAGCGTGTATTCTGTAAATGTATAGCAAATTACCTGATAAATGGAAATACAGTGTAAATGTAATTGCCCTGATAAAACAAAGTTATTGGCCGAAATACATGCAAACCCGCGTCACAGTACGTGTGTTCTATGTAACTCCAAATCTGCATAACCTCAAATAAGTATTGCTAGCTCATTAAATATTTACAGCTAACATTAAATATTTAGAGATATAATTATATATTTATAGATTAATTGAGTTTATGTAGATTTGGCGTTCCTGGAACGCAATTTTAAATTTACATAAACTCAAATAAGTATTGCTAGCTCTAAATAATTGGAGCTAGCATTAAATATTTAGAGCTAACTTCAAATGATTTAGAGAGCTCTTCAAATGATTTGGACCTAACTCTAAATATTAAATGCTAATCATTATAGCTACATGTAACATTAATTATGTGAGGTTATCTATATTTGACATTCCATAGTGTTCAGTACGATAACGCGTCATTTCGTGTTTCAGCTTCAAGGACTGATCATATCTGGCGAGCTTCCGTGCTCAAAGGAAGATGCAGCCACACTCGCGGGAATTCATCTGCATGTCGCAGACGCTTGGCCGGAAGATGAACGAACCAATCACAACGGGCCTTACAAAATCCTCGACAAAAATGTGCCGGACCAACCCAAACGACAGAGATCGAGGTGAGAACAAATTTAACACAAGTATTGATTGGGCTGACTTGTGGGAATTCCGACTGGAGACCTGGGGCCCGTTTCACAAAGCTTCGTACGACTAAGAAGTTCGTAAGTGCAAATTTAGGATCGTCTGGAAATTTAAATTGATGGATTTACATTTATTGAGCATAGGCTGCATATACAGCCTATGCTCAATAAATGTAAATTCATCAATTTATTACAGGAAAATATTGCTAATGTGAAATTTACAGACTATCATAATTTTGCACTTACGAACATTTCAGTCATAAGAAGTTTAGTGAAACGGGCCCCTGGTTTGGCTCTGATGTACGTCTTTGGCATTTTGTATGTGACAGTTGAATCTGGTTATACCGCTTATATGAGTATTACGATTATTCGTAATCCTATTTTAGGGGAAGGGGCTAAGTGACTTGGTGTGGTATGGACCTGGCATCAGGTCAGGTTATTCTAATTCCAGGGCTGAATATACACGTATTTCTTCTCGATGTAAATATTCCGTTCTAATTTTGCGACCCCACCCCACCCCCCCCCCCCATCCACCCACCCCCCCCCCCCCCCCTCCACCACCAATGCAGCAGGTTAAAACAGGATCGAACCCTTTTGTCCGGCCTTACATGACCTTAGCTGTGGATATGCCGTTAAACACCAATAAACAAACAAACAGATAACAGTCTCCGACTGTCAATCCGGTTACCCGGGTTCGATCCTCGATCCCCGATTTTGTAGTTAGTGTAATACAATTGTCTTGCCTTACTTATAGCGGTTTTGTCACCGGGTATTCAAACAGTAAGTGTTTTAAAGGCCCTGAACGGCTCAGTATTACAATTTTCCGATTTTTTCAAACACAAAAACATGTTTGGCAACTGATTTAGTACACAAAACTAACATATATTGCCTAATAGATACATCTCAAGTCTTGAGATTTACATCTTAATCGCAATGTGAAGACAACAAAAACTTGTTTTGTATACCGCTCAGTGCAAAATGTCAATATTGACAATTTAATTTCCGTAACCCAACGGCTTCGGCTCGGAAGCGAGTCGATAAACTCCGGCTATCGAATTCATCGGCCGCGAATCGGGGAGTTGAGGAGTTGACCCGAGCGTCTATCGGAAAATCGATCGGGCTTTGAAACACGCACCTGCTGTTTGTTTACCAACACATATTGATATTTTCATCGACTATAAACTCATTTTTGTACCAAAATGAATGCAAACAGTTTCAAAGTGTGTGTAAATAGAAACCTGTTGGATCTGTGTGTAGGAAAACCCAATAGGAGGCCAAATTCGGCAACTTGAGCCGTATAGGGGCTTTAAGGCTTAATCGGTTTTCACGTGTGAAAACCGATTAAGCCTTAAAACACGTAACAATGTTAACCCTTACACCGCTATCTTAATATTTTGTCGTCTGTTGTTTATTTTCTATTTTCCATTTGTATCATCAAAAACATGGTTTGACAGCACTTTATAATCATTTCCATTGGAAATGATTCTGAAGTGGTGTCAAACCATGTATATATTGATAAATAAGGCAACACGCTTTGACAGCTCTTTAAAATCATTTTCATTGGAAATGATTCTGAAGTGCTGTCAAACCATGTTTTTATTGAGAAATATGGCAAGATATAAAAGCAACAGCAGACGACAATTGTTGTGTGTAACGGTCTAAGTGTTAACAGACGTTCTACCATCGACGTCCGCGACCAGCATAGTACCAGGGTCTACGCCGTTCGCCTGTCAGGTACTGAGTAACCTTGCCGTTATGTCGGCAGAAAAACACGATTAGATCCTCATTTGGCTGTGATGCATGCAATCAGTGTTGGCAGTCGATTTCATAATCGATTATCGCTTACATGATTCGCTCCATGGTCGATTATAATCGGTTTATTAACCGCTTTTATTTTAGAGATACTCCATTTCCAATGCAGACATCATCACACATATTCATAAAATTTAGCTTAGTTTTCTTCTAAATATGTGTCTGGTATTCACATATTTCTATAATCACTAGTTGGAAACAGAAATCGACTAATTTCGATCGTTCATCAATTAAAATTGATCATCGTCGTATCTGTGATGGGAATGAACGTGTCTAAGGCGTTCATGATGTATATGTACTACTGTTGCATACATTTGTATATCTTATCTCCCTTGAGATAGCATATTATGTCACGCACAGTTCTATGGGGGCAGCCATATTGTCGTGCTACGCCTAAATGGCGAGAAAATAGTGCCCTGTGCCAACTTATCCTATTGGTATGTGTTGCTTTGTATCTAAAACTCTGCAGTCTTGGGCTCAGTTTACCACTTAAATTCAATTCTGGAAAATACGAATCGAGACATTTCGTGCGTATGAATACATCAGCTATTATCTTTATTTCTCACAGTTAGGTAGCAGTGACCAGTTAGCCGCCAGTTTCGTACAATTGTTTTCTGGGAGTTTCAAACAGCAATTTATTGTAGAGAAAACGTACGGATGGGAATGCTTTTACACCATCACAGTACATTTGCCTATGGATGATGATTCAGAATATGTGCAACTTTCAGCCTCTAGTTCCGCAAGTGATCAGTTTTTGTAGAGATAACATATTTCAGTACTTTCAGTACTTTGATTTTGTGTTCGCAGTGCGGCCCATTTTCCTTGACATCGGAGGAATACTAGTACATGTTCAATGCATCGCCTCGAGAAATATCAACCATAAATACAAGGACTTCATTCAAATGAGAATATTTCGTAGAACTCATTTTGTTATTTAAAACAATGTAAAATGTTGCTTCAAATATATATAAACCAACCAAACGTTATATGTATACATGTATTTATGTGTTATTGTTATGCATATCATTAACCATTTGAACCCCGGCGAAAGTTACTATAGTTGTTTATACAAACAGTGCAGATCCAGACAATAATAATAACAATAATATGCCCCCTTTTCATAAATGGACTAAATGTCTCAGTGAAATGCATTTTTTGATGATTGGATTGGCTGCAAATGAACATATCAAAATCCATTCCAGTTACTGTGAAAGGGTGATTATCGTTGTTCTTGCGCTTACCTTTGTATATTCCTGCGACTGTATTAACCAGGGGCCCGTCTCACTAAACTTCCTACGACTAAAATGTTCGTAAGTGCAAAATTATGATAGTCTGTAAATTGCACATTAATAATGTTTTCTTGTAAACAATTGATGGATTTACATTTATTGAGCATAGGCTGCATATGCAGCCTATGCTCAATAAATGTATATCCATCAATTTAAATTTACAGACGATCCTAAATTTGCACTTACGAACATTTTAGTCGTAGGAAGTTTAGTGAAACGGGCCCCAGAGGCCCGTTTCACTAAACTTCGTACGACTAAAATGTTCGCAAGTGCAAATTTAGAATCGTCTGTAAATTTGTTAGATTTACAGTTATTGAGCATAGGCTGCATATGCTAAATAAACGTCCAGTGATTGTTTACAAGAAAACATTGTTAATTTAAATGTGAAAATTACAGACAATCCTAACTTTGCCCTTACGAACATTTGAGTCGTATGAAGTTTAGTGAATCACCACCCCACCCCCTACCCCCACCCCCACCCCCACCCCAGTCTGATCAACTATATATAGTATTATACAGCATATACATCAAGCATGTACGTATACATGTACATATACTGTTGTTGTTTTTTCAGCGATGCGGAAAAACAAGAAAATCTACGCAAGAAGAAAGAGCTGATACGCAATAACAAAGCAAGGGGAATGACTCTGAGCCGAAGGAGAGGTCGTCTCGTGCGGCAGTTGTCATGTATGAGTGACCGTGATGCCGACACGGATGTGGACATTGATTTGACCAAATACCTGCCGCCTTTGTATACGATGTCCAAACAAGTCAAGCGCTTGATCGAGGTATGTTTATTGTTTAAACTCATTTTATTTTAACCCGAATTACTGTCATTTATGTCATTGTTGTGTCTGTTCATGATTTAAAATGACCAAAAAATGACCAAAATATGACAAAAACTGTTCATGGAGTGCTTAGTTACAGCTATGCCTCTCTAACCCGGACACCATGGCAACCTCATTGTGATTAATTTAGACTGGTTTCACTTTCATTTATGTCATTGTCGTGTCTGTTCATGATTGTAAATGACAAAAACTGTTCATGGAGTGCTTAATTACAACTAAGCCTCTCTAAACCGGACACACTGGAGGACCTCCCGGGGTGTCCGGTTTAGAGAGGATCCACTGTAGTTTATAACAAACTTAGTATAGTCGGACTAGATCGATCTGTCTAATGGCGACAGGCGGGTGACGAGTTCAATCGCCTATGATTTGATGTACTTACATGTAATAGGAAAATTCAAAGGAATTGTGGCATACCCCGTACTATAACGGTTTATAGTTGAAATGTCTCAAAATCAGCTGCGTATTTGCTTAAATACCCAATTGAAATCAGAAGTAGCGAGTATCAAAAAGCAATACAAATGTTATGGTACATTTATCATGATGCAGAAAACAATAAACAAACCACAAATATAGCATAGTTTTCTTATTTTCCATGAAATCACATATTTGTATTTCATTAGAATTGTCTCCAATGAGACAATTCTAATGAAATGCCATGACATGTTTTCATTTCGAAGCAAACTATTCAATAACTGCAGTCTGTTGATGTGTAAACAGTATTGTGATTTTATTTTACCCAATTAAAATTTTGAAATACCCAATTGCTTCAGAAATGATGGAGTGACACTACTCAATGACTAATTCCTTATCTGGAACGCTGGACTCTACTACAAAAGTATACTCTGTGGCATGTACATTGTTTTTTTCTTCAACTTTTGACTTTATTTATGAAAATTTTTGTAAATTTTGTATTTCATTTTGTATAACGTATTTCATGAAAATAAGCAGATCTTCGAAGTTACAAAATCACATGGCGTGTCTCATACATGTATGTAGATTGTAGGAAGATCAGACAACGGTGTGGCACGCTCTCTATATGAAAATATATGTACGTTGTATATTGTAGGAAAAACAGAAGAAGCTGTGGCACACCCCATACTATGACAACGAGGTCCAGCTGAAACGACTGTACATCAAGATCTGCAAGAACCTTCCGTCCTACGGCTGCAAAATTTACCAGGTGAAGGAGCTCCTCAAAGGGAACACACAGAAAAAGGTATAAACACATTAACCCTTTCAACCCTAATGAACTGGAATGGACTGTGATATGCTAATGTTCCGACCATTCCAATTGTCACAAAATTATTTTCAGAGTCGTCCATTTATGAAAAGGGGGTGTTTTTGTTCTAAGAAATATGAAAATTACTTGCAAAAAGTGCAGATCCTGATGAGACGGCTCGTTACGAGCCGGCTCATCTGGATCTGCACTTTTTGCATAAACAGCTATAGCGGGATTTCGGGTTCAAAGGGTTAAATGTTCTCATATACTGTTGTGACTGGCGACATGGGGCTTATCAGATGTGTGGTCAGAGTAGCTCCTGATCGAATAGCCTACTTGTGTATCCTGATAACCCGAATGGTCAATCTGTAACGCAGGGCGACTTACTAAAGTCGCCCTGCGTCACAGACAGAAGTTTCGGGTTAGTATCCTGATAACGTTCTATACATGTACTGCTTGTTAGAAGCATGGCGGGTGTTTCATTGATGGAATGGCGAACAGTACATATCCTGATCAGACTTTGCGGATACACAAGCTGATCTGGATCTACCCTCGTCGTAAAACGCACTAGCCACATTTATCCAGCCAGAGCCACATATAATTGAAGAGGTCACTGGAAATAAAATGCTTAAAGTGGTCAAAAGGAATACACATAAAAAGGTAAACTGATATAAATGCTCTCATAATTGAAGGTGTCAGTGGAAAACAGGGACTAACTCCATATTCTCAAATACACAAGTATGCATGACGTACATTACCCACTACACATAAACATCGAACGTCACCAATGGCTTGACACTAATCCGCGTGTAATTAACTATGTTCTATGATGTACGTACCACTAAAATATGTCTTAACCCAGATCATGCTCCTCATAGACCAGTTTTATTATGTTTGTGGAAAATCCTAAATATTGTCATTATATGTGTCCAGAGGTATATGTCGTGACCACCATTTGAACCGTCTCGTCGAGACGGTTCAAATGAGTGGTCACAACATATACTTCCATAGAGAAATAACAAAATAAAATATTGCGTATTGCTTCATACCCGTAATGGTGTATTCCGAATGCAATGAGTTAAGCACGTATGTATTGGTTATTAGTGCAGATAATGAACCTCATATAATTATATTAATTGGATATGAACAATAGTTGAGTACGAGTGCGACAGTTCACAATATGGGTTCGCTATATGGGTTCACACAGGTTATGCGCCATATGTTGTACTTGCGTTCCCGCAGACAAGTACATGACCAATGTGTAGAGCGATCGCAGGCCAGTACGCATGCATTAATTTAGCGGGGTGCGTTGTCGACGGCGCGAAGTGCACATCCACGGACAGACCTCGGCAGATTAACCATCTCACCCCTAAGTAACTGGAATGGATTTTGATATGCTAATTTTGCAACAAATCCAATCGTCGCAAAATGATTTTCAGACCAGTCCATTTATGAACATGGGGTGTTGTTGTTCTCAAAATTGCAAAAATTACAGATCCTGGATCTACTCCTTTTGCCAATATCACTGAACAGGCCTGTGGTGTTGAAATGTACGTACGCACCCGTCGCACACCCTCTGCGTACGGTCCTAGATCGGTCCAGTAATGCACGATTGACAAATGTTGGATACACGCGTGCTACAACCCTTTCACCCCTAAATAACTGGCATAGACTGATCCATGCACATGTTTGGACTAGTTCAATAATCATACTTTTTTAGAAATATGTTTTTGTTTGCAAACATACATAGTTACATAATACGAAATATATACAGGTGTTGTCACTATAATGTACATGACAGCCGGGTACTATTCCTCTATATATACAGGTGTTGTCACTATAATGTACATGACAGCCGGGTACTATTCCTCTATATATACAGGTATTTTCACTATAATGTACATGACAGCCGGGTACTATTCCTCTATATATACAGGTGTTGCCACTATAATGTACATGACAGCCGGGTACTATTCCTCTATATATACAGGTGTTGCCACTATAATGTACTGACAGCGGGTACTATTCCTATATATACAGGTGTTGCCATATAATGTACTTGACAGCCGGGTACTATTCCTCTAAATATACAGGTGATGCCCTATATTGGTACATGTCAGCGCGGGTACTATTCCTCTATATATACAGGTGTTGCCACTATAAGTACATGACAGCATCCTCTATATAATACAGGTGTGTCCATTCCTCATATATATCATGTACATGACAGCGGGACTATTCCTCATATATTACAGTTGTCACTATATGTACATGACAGGCTGTGATATCACTATATGTACTACTGACAGGTGTTGTCACATAATGTACATGACAGCCGGGTACTATTCCTCTATATATACAGGTGTTGCCACTATAATGTACATGACAGCCGGGTACTATTCCTCTTTTTTAGATTTGTTTTGTATTTATTTTCTTTTTGTTCACAAACATACATTCATTAATCATTCTTATGAGATTTTGTTTTTGAAATCTGAAATCTAGTTACATGTACAAACACTGTAGATCCTGATGAGACGGCTCGCTACGAGCCGGCTCATCTGGATCTACAGTGTGTGCACGTGTTGGCTATATGGTGTGTATAGGGTTGAAAGGATCAATCCTGTTATGACGTTATACATGTATATTGTTTCACTAATATCACTACGCATTCGTACAATAAAATCAATCGTCCGATTTAATCTAACTATTGTGCCATTGTAGGTTTCACGGTTACTCGGAATCTCAAGCGAAAAAGTCATCCTATTGGACAACAAAACAAAACTTTTGGCGAATTCTCAAAACGTGTGCGACCTTGACGAATGGCGGACCGGAAGTGGTAAATCTCACGATGGACTGGTTCTGGAGTTTCGCGGAACAAAAACGTGGACACTGTCGATGTTGACGCCTGACAGTCTAAAATCTGTGACTGCTTTATTGTGGGACGCGCTCGATATGCATGGGAGGTTCCTCAACAGTAGCACATTAAGGCGAGAAAGTTTTGAATTCGGTAAGATGATGCCTCACACTGTGTTAATTCACACATGTGGAAGACTTGGACCTGTGACGTAAGAAATGCCCATTGACAAAACATCCAATTACCCCACCCACCTGGTGGCGTACTGTACGATATCACGTGAGTGAGATATAGTTCACTGGAGAACCGTAGCGTACAGTATGATTCCAGGTGGGTGGGGTAACGGGATATTTTCAATTTATGTTTTTATCTCGATGGTCTGTAGCCGATTTCATCAAACTTGCAAAGTTTACTTATCTAGCAAAGTATACTTTGAGGGAGCAATCGTTTATTTTTCCTGAAATGCATTATTTCATATAGAAGTAACAACTGCATATATTTGATGAAATTAAAAGTATGCAGAATTATTATACTGAATTTATTACATTATCACAGCCAAATTGGCTGTGATAATGTAATAAATTCTGTATAATAAAAATAAATAAATTTATCCTAAAATTGAAAATTTCTCCCTCAAAGTATACTTTGCTAGGAAAGTATACTTTGCAATGTTGGTGAAATCGGCTACTGACTCATCCACCTATGTTAATTCATACCATGCTGGATTCAAGCTGTATCATATTCTCGGTTATTTCAATGTACCATACGTAGATCTATCTCAATAAAACAAGTTTGAAATGGCATTAGATTATAGGAATGAATGGCCTTTTTGTGGAATTTATCGGGGTATAAACTTGGAAAAGTCGCGGGAATACTGGACGAAGGCCGGAAGGCCTCGTCCAGCATTCCCGCGACTTTTCCAAGTTTATATTCCCGATAAATTCCACAAAAAGGCCATTAATGCCTTATAATTCCAGCATTTGAAATAAATTCATCAATAAAATGTGTTTATTTTCCGTTTTCTTAAGAATTATTTTATCTGCGTCTGACGGTTACGGAAAGTAGTTCGGCATGGGAGTTTACTGGGATATACATTTTGGACAGAGACTTGCTACTGGCCAATCAAATGTTAGGGAACTGTGTAAATATTTTTGTGCTGGAATTATTGAAGAATAAAGCTCTAACACAATCGTTTATTTTCTTATTTTAGTTCGCTTTAGTGAAGTACGTTGTCCTAAAACTGTTGATATTCGTGAATTCGTGATAATTAAGCAAAGCGGTTCGTTTCTACGAACCTAACTATTCGCACATTCGTGTATAAACTGATATGAAAATGGCGGCGGCTTTGTAATGGCAATATGTTTTTCTATGACATAAGGCGATAAACGAACATATTTTCGGATCAATGTATTGATCCGAAAATATGTTCGTTTATCGCCTATAACATAGGCAGTCATGTGAATGGCGATTTCTCTGCAAAACAGCTCGCATGCATGATGCGGTGCATATGCAATACTGGAATGGATTTTGATATGTTAATTTTGCAACCAATCTAACCGTCACAAAATGGTTTTCATACTAGTCCATTATGAAAATATGTTGTTTTTTTGTTCTCAAGAATATGAAAATTACTTTCAAGAAGTGCAGATCCTGATGAGACGGCTGGTGACGAGCCGGCTCATCTGGATCTGCACTGTTTGCATAAACCGCTATAGCGGGCTTTCGGGTTCAAAAGGTTAATACAATAATGCTCGTTGACTTATTTCCTCAAAACTCAACGTAGCCGCGTTCATTATGGCATCTGTTCAGTGAACTCATTTAAACTCGTTTATAATAAATTAATTCATTACTCATGTAAGAGCCTGTATTTATTTGTACAACCTCTAGATTTCCAACGAAAGCAGCTGACCCTATGCCCGGACGACGCGGGCTCATCTCGCTATACCAAGGAGTTGGAGGGACTTCAGAAGATTCTCCAGGTTAGCCAACACTAAAGTTTATTACTATACAAATATAAGCCACAGGCGGTCGGCTTGGTGATAGGATGGTATTTTTACCATCCTATCACCAAGCCAACTGCCTGTGGTGTGATCGGTTATTGCTATATCAATATAACGCACAGGTCTTTGTGGTGGCAGGATGCACCCACGTGCACTCTTCCGCAGTAGTTATACAACAACAGAGCCCATAAAAATTCAAACGCAGATGCAACCCCCCCCCCACCCCCCTCCCCCAGAAACATTAAATGTATTTCTCTTCGAAATTGTTGTTCAGACAAGTAATTAAATAGGATTCCACGTAAACAACCAACACGCTTCGCTTACTCGTTATTTACACAAAAGCCGACGTATACAAGTGTACTATTTCATGCTATTCAAACATGTACGATGGAATATCCTCTATATACATGGTATGGTTCTGTATACAATGAAAACATATATTCTTTGAGTTTTGTACATGGAAATTTAACGCACATGTGGTCCATCAGCTTAGTTAGTAATGGGGTGATATATTTTACCATGATATTATCACCAAACAGACCACCTATATATGGTTTTTCGTATGTTAGGAATTTGGCTACACCCATTTTCTGCTATGTTGCCATCTGGGCATGTATTTACACCGTGCATACACATCTGTCTATTTTGATGTGTTTTTTCCCTTCAGTTTCCGGAGGAAGTGGCGGTGTTACTGACGAACACTGAGTCCCGGCTCTTCCAGGTGGTTCCCCCCGCCGACTACATCCGACAGGTGACCATTGACCTGAGCCGGGGAACAGCCGTGAATTCCAAGGTTTCCGGTGTGGAGGATCTCATACACCGCTTCAATGAGGTACCGTAGTGACGCTGTACACCATCGTCTTTGCTAATCTTGCCAATATTTGTCAATTTCATTTTACAAAATACTTGAATATTGTGCTTGAAATCAAACAGTTTGATTGGCCGACCCTGAGCTGTGCTATAGCTCAGGCACAACCAATGAAACTGATTGATTGCGAGTTTATATTGCCAATATATGTTCAGAAACGTTGAGATCTGGGTAAGATTAATGGGGACGTTTGTGTAGCATGCACATGAAAAGTCCATCATTGACATTGAATTCAAGTAATGTGCATGAATTAAAGATGGCCGCCACATGGCGGCCATCTTTAATTTATGCACATTGCTTGAATTCCATGTCACTATTTGATTTCCGCATGTACATCGGTAAGGTACCGTGCTGGCGTTGTACTGCAAATGAAGAAGTCCATCATTGACATTGAATTCAAGACAATAAAGTAATTTGCATAACTCCAAGATGGCCACCAGTCGCCGCCATCTTGGACTTATGGTAGTCACTTCAATGGAATGTCACGGTTGGATTTCTACATTTACATGTTGTGCAAAATACTGGAATCGTATATTGACCTGAAATTTAAAAATGAACTGCAGATTATAAATATTTCAAAACCCATACAAAGAGTTACTACACAATATGACGACTGCGTACTATTTGGAATAGGTGACACATTGACGCCTTGTCCTATACCAGGACAAGGTGTTAATTTGTTACCTATTCCAAATAGTACGCAGTCGCCACATTGGATGTACAGTCGAGCACCAGTATCTCGCAGTCGAAGGGAGATCGCCCATATAATAGAGATAGGACTACGTTCGAGATAGCGCTGAATTGACATTGTCGAATATTTTCGCGAAATAACTAATGACCAAAGGTAGTAAGCTAATCAACATTACAAGGTGGCGTCACGACTCTCAGTGAATTGCTTAAATGACCAGCGTGATATGCTTCTAGGTACATGCCCACTCAGTAGACACAAAATGTTCTTTATATCAGAGACACTATTTGAGACATTTTCTGGCAGAAGAAACATTCATTCACCATTACCTCACGTATTGCTTGACATTAGTATACATTTTATATCGGACGTAAATTTCCACACTGATATCAGGGGCGATAACCGTGTTTCTTTAAAATGTTAACGGACATCACTATATATTCTCTGTATTTATTTTCTGATGTGCAATTATCAAACTTTTTTTCAGGTGACGCATTTAATTAGTATTAATAATTAAAAAATATCATGCCTCATTTGCATATGAAAATAGCTTGATATCACCGCGTGTCACTATCAGTAAAATAAACTTCACTAAATAATTATATCTGTATAGCGGGCACTCGCAATTTTTAGAACTAGTGGAATAGTGACACAATTATACACTTATTTAATTCCTATGAGTGGGCATGTACCATTAATGGATCGTGTCAAACACTCAAATATATCCAGGTGGCCCAATTAAGCAGAAAACCGAGGTAGGTGGTAATTTATTTTGTTTTGTTTGAAAAATTAGTGTCGACCAAATCGATCTTGGCAGCCAGGCGCTTAAGCTATTTATCTATTCGTTTATGTGATCGAGATAGCGAAGAGATTTTAAACGTATTTTATAAGGAGTGGGCAGACTGGACACTCGAGATAGAGAACATATACCAGATAGGTCGCGAAAGCCGAGGAAATTGATATTAAATAAATAAGGATATCGTAACCAGACACCTACATGTATATCTTGGTACTGAACACTAGTATGTAAAAATGGTTTCAATATTTACTTATTTTTGCTGAAGGTGGCTATTCTGAATTTATAATACAAACTATGAACTATGGAAATTGAAGTTGAATGGAAAGGAATACCTACAGAAAACAAGTTTGCATGTCCCAAAACCATATACGAGACAAACTATGTGATTTTACACCTAAGGCGATATGCATTTTTTCATGAAAAATATTTACAAACTTTATGATATTTTCCTTAAATAACGTTGAAAGTTGGCCATATTTTCAGAGCGAATGCGGAATAGAATTCCGCATTTGCTATGAAGATTTCAACATATTTCGACGTCATCTGCAGAAATGATCACAGTTTCTGTAAATATGTTTCATTAACAATCGCTCATCTTCAATAGTAATGTACAAACTTCATGGCTTGTCTCATATTAGGCACGCCATGTGATTTTGTACCTAAGAAGCTGTGCGATTCTATTCCGCATTTGCCCTGTATATTTCGTCATCTTCTGACGTCATGATCATTTACAGAACATATCACAGTTTCTGTAAATATTTTGTCATGAAAGATCGTATATCTTATTACATGTGAGTGCAACATCACATGTCTTGTCTCGCATATGGTATTGGGACTCGTTTTCTGTAGATACTCTTTTCAATTAAATATCTGTTCCATGATGTCTGATACGATGATTGATTCAGGTGAGCACATGGATCACCCAGTTGATCATCACCCAGCCGACACACGACAACCGCAAGGCGATCCTCTCCTGCATCTTGCGGCTCGCCCACTTCTGTTGGTGCATGGGCAACTTCAACTCCGCCATGGAAATACTAGCCGGTCTCAAGTAAGTACATATGTGGCTGCGACTTGTGACATGTATTCTTATGACCCAGTATAATGGAAGGAACGGAATGTCAGTTTCTTATCAGGTAACCCTGTCATTTATTGACCGAATACGGACTAACTATATCGTATTGTTGTATCAGGCATTGACCTGATACAAACATCCGAGTTACAACGAAGTGAAAACTGACGTTCCATTGGTCGAATGACGTAGCGTGACGTTACCGAAGGACGTTAGCATAATGACGCAACGTAAACAAGTCTGCGTTCTGTCCATAGATAACTACGTCATCTGGTGTCAGTTCCGAGCATAAAACGTTGTCTGATAAATAGAATACCAGGCTACTGTCTTTTGATATCAAGTTTATCAGGCTCGGCTCAGAAACGGTAGGAATTCCGCGGCAAGCCGTGGAATTCCTACGCGTTTCTTAGCCTTGCGTGATAAACTTGATATCAAAAGACACTAGCCTGGTATTCTCTATGTATCTTCTGTTTCTACGCGGCGTAGAAACGAAGAGACGAACTATCCCTAACCAACCCTATATAGTGTCACCAACTACTTTACTTCAGGTCAGAGAAGTTGAAACCGTTCTGGCTACTATTATCCCACGAGGACCTGTCGACACTGCACACGCTGTCTGCCGCCATGTTTTCCCGGGAGCCGACCGCAGAATACAGGTATGTATCACGTGCTATCGGTCACGTGTAATGAGTCACGTAGCTTCGGTCAGAAAAGTTTCTAAACGTGCATAGGTACCGAAACTGATTAATTACATGTGCGTCTGCTTATTATGCAACTGCAATGTTTTTGAGCGATCATGTTTTTCCGACACTTTTATTTATTCAGCATTTTCTTAACAAAAACATATAGAAACAATCCGTTGGTGATGCTTTACATAAGTCCCAGGGGCCCGTTTCACTAAAATTCTTACGACTAAAATGTTCGTAAGTACAACATTATGATAGTCTGTAAATTTCACATTAACAATATTTTCTTGTAAACAATTATTGGATTTACATTTATTGAGCATACGCTGCATATGCAGCCTATGCTCAATAAATGTAAATCCATCAATTTACATATCCAGACGGTTGTAAATTTGCACTTACGAACATTTTAGTCGTAAGAAGTTTAGTGAAACGGCCCCCTGATTCCTACATACAATTCAGAGCATATACTTATAAGTACGAGCTATGAGACGCCTTCCTTTTACATTGTATGACTGAATATGGAAATGGAATACGTCACAGTTCGATCAACGTTCACCATCGATAACGCTCGTGGAGTATCTACTGTGCCAGTAGATTTGTTTTTATTGTGCCAATAATTGTTTACAAGAACATATTGTTAATTTGAAATTTACAGACTATCATAATGTTGCACTTACGAACATTTTAGTCGTACGAAGTATAGTGAAATGGCCCCCAGACGTGGACCTATGTCAAGATATGAGAACACTTAGATACATTATGCATATTTCGACTAATTATGACAGTGAACAACATCCTGTATTTGTATACATTTACAGGGACGCAGTCAGTGCGGCGTTGGATATCCGGGACTGTAAAGTCGTTCCGTACTTTGGCGGATTCCTCCGCGACCTTCGTTCCATCTTTATGTCTTCCCCGAGTATCGTGGTTCTGCCATCTGATGACGACCCATCGCTCGATGTAAGTATTTCTCGCAATTAATTAGCCGTATAGGTTTCGCCCTGTCTGTCTGTCCGTATGTTCGTCTGTCCGTCTGTCTGTCCGTCCGTCTGTCCGTCTGTCTGTCCGATATGTTTTGAAAGTGTTTGTAAGAGTTTCTCAAATCAACTATAGTTTCTGTTTTCCTTCAGCTAATATCTTCATATTGTACATATGCATTACTTAGTAACGATACATCCTTCCACATTAATACAATTACCCCCGCTACTGATAGTACGTCCGTCCGTCTGTCTGTTTATTTATAGGGGCCCTAAGTGCGTCGACATACCACATTTTCTAGTTGTCTATGTAGTCCATGTATGTGTATTACGTCTATAAATAAAATAAAATACCAATAATAAAGTTACACGATGGGTTACATGTAGCAACAACATAATACAATCTTACTGAACGTTTTTTACCAAACAATATCCACATTTGAACTGTGAATATAATGCAGGACGCTTGAATTAATATTGCAATACTCTATAATAATATTTGTTTTTGTTGTGCCAATACATATTACAGTGACATGGATGTACGGGTTTTATAAAATTGTGCAAAGCAGAACGGAAACGTCACAGACAGACTGATAAGCGGACACATTGGCTTAAACCTTTGAACCCGAAATCCCGCTATAGCGGTTTATGCAAAAAGTGCAGATCCAGATGAGCCGGCTCGTAACGAGCCGTCTCATCAGGATCTGCACTTTTTGCCAAGTAATTTTCATATTTCTTAGAACAACAAATACCCCCTTTTCATAAATGAACGAATCTGAAAATCATTTTGTGACCATTGGATTGGTCGGAACATTAGCATATCACAGTCCATTCCAGTTACTTAGGGTCGAAAGGGTTAAAACGCAATACTTACAGTTGCAAAGCACTGTATTCTCAAAAGTCTTAAACAGAATTATGATTCCGTTTTCATTATCGATCAGTATATTATAACTACACGGACTCCAGCAATGTCCTGACTACAAGAAACAATAACTTAAACTAGTGCATATCTTGTATATCCACCGATAAATCAACCATGTTGCCTGCAGTTCGTCTCCGACTACAATGGCGAGGACCGGTTTATGACGCGGATCGGCGTCGGTGGCCTCATCAACATTGAAAAGTTGAAAAAGGCACAGGCTATACTGACGGACATCCAGCTGTTTCAATACCATTCCGGCATCCTGGTCGATTCCAACCAACAACAACAACAACAGCAACAACTGTACACCTCGCAATGGTAGGTCAATCGGTTTATACCTGGCCGTACCAATTATCCAGTTACGCCCTCATTTCAAAATAAAAATAGTATAAGCAAACTGAGTCACAAAATATAATACATTGATACATACAAGTTTCACGTCGAAGATGAGTAGTATATGGTCCCTTTGCGAAGTAATCTTTCGTTATTTTGACAAAATCAGGTACATGTACATGTATGTTAGTATGTCTTCAACTTCGCTTTTGAACACAGCAGAGACTTATACCCTAAATCATTGCACACAGCGGGTTCCGTCGCATATTATTGGATTTACATGTATTGAGCATAGGCTGCATATGCAGCCTATGCTCAATAAATGTAAATACATGCATACATGCAGCAGTATTCGCCATATTAATACTAGTGCTGAACGCCCACTTTGCTACGGTTCGGTAAGTTTGAAAATACATGTAACTATACCCATTGTTTTTCAAATGTGTTCAGACCAACAACACAACATGTTTCTGTATAATAACCCATAATTACATGTAAATAACAGTCAGAAACGTCTACGAATATTAAAAAAGCTACACATCTTGCGTCAATATACCTAATATGTGTTCCCGGGATTAAGACGTTTAATTGACTGAACTTAACCAGCACCAATCGGGGTTCAGTTGATCAAAACCTCTGGTAGCTTAACGGACTGTTAAATAGTTATCAGCTTAACGGACTGTTAAATAGTTAACAGCGTTAAGGATTTAACAGTCCGTTAAGCTAACAGAGGTTTTCATGTACCTAGGGGCGGATCCAGCATTTGGGGAACGGGGGGGGGTGTCTAATTGCGAAGTAACTCTTGCAATATACTCCCGTACCGTCCGTAGCTAGCTACGGACGGTACGGGAGTAATTGCAAGAGTTACCGTTCGCAACTAGGGGGTTGTCCAACTGGTGGTAAACTGTGATCTATGTAAACTCCGTGGCTGAACGAAGGGGGGGGGGGGTGCAACCCCGGAACCCCCTACCCACCCCCCCCCCACAGATCCGCCCCTGTGTACCTGGCACATATATTTGATATCGAGAATTACATTCTTCTCAAATACGATTGTTTACGTTTGACTACACCTTTTTCAGGGGTGACGAAGTATTCTATGAAAATTGTGATAACGCGGAGAGCGACAATGAGCTAGACTTTGATACATATCAGGCGATCAAACCTCTCTCGAACGGCCACGAGGTTATGGTGATCACGCCTTCCTTCGCCCGTCTCAGCCACCAGTGCCTGCAGTTCATGAACCACGGCAGCACACTCGTCCACGTAGAGGAGGAGAACGGTCGCACCTGTATGTGTCTTCTAAAGCTGGAGGCGGACAATTCCACGCTGACCTGGCGGAAGCCCAACTGGAGCTCGCTACGCGGTAGTTCGGCAATATCTGACTATGTTCTCCGTGGGAATATTGACTACAGTTCAATTCAGGCCATGGCCACGCGGTATTGTGGTGGTGAGTCCATATCAGACACTATAGACGAAGGGTATATAGACATCGCGTTGCTCAAGGATGTTTGTTATGCCGACGAGGATGCTGTGGATATTCAAAGTATCGGTAAACGGTATGGGTTGGAAAATCTGATAGCAGAGAAAAACTGTGTATGTCTCATATATGGTGCATCGATAGCAGAGAATAAGCATTTGTATTTCGTTGGGCCAACACATGTTACAGCGACGTGGATGGACGGGTTGTATAGATTGTGCCAAGCGGTACGGAAACTCCGTAAACAGACTGATAAGCGGACACAATGGCTTAAAATGCAATACTTACAGTTGTACTATCACGAAGAGAGGTGTCAGGGACCTACGCCAGCCGAAGCCATCAGGGTAGGTTTCCATTTTATCCAGTCAATACAGTTCGTATGTGCCGTGAAACACGCTGCCGTGAAACATTGTTGATATCCTGTCAATACGATTTGGAGATGCGGCTGGGGTTATTTTTTTGTATTTTAAAGCTATTTGTAGTGTTGACGGGATAAATAGAATAATAGGTTAGTGCCATGAATGGGAAGAATATCTGGCGCGGCTCGGAAACGGGATGTGCTCGGCAGAGCCTCGTCCATCCCGTTTCCTAAGCCTTGCTAGATAGTTTTCCCATTCACGGCACTAACCTACTATTCTCTATCTATTTTCCTGATTTCTGAACCAAAGTATATGTTGTGACCACTCATACTCATTTGAACCGTCTCGGCGAGACGGTTCAAATGAGTGGTCACAACATATACTTCTGATGAGAAATAAAGAAATTCTTGAGCCTTGCCGGATATGTTTTCTCTGTGTGACCTGTATTTGTGGCTGTGACTGGGATATTGGGGCGTATTGCATTTGCGGACAGTGTACTATGTAATCTGATAGCATACTCCTGTAGCCGAAGCAGGAGGAAGCAGGATCGGTGTTTCACTAACTGAATTATGACCATGGTTGATTCTGATCAGCCCGTGCGAATGCGCAGGGAAATCTGAATATACACTGGTCCAAAATGATATAAGCCATATTTGCCCACTCGCAGCCAGATGTTATACCCACTTCAGCGAGTGTATGTCCACATTCCGACCTTTGACTTAAAGGTATAAACTTCACATACATGTAGTACATTGAATCGTGTAGTCACGGATATATACATGATATCGGACTTTGTCCAGTAGTTTGCATAATACATGTACCACTACTGAGCTATTAAATATATAAAATAATTAACATTCACAATCATGATGTATTTCATTGTAACAAACTTCATTCAATAATTTAATATTTTTTAACTTGATTTGGATGGCCTAGAGGAAACTTCAACAACAGCATTTCACACCGACGCAGGCCAGAAAACACAAAACAGACATGCAAGTACATGTACGCGTTTATTACTACAGATATTCGGTGGTCGGCGCTGGACTCCGGGCGGCCCACGGGTAACGAACAGCCACTCAGAAAGCAGTTCCTCGTTCAAACGGACCTCCAGTTTTGTACTCGGTCCCACGATCTTCAAGAAGAAACCTTCCACTGCATTCCAATCAAAGGTGCGTGTGTCGTTGTATACCCACATACCCCTCCCACCCCGCAACGAGTTGTGGCAGAGTATACTGGAGTCAGCTTGTCCGTCTGTCCCGTCCGTCACTAAACCGTAACGCTCGAGTAAATCCCCACGCGGGGGTATTCCATAAGCCTCGCTTGCTGAACAAATGTAGTTTTCTTTGTTTACACAAGCTCAACCTCTCTATAACAGCCACCCATGGGAAGACATAAAACTGACTGTTAAATGTGGCTGTGACTGGTGAAAAGGGGCTTATAGGATGTGTGACCAGTGTAGATCCTGATCACATAACACACTCCTGTAAGCCGATAACGATTTACATTGTTTGTTAGAAGCATGGCGGATGTTTCATTGATGGAATGACGAACAGTGCAGATCCTGATCAAACTGTGCGGACTGTCCCATTTCTCTAGTCAAAGCCACAAATGTAGAGGCGACTGTCCATTTCGGATATGCGATAAGGGCTGTTACAGAGCTGGGGTCGTTGTAGAGAGGTGTCCGTTTGCGGGGGTTCGACTATATATGGCTGTGACTGGCAAAATGGGTCTGATGGAATGGCAAACAGTGTAGATCCTAATCAGACTGCGTGGATGCACCATAACAATAAAACCATATTTCGCCAGTCACAGCCATACATAGTCGAACGCCCGCGAACGAACACCTCTCTACAACAAGCCCATTTTATGTATTAAGACAATATCAGTTTTGCATTTAAGTCTGGAAGTTGGCACGTTATTCATTAAGTGTGGCTGTGCCTGGAGAAATGGGGCTTGTGAGTTTTGTGACCAGTGTAGATCCAGATCAGCATGTACAGATGAGGACCTGCACGGTTCGCCATTACACCAATTGAACACTCGCCATGCTTCTAACAAGCAATATAGATTGCTAACGTGCTACCTGGGTGGGTTATTATATCAGGAGCTACACTGGTCACAAATCCTATAAGCCCCATTTATCCAGTCACAGGCACACAATGCCATACATTTCTATAATAATCTAGGTATGTGATTATAAAATGTTCCTCCTTAACCCTTAGAATGCGGGTGACACAATTTTCTGCTATGTTTTGTGTTTTGTCTTCTTTCTACATAAAAACCTGATATGGCAGAAATTTACAATAATTTCCATTGGAAATGACTCTAACGTGCTTCCTAATTATGTTTTCTTTGATATGAATGAAAATTAAAAAAAATGAACAGCAGACGACTACATTTAATTCAGCAGTGTATAGTTAAAGCGGACATTCTGTATTTTATATCAGATAAAGGATAACCTGCAAACTAATAAAAAATATGTACACCATTTCATTAGCCAGACGTTGGTGAAAACTTTGAAATTGCCACCTATCTTATCATATCATTCCATCAATCAGCGTTCCTTTACAATTCCTTTCAGGATACCAGTCCAAAGCCCCTCCAATCGGGCGGCAGCTCTAGCGGTAGTTTAGGAAAGAAGAGTAAACGAACGCCCAGTCCACAGACCCATAGACATGCCACAACAAACGCTCCCAACTTTGACAGTGTCAGTGACACCGTTGCAACTGTTCCATCGCCAAACCTCGGACATTCGCGGTCACAGAGTCACCCGTGTACAAGTACATACTTAAATCGCTACAGGACCCGCCGACAGACTAGTACTCTCGGTAAGAACGTTCCAGGGGAGAGCAAAAACAATTCCATAACGCACGCGACGCGGTTATCGTTCTTTGACTATGTGGACCTGTTTAGATCGTTTTCTCTGAGGAGTAGGAAAGACTTGAGGGATCTGTTTGAACAATTTGCCGTCCTGAAGCCGGGATTCTCCACCGGTGGTAGCAAGCAGAGTAAACAACAGACACATTCCACGTTGAAGGAAGCTAGTAAGTATTGTCTCATCGTATATTTCATGTAGCTGATATATCGTATTTGGAATACCACATTAGTGGCGTCAAAATTTCGGGATGCATGTCTTATTTGTTTATTTCATATTACGTTGTCTCAATTTCCCGAGAATATATAGTGAATAGTAGGTTAGTGCCGTGAATGGGAACACATATATGGCAACGGTTAGGAAACTGGATTAGCGAGGCTCTACCGAGCACATCCCGTTTCCGTGCCGCGCCAGATATTTTTTACCATTCACGGCACTAACCTACTATTCTATTTATCCCGTTAATACCTACTAATGGCTTTAAAATTCAAAATAAATAACCCCAGCGACCGCACATATTCATGCGCAGTGATTAGGTCGTATCGACAGGATATCAAAAAATGTTTCACGGCACCGTGTTTCACGGCACATACGCACTGTGTTGATGGGATAAATAATAATGCTTAGCTATCTATTCTGTGAAAATGTCTGACACTACCTATGCAACATGTAGATAACCATTCATTGAATATTTTGAACAATAGAGAAACTACCCATAGGAGACCCATGAACCCCCGTAAAAACGAGATTTACACAATATATCATGATACACACATGTGCAGTGGTCAAGGAACATTCAACACAGCACATGTCATTAACAGTGGTTTAGTTTAAGCTATACATAGCTGAAACACATTTCCGAAGTTCCATTCACATACGTAATACAATATATTACACAATATTGTATTCACCTTGACAGTGAGGTATTCCTTAAACTAAGACAATTTACGTTTCTTGCGCAATATTACTGCTATGAGATACATATTTTCTCAAGAAGTAAAAAGTTGTATTCATCGACAAAAAGATACAAAGCTACGTCTCGCCGAGTAGAACTGATGCAATTCGAACAACATATTTGAGTAGATGCTTAAAAATATGGCATCTATCATGAGTGACTATTTAGCATAGTTTATTAACTGATTTTACCGATTTTATAAGCAAGTACATGTATGTTATGTTGCAATAGTAAACCATCATACATGTTCGTTTCCATGTATTGCATAAATATAATCGTTCATAAAAGCTTCTTCGATAACATTCTTGTTGTACAGTATGTATTACAAAACTGTAGTGTACAACATGTATGTTTTTATACGTAGAGGATCTGACATGAGTGATGATTGAACATGATATTTATTTAATCAGTTTACTGATTTCATAAGAAACGAGGCTATGCCGAGTTTATTATGAAATCAGTCAACGAGTTTAATAAATATGATATTAAATCAACACACATGTTAGATTATGTTTACTGCATGAGCTAAATAGAGAATAGTAGGTGAGAGCCGTGAATGGGAAAAAATATCTGGCAAGGCTCAGGAAACGGGGTGGGCGAGGTTCTGCCGAGCACATCCCGTTTCCGTGCCGCGCCAGATATTTTTTCCCATTCACGGCACTAACCTACTATTCTATTTATCCCGTCAACACATACAAATGGCTGTAAAATGCAAAAATAGTATTGACTGGATATCAAAAGTGTTTCACGGCACCGTGTTTCACGGCACATACGCAATGTGTTGACGGCATAAAATACAGTACTTGAAGCTGTATTGATCGCACAGCATGCTTTTTGTAGCGGTCTCAGTTGTGTATTTATTAATTACACTAATGTATTGTGACTCTTATTACACTGTGTTATCACACTGTGAAAGCCCATTTTATGCAATAAACCTTATTATCGCACAGTGAAGGTCGTCGATTAGAATTCATGTACTAAGCTATTTGAATTTGTTTTCTGACCCACACAAATTATTATTGTAATTAGTCACAATGACACGTATTGTTGTTCCTGTACAATACTTATACCAGTAGTCTTTTTTCACCAAAATTGCAAAGTATACTTATCTAGCTAAGTATACTTTGAGGGAGTAATCATTTATTTTTCTCGAAATGCATTATTTCATATAGAACTAATGACTGCATATGGTTGATGATTAAAAGTATGCAGACTTATTACACTGAATTTATTACATTATCAGTCAAAATGGCTGTGATAATGTAATAAATTCAGTATAGTAAAAATTAATAAACGTATCCTTAAATTAAAAATTTCTCCCTCAAAATGTACGTAGCAAGATCAGTATACTTTGAAAATTTCGTGAAATAGGCTACTGGAACATAGTGTTTAAACCAAATAAACAATAAACATGTTCCATCACAGTCCCTTGTCTTAATGTCTTTATTAAACATTTGCAGATATCCTGACACGAAACACGACATATGATCTCAACCATTCCAATGACACGGCCTACCTGCAGCGCAGAAAAATATGTGACGCAATAGCCGTCGCGAGCATATTCGAGAACTGCGCAGGCGTGGATACGTCACAGAACCGGTGTCTGGGACTAAAAGAGTTCCGGGAGTTTTTGGAAGACTACCAGGAACAACACCTTGACGACACGGAAATTGTGGCATTAATTCACGTAAGCATTTATATATATTTTACACGTTTCCGTCTTTCCTAAGCAAAACAGTAAAAATGTCATTGTATTTTATTGTTCATGAACTGGAATATTGGATTATACAAATGTCTGACACGTACATGCTTTCCACTATGTGCTTTGTTATTCCACTATGGATTGGTACATCTCGGGATATACACATAACGTACATGTAATTATGTAGTATCCTTATTTCAGATTAACTATTCAGGAAATGTATGCATCAAAAATGGTATCCGATGCAACGAGAAATATATCCCATTGATTACACGTTTCTCTTTGTGAAGCTATTTAACTGTTATACAATACACCTTAGACTGTTGAATAAGGTTAAACCATACCTGAATGTAATATTTGTTTGCCAAGATGAAATAATTTAAACATGACGGTTTTCGAAAACCTCCATTTCCTTATACGACAATGTTAATTTTGATCACAATGGATGTCAAATACTCACGTCATCATTGAACTGTCATATTAGTATCACAAGTATATAATCGGATAGATACATGTACATACATCTTAATTTGCAACAATATATGTAGAATGCCATAATCCTCACAATAACAATTTGAAAAATGCTGGAAATAAATAACGAAATTTTCTTCTTTCTTGCAAGTATTATGGCAGCGTATTGTATCTTACCTTACTGTTTACGTCTTATAGCGTCATGAACCAGAGCAGACCCTCCGGGACAACTGTCTCCTGTCGTTCGAGGGATTCGCCAAATACCTCATGGACAAGGATAACTACGCGTACATCTTCGAGACGAGCCGCCACAATGACGAGGTGAGGCCGATTTATTATTATGTACATGGATGATAGCCTTTCTGTTAGCTTATGTGGCGCCTATGCGTTCATTACCTCCATTATTTCCTTGTATGGTGTATGTGCATTCGTCTAAGGATAAAACTAGTTTGTTTACATCACGGCATACCCAAATATTACTGTACTGTAGATAGAACTGACAAACAATTTTGTATTTGTTCTTATAATTAATAGTATTACTGTATTAACGTTTTCAGGATATGGACCATCCACTGCCTCATTACTACATAGCCTCCAGCCACAACACGTACCTGACGGCCCATCAACTGAAGGGAGAATCATCCGTCGAACTGTACAGTCAGGTACATTTTAGTCACATATGATGTGAAGCTGTTTATATATTTTACGGACACCCCACTTTGGAACTGGGGCAACTAATAACTCTGCGCCAAAGTGAACGTTCTTGAAGTTTTCTCAGCACAGTTGCGTATCCCCGTCCATTGTAATTGCGATTATCTATTTCGATTAATTTAATGAACTGGTAGCATGAGTCATCTGTATAACTGGCATCAATAGTATAATGGTACTGCTTGTGTATATCATAAATATGTGCATATCTATACAAGCAGTTTGCTATTTGTATGAGCGTGAAAAATGATTTGATAATGTGTTTATACAACTGGAAGGATGCAGAATCCTGCAAACTCGGTTCGATACATGTTCACTTATATATTTTATCTCTTCAGTCCTTAAGCAGATTGTTTCGTGCGCAAATGTACGTATTAACATACTTCAACTCCGTTCATCTGTTTAACAGTCGGTACCTGAATAGACATGTACGTATTTGTTGAAATATTGAAGCCTTAACACTAGGTTTGGTTCATCCACAGATCCTGCTGTCTGGGTGTAGATGTGTGGAGTTGGACTGTTGGGATGGTGACGATGGCATGCCGATCATCTACCATGGACATACGCTCACCACCAAAATATCCTTCAAGGTTAGTGTTATATCTCTGACCAATAGTCCAGGATGGACATACGGTCACCATCAAAATGTCCTTCAAGGTTACTGTTATATTTTGACCAACCGTCTACCAAGGACATACGTACACCACCAAACTATCATTTAAAGGTTAGGTTTAGATGTCTGTCCAATCATCTACAAATCAGCATAGTATGAGCACTCTCACTCGGTCATAATATTTATTTAAAACAGTCCTTAGCGTTCCTGATCAGTAATGATGAGAGGACGACTAGTTATATAATAAATAATAGCTATTAAACGTTAATAAATGCAATGCCATACAAAATGGGAGAGATTGCGATAAAAGTCTAACGTTAGACCAGCCTATGCATATTCGCCCAGAATGTCAGTGTATACACTGTTCGGTTTTGGTACAAGGTAACGGAGTATAAGCTTGATAAAAAAGCAATAATCTTATTGCGTTTTTTATCAACGTGATACCCGTTACATTGTTCACTTAATATAACTCAAGAATGATTTCTCAGTGCACTATCTACACTGTTGAGGTCGTGTTTAATTTGAATGAATCCGAGAACACGCAGTCAAGTCTACTTTACTTTTACTTTATTTTCCAGACAGTGGTTGAGGCGATCAACAAAAGTGCCTTCATCACGTCCCCTTACCCCGTGATTCTGTCGCTAGAGAACCACTGCTCCATGCCACAACAGCAGAAGATGGCGCAGATATTCACGGTATGTAGCCTCAATTGTATCCTTCATGCTCTTTGTATTCAAACAACAAATTATTACACAACACAACCGTTATAATTCAAGTCAGAATAGCATGTTTGCTACTATCAATTAGCTATATATTTTATTTAGTATGCGGATTAGTTTCGATGACATAATGTATACGAGTGTTAAACTTTAGTAACGGCAATGAGTACATGTAGCAGAGTTCTCTGTTGTGCACAATGCCTATACACCATGCTTATGAATTTGTTTCAACTGGATATATTTCAATGCAAACTGGACATTGCTTTTCAGCAAATACACAGTTGAAATAGTATTCAATTTGCAATATATGGATGGGCCGTAGCTCAGTGATATAATATAGGACTTCAATACTGAAGGTTGTGAGTTCAAAACCTACCATAAGGCATGAAAAATACGTTAAACCCAATTCATTTCATTTCATTTCGACTTGCTATATATATGTGGATATAAATGGTAATATAATGATATATCCTCCATTGACATGATGGTTGTTGAATTCTTTCACAGCAATTTAGAATATCAATAATCACTGTATATGCCCCTGTTGACAATGCTGGTGATGCTGTCCTGAATACCAGTTTGTAATTGATAACTGGCAAAGCTACATCTGTAAAGCAAGAGTATTATTATAACATTTCTACATACTATCAAACTACTAATGTTTGGTTATATTGAGTAGTTCAATTGTTATAATTGCAATGAGACCTAATATATGTTTTTTCTGGAAAGTACATGCACTAGTACATGGGAAGAAAGGTTTAATTTCATATTGCTGGCACGTCTATGTACATTTGTAACACATATCAAATGTATTAACTATTATTATCGTCACTCGGGGCCATGTATACGTATGTATAATGTCCCTGTACAGAGCGTGTTCGGCGACAAGTTGGTTACCCAGTTCCTGTTTGACACCGATTTCACCGAGGACCCCGTGCTGCCGTCGCCCAACATGCTCAAGTATAAAATACTCATCAAGAACAAGAAGATCTGGGAGGATGGAGATATCCATAAATCTGCCAAGCAGGTATGTTTGCACATGGATTCATTAGTTAATGATTCCAGCACTAAAATATTTACACAATTCCCTAACATTTGATTGGCCCGTAGCAAGTCTCTGTCCAGAATTTATATCCCAGTAAACTCCCACGCCGAAAATAATTCTTAAGAAAACTGAAAATAAACACATTTTCTTGATGAATTTATTTCAAATGCTGGAATAATAAGGAATGAATGGCCTTTTTGTGGAATTTATCGGGGATATAAACTTGGAAAAGTCGCGGGAATACTGGACGAGGCCTTCCGGCCTTCGTCAAGTATTCCCTCGACTTTTCCAAGTTCATACCCCGATAAATTCCACAAAAAGGCCATTCATTCCTACATAAAATTAGTACAATACGAACATGTGCTTGCATCTCAAAAGCAAAATAAATGCGTTTAAATACTTTAAAAAGAGGCATATATTCAGCCAATCAAAAGTATCGAGTTAGATTTATTATTGTTTCACAACCGATATATGAGTATGTGTTCAACTGATACAGTATTAACTGTGCCAGTACGTGACATATATTGTCGTGTATCCATATTAGTTTCACAGATGTTGATGGTGAAAGAATCATGCCATGTGTCTATATATATTAAGCAACTTTTAACGTCAGTGCATACATGTACATTCACAATATGTCGCAAATCTTTTACATCTTAAATTAGAGTTGAAAAATATGTAATGTGAAATAATGTAGAAATCATCAGGGCTGGGCCATATTACACGCTAGTATATGCTTGCATTTTATTTGCAGCCGTTGGCAATCAGCCGGAACTACAGCATGGTGCTGGCCGATGGCGCCACGTCCCACATGTTTGACGTCTACGAGGATGATGATGACGATGAGGAAGATGACGTAACGGACGGTAAATATAAATGCTGGAATGTCATAAATTACAATTGGATATTTCATACCAGTGTTTAGCATGGTCAGTTGTCTGTCTTCATCGACACAGTATATTACAAAAACCGTGAAAATGTACCATGTACATATAGTTATGTTCTGACAGTTTTAATTACGTTTATACTAATACAAATAAGATGAATGATCATGATAACATAGTTAAACATGATAACGTGAATTTCAAAGTTAAAACCAAAACGGTGGTTTCCTCGAGGATTGTAGTCAAGCATATGTTATATGTTTCTACTTTGGTCCTGACTGAATTATGGACACCGGTTACCGTATATTAATACTAGGCCACACTCCTTTGATATCAAGTTTACAGCTAGGTAAGGCTAGGAATTTTTACCGTTTCCGAACTGATTCTCATAAAGTTGTTATTGAATAAAACGCTATCACGGTATTGTACCACTGACGTCAGTAGGTAACATCGTCATGGTCATATGACATGGATCGCCCAATGGAACACCAGTGAAAGTGGTTTTCTATTCCAGATTGACAATGGTACCGTGTATTCAACAGCAATACATGTATTTGATACAGCAGTATGTCACCAGTCAATGTGTGGCTGATAAATAGAGAATACCAGGCTAGTGTCTTTTGATATCAAGTTTATCAGGCAAGGCTAGGAAACGCGTAGGAATTCCGAGGCTTGCCGAGGAACTCCTACCGTTTCCGAGCCGAGCCTGATAAACTTGATATCAAAATACACTAGCCTGGTATTATATTTATCAGGTAATGTTTTATGCTCGAAAATGACATTAGATGACGTCGTATTCGATGGACAGAACGCGGATTTGTTTACGTTGCGTCATTACACTGACGTCATTCTGTAACGTCACGTGACGTCATCCGACCAATGGAACGTCAGTTTTCACTTCGTTGTAACCCGGATGTTCATATCAGGGCAATGCCTGATACAACAATATGTTATCAGTCAGTACGTATTCGGTCAATGCAGGGCAGGTTACCTGATAATTAGTTATCTGACAAGCATTACAATGTATATGTGACTTCCTGTTTGTGTAGTGACGGTGAAAGATTCCAGACGGTCAGTGGACAGTCAAGAGAGCAGAACGACGCCCGATCAAGAAGACAAAGATCAATCTATGCACCCTTCCGGGTCATGTAGTGACTTACAGAGGTACGTGTATATGACTACATGATGAATAACGATGTGTGGTAGAACACTTATCAGGCAATATCTGGAAACGGAGTTCGTCTAATGTAATGCAGCGCTAATCCGTAACGGTATATATAGTTATGCTATGGACGTGTGTGCTATCAGGGCTCACGGCTGTTGACAAACTGGTTATTATTGTTGGAAATAAAGAAAAGATATAAAAATAGACTTGGGATCGCATGCAACTAAAATGCAACCAGCGTCAGATCATATAGAAGTAGACAAGCGTGCAACGGTAATCATAGTCGTAAACAGACACCGAGCTATACCAGGATTTGTCGCGTATGGTCATCCAGAAAATATGCATATGATAAATGCAACAATGTGCCGTAGAAGGCGACCTCAAAACAAATATAAAATAGTAAGAAATAAATTAACTCCTGATCGACAAAACATCACAAATGTCCTTTCAGACGATCGTCGTCTTCTTTCGATAAATCAAGACCGAAAAGCCACCCTGACCTGGACTGGCAGTTCGATGATGATATACAAGAGGTCAAAGGTCACCCTAAAAATAAGCCGAAGAAGACGAGTCAAATTGCCAAAGAACTGTCCGACCTTGTAGTCTACCTACAGGCAGTCAAGTTTAGAGGTATTAATTTTATCATGGGTATATAGTTGACCCAATAAATCCAAGATGGCTGCCAAATGTCCATACTTTTCATATCAGGCCCCTCCATATAAAAAGTTTAGCGATTTGAATTGTATTGTCTGGTATTTGAACATATGAAATATTTTTAGAATTGTTTGGAAGCAATTTGACATTTACATACATTCAAGATGGCTGCCAAATATCACAATTCCTTAATTTTCCACATACATGTATTTACTATCGCTTGATCGTTTTCATCTGCAGTAAAATTCCTCCAAGCAGGACATCCAAAATACCCTTTTGTGGTCAGTGTTCTGTTGTATTCGTACACGTATATCTCAGTGTAAAATTATTATTGCATACAGTTTTGTTTATAAATGAAACATGTACAAAGTTGGGAAAAGAATTGTATTATGTCGTCCACTGGTTTATGCATCGTGGCTGGCCAGACTATGTTTTCACATTGCCGCTAGTCGGAAGACAGACTATGACTAATTTCGATATATTGAGTTGTGACTGTGATTATCGTATAAGCAATACAGTTTAATTTAGTTCCTCAGATGAGACAGATGTATTTTGTCTGTCTTTCAGGACTAAACATTAGCCCCAATTCATCATTGAAGCAAAAGTACCAGAAACCCGGTATCTCCAAGAAAACCCCTCCGGTGTCAGCAGGTAAGCAATGAAATGAAATAGAGAATGAGATACCCAAATGATACTTATTCTTTTTTATATTTATTTTCTTTTTAGTTACAAATATACATGTTACATAATAGGAAATATATACATGTGTAGTCACTGGAGTGTGAATGACAGCAGGGCACGAGTCCACTTTAGTTCAATTATTTTAATACAGTGGAATCTCACTATACCAAACACTACGGGTACCATCGGCGTGTTCGGTATAGAAGGATACTTATTAACCCATGTGAAGATGAATATAATGCAATGCATCATGATAAACACTGAACACTGTTTATTGTCCAATAGTCTAAGAACGAGCATGCTGGTTCACCATGTTTACGTAGTTGCGGGAAGTAACTCTGCAGAATACTTCCGTATCGTCAAAACTGATACAGACGATACGGAAGTATTACGCAGAGTTAGTACGGACGATACGTATCGAAACCGCCATAAACATGTAGTTGCGGGAAGTAGCTCTGCAGAGCTACTTCCCGCAACTACATGTTTATGGCGGTTTACCAACTATGTTTAAAGCGTTCATGTACGTTTTAATTGTATACAAGCCAGACCGGCATACACGAAACGAAGTGAAACGTTCAATTACAATACATAACCCACAACTGCGAGGAGAAAATACGTTTACATTACATGATCTCAATTGTATGCGATTAATATGATAATATTTATATGTAAATGCATAGTATTATATACAGTCTGCTATTCCTTCAATACAGTTTAGTGTTCTAAAACGACATTTGCTAACCTATATGTTTTCGTATTGCCATTTGCAGACAAGTTGGACCACAATATGAACGCCAGTATATCACTTCGACAGAAACGGCCTGACAGCACACCGTCGTGTTATCTCGTGTCGTCCCTCAATGAAAACAAGGCGAAACAAATGTGCCGGCGACATCCAAATCCAGTTATAAAATATCCTTTACGTGTAATTGTCCAAATTCGCATCGCATAATATGCATTTCAGATTTGTCAATTTGTATAATAAACATACCGTGTATTCTACGACGTGACACATTTTAAATTATGTGGACATATCGTAGTAGTTACAGGGTACTCATTTCATCAGTATGTTTTATACGTAAATGGTCTTGAATAAAAAATATCGTCATATCATTTTAAGTTCGGTAATTGTCATATTCGTGCAACGGTATAATTGCGTATGTGATTAATTTAATAATTCCAGCACAAAAATATTTACACAATTCCCTAACATTTGATTGGCCCGTAGCAAGTCTCTGTCCAAAATTTATATCCCAGTAAACTCCCACGCCGAACTACTTTCTACAGGTGCGTTGTCAGTGCCGTCAATGTAAGCAAATGGCTGCCGTCTGTCAAAATAAATACATTTTCTTGATGAATTTATTTCAAATGCTGGAATTATAAGGAATGAATGGCCTTTTTGTGGAATTTATTTATTTTACCTTCCGGCCTTCGTCCAGTATTCCCGCGACTTTTCCAAGTTTATACTCCGATAAATTCCACAAAAATGCCATTCATTCCTATAATATCTTCTGACTAGTTTCTCATACACTCGCAATGTGTTCCTTAACCAACGGTACCCATACAGAGAAGCAGTTGATGCGGACATACCCTGCTGGGATGAGAATTGACTCGTCCAACTTCAATCCTGTTATTTTCTGGGCGTTTGGTATACAGATGGTGGCCCTCAACTATCAAACAGAAGGTATGGATGTTGCATAGTTAGTACGTATGTTATGCCGTAGTTGTTGCATCCGTGAAGGTACATGCCCACTCAGTCGGCACAAACTGTTCTTTATATCAGAGACATCATATGATACATGTTCTTGAAAAATAATTCATTCACCATTATTATATATTTTATATCAGCCGTAAATGTCCACACTGATTACAAGGGCGATAACCGTGTTTCCTTAAAATGTTAACGGACATTACTATTTATTATCTGTATTTATTTTTTCATGTTCAATATCATACTTTATAATCTTTCGAAAATAATTTTTGTTCAGGTGACTCATTTAATTACAATGTAGTATAAATAATTAAAAAGTATCATGCCTCATTTGTATATGAAAATAGCCTGATACCACCGCGTGTCACTGTCAGTAAAATACATATTACTAAATAACTATATCGGTATATAGGGCACTCGTAATTTTCAGAACTGGTGGAATAGAGACACAATTCTACACGTATTTAATTCCTATAAAGAACATTGTATGCCTACTGAGTGGGCAAGTACCTTTAACGGTAAATATTTCAGCGGCTATATGTGCATTTTATGTTGTTTTAGTGTATTTGCCTAATTGTTGTGGATTTACTCGTCTTCAGTCGGCGCTGTCAACACAACTACATTGTATTTTATTGAGAAATGTGGTTGTGACTGGAGAAAAGGGGCTTGTGGGTTTTGCGACCAGAGTAGATCCAGATCAGCCTTTGCATTCGCAAAGTCTGATCAGGATCTGCACTGTTCGCCATTTCATCAATGAAACACCCGTCATGCTTCTAAGATGCACAATAGATCTTCATCATGCTACAGGAGTGTGCTGTTTGATCGGGAGCTACACAAGTCACAAATCCCATAGGTCCCATTTCTCCAGTTACAGCCACATATAATGACAATACATGTAAGAAAAATCAAGAAATTCATGATAATGGCCGAACACGAATACCAGTAGCATATTTCACCAACATTGCAAATTATACTTATCTAGAAAAGTATACTTTGAGGGAGAAATTTTCAATTTAAAGATAAATTTATAAATTTTTATTATACTGAATTTATTACATTATCACAGCCGATTTGGCTATGATAATGTAATACATTCAGTACATGTATAATAATTCTGCATAGTTTTAATCATCAAATATATGCAGTCGGTAGTTCTATATGAAATACAATGTAATGCATTTCGGGATAAACAATGTTGCTGAAATCGGCTACAGAAAATATACGTAGAATGTATGGAACGCCAAATAAACTCAAATAATTATGGTCGCTAGCTCTAAATCATTTCAAGAGCTCTATAAATCATTTGAAGCTAGCTCTAAACATTTAATGCTAACTCAAAATATTTGGAGCTAGCAATACTTATTTGAGTGTATGTATATGTGTCGTTCCATAAGAATGTGGGTACTATTGCAATCATTGAGAGAATGACGAACAGTGCACATCCCGATCAGATTGTGCGGATACACATATCGATCTGGATCTACATTCGTCACATAACCAATAAACCCCATTTATCCAGTAACAGCCACAATTATATTTCGACGTCTCACTGTTTCGTTTGCTGACTTTGTTAAATTTATTTTATTTTCGTTCATTTTAGACACTGCGATGGCACTGAATACAGCGATGTTCGAGCAAAACGGACAAAGTGGGTTCGTTCTGAAACCGGCCGTCAAGTGGGACAAAAGTCACGTGATGTACAATCATTTCAACCCCTGGGATAAGGAGTTTGACGGGCTTCATACGACGGTGTTCACGCTTCATGTACGTTATTACTTTGTAAAATGTATGACACTATACTACATGCACACGTGCACAATAAAATATGAATACCGAAATACGTGCACTTTTACACTATAGTACATTGAATAACACATTTTGCAAACTGTAACAAACTTCGCGTACAACGTATGTGTTGCAAAGCATTATTTGATTGTAATAATTTGAAACTTTTTGTTTCCCGACGAGCTTTTACCATAGGAACATGTTATGTTCTAGCTTGCATACAGACACATATGCCGATATAATATTTATGTTTATAAATGTACGTGCTTACATATATATAATTTACATTTTTGTGTAGACAGTAAATATTTAATTCCGTCTAACCGGTTTCACTGCTTTTGCAGATCATCAGAGATGATCTGCAAATGCAGTGAAACCGGTTAGACGGTTAGACGGAATTAAATATTTAATGTCTACATAAAAATGTAAATTAAATTGGAAACAGGCATTTTGTTATAATTTTCATTATATTTTTCGATAGTAAAACATAAACGTCAATGACGATAGTGCATACGCACAGTCTCTTCAGGATCTGCACTGTTCGCCATTCCATCAATGAAACACCCATGATGCTTCTTACATGCAATATATATTTGATCAGGAGCGACGCTGGTCGCAAATCCCATGAACCCAATTTCTTCAGTCGCAGCCACAAATCATGACATCACAAACAATGTCCTCCTCCCTCCACAGGTGATCTCAGGTCAGTACGTGTGCAACAACTACACGGCCAGTACTCAGGTGGAGGTCGAGATTATCGGCATCCCGGTCGACTGTGCTAAACACAAAACTAAGGTCATTCCGAGAAACGCGCTGAACCCCATATGGAACGACGTCTTTACATTCCAGGTAAATTACTAACACAAGGTGTATGATCACGTGGTACTAACAACAACAACAAGTACCGATTCAAAGTACGTATACTTTTATAGTGTCATTATTACGTAACGGAGTTTGATTAAATATGGCGCATCAAACGCGTCTTGTTAAGCTGCATTTGGTGGTCTGTTTATTTTCGCCCAAACTTCTGTCGTTTTTGCGAACGTTCACGTTACATCGTATATTACTATCGCAACTTTATTTCCTACAGGTGATGTACTCAGACCTCGCTTTCATTCGGTTTGTTGTGATAGACACAGTTACCAGCCATATCGTGTCGCAGCGAGTAATTCCCCTCCGATGTGTTAGACCAGGTGATTATATTACATGTACATGTATGTAGCTACACACTATATAGGGCTTACATGTGTTCCAAGCAGTGTGAACATGTTATAGTGTGTATAGTCGTGATTATTAGCATCATACATGCAATGATCATAGTTTAATAACAAAATATGATAAGGAATGCATGTACAATTACTGATTTTAAATTGGCATCATCATAGCGCCGTGGAAAAGATACGTGTTTTATGTATGCATTATCAAATTCTCCAAAATATGTATTATCTGATGTATGTTCTATTTATCATTGAAAATGCATTTTGGGAAGAACTGTGTTTGTCGTGCGTGTCGCACGAATACTCATATAACATTCCGTATGATATGTTTTAAATATACATATACTCCGAAGGGAGTATATGTATATTTAAAACATATCATACGGACTATCTGACATAGCAATGGACCTAGCTATGAACGTACCACGACCTACTAATCTTAGAGGCCATACACATTTTCATTACGCATGTGCCCTGAATGTTAGGCTAACAGCGAACGTCAACATATCGCTGATTCTCAAAAATAATAACTCCGATCCGATAAGGGAGATAATTTTAACATTCAGGTTATCGCCATGTGCGGTTACGGAACGTGAGTAACCAGTCCCTGGAGCTTGCCACTATCTTCATTTACTCGAAACACGAGGAGGAGCTGCTGGAGCCGTGCAGCCGCCAGGAATACAGCCACGATTCCACGTCCGCCATCCTCAAATCGGTCTTCGCCCGGGTCAAGGATCTGGGAGAAAATAAGGATGGAAAGGATGTTCATGTAAGTAATTCAATGCAAATTCACTTAGCAAGACCACGGGCATAGGGGATATTCATAATTTAAAACAATGAAAATGACATATATGTTCATCGCGTGCTATGACATGACTATAGTTCACAAGTGAAATATAGACATTTCACACCACGAAATGGCCATATATCATATTCGTTGCAAAAAGTTGATTTTCTATTTGTTATATACCCAAGCACGTCGGCCATCATTAAATCTATCTTCGCCAGGGTCAAAGATCTGTGAGAAATCAATAAAGATGGTAATAATGTCCGTGTAAATAATTCAGCTAACCTATCAATGCAGCAAGACCACGGACAAATCAATAGACATAGAAGAAAACGTATGCCATACTAGTATCAACCATGATAATATACATCCATGACACCATATCCGCCATGCTCAACTCTGTATTGGCCCGGGATAAATAAAAAAAATATGGAGAAGACGTACACAACTTGTAAACTTGTTTAGCCCTTTCACCCCTAAATATCTATCATTATGAGTTCCGTGCTCATTTCTGGACTATTCCTTTAATCGGATAATTGGTATTTTTAACATTTATGCATTTCCAAGCTACTGGCAAACATTGCAGATCCTGATGAGTCGGCTTGTTGCAAGCCGATTCATCTGGACCTAGTGTTTGTAAATGTTGACTTTATGGTATGTACGGTTGGATTGAAAGAGTTAATATTTAATAATTTATATTCAATCGTGTACGATCCTCAAAGTAATGAATATGAACATCCCAAACAGATAATTGTCTAATCAGTATATAGTTAGCCTCCCTATAACAGCCACCTCATTGCAACAGTCAGTTTTGTGTCTTCCCATGGGTTGCTGTTGTTGAGAGGTTGCAATGTACATTTATTTCATTCAGGTTGTGAGTCCTGTTGGTACGAAATTAAAGCGTCGAATGTTCTTCATCAGTGTGTTTGGAGTTACGGCCCCTGACGAGTATGTCATTCTCAAGGTCACACAGGACTACTCCGTGTATGACGCAATAGCACAGGTAGGTGTTCATCTGTTGATAGTTCGGTATTTCCAAAGTAAAATACCATTTCACGTCTACATGTATAGTATAGCGTATAGCTCTACATTCATTCTCGTTAATGAATATAGGATATTACATCGTACATGTTGAATAGCGGGAAATATAGAGAATAGTAGGTTAGTGCCGTGAATGGGAAAAATATCTGGCAAGGCTGAGGAAACGGGATGGGCGAGGCTCTGACGAGCACATCCCGTTTCCGTGCCGCGCCAGATATTTTTTCCCATTCACTGCACTAACCTACTATTCTATTTATCCCGTCAACACCTACAAATGGCTGTAAAATGCAAAAATTGTATTGACTGGAAATCAAAAATGTTTCACGGCACATACTCACTGTGTTGACGGGATAAAATACAAAGCCGACGGCCACGAGTGTATTATTTCCAATATTCAAACATGTACGATGGAATATCCTATTCATTACACTTCACGGCGGATAAATACGCATATTTTTTAGACTGTAAGCTAAATATGTAAAAGTTTTTAAATCCAAATTGCGCAGCTGTTACTAGATATATTTGAGTGCATGTGTGGAATGTGTTCAATCACATTAATAGTGTACATTAGTCGAGACTCTCTCCAAATGTTCAAATAACTTTATTTTGACTGTAATAAAAGAGGGTGCAATTACGGGTGATCTCTTCACGGTGTAGTATTTTTAAGGAGTTGATTACGGATTTTCTCTCACAGCGAAACCCATGCAAATAACTCGCAAGAGTTTAATAAAATCCGATATTGGATGTACATGTCTAATATGATGCTGTGACTGAATATATGGTGCTTACGGGTTTTGCGACCTGTGTATATCCAGATTAGTCTGTGCATCCGCACAGTCTGATCAGGATCTGCACTATTCGCTATTCCATCTATGAAACACCCGTCATGTTTCTAACAGGTAATGTATATCAATATCGGATTAAGGCGTGTGCTAGTTAATCAGGAGCCGCCCTGGTGAAAAACCCCATAGGCGCCATTTCTCCAGTAACGGTCACATATCATCTTAGCCGATGCTGGGACGGCCAGCCATTTCACATTCACTTTCGACAGCGCTACTGATTTCCCTTGCCCGTAACCATTAAGTAAAAACATCAATAGTAAGTAAACATATTAAATGAAACGTTTAGGGAAATGACTGGCATGTCTAAAAGTTCTAAACGGGTATCAAATTCATACAGAAGAAACACAAGCTAAATATTGATACTAAAACTACTTGTAGCTGTAATCAGTATCTACTGTATGTTCCCAATATAGTTATTGACGAGAAATAGATAAGAACTGCTGTCTACAAGCTATATATGTGTATCTGGCACGTATGTGCATAATCGCCGTTTCTACTTGATCAGTAAACATTCATGACCGTACATACTATCTAATACTTGAAGGAGTTAGCCTCTTTCTTCCACTGTTATCTTCACTTATTTCAATGCGTTTGAAACATCGCCGAGTGGTGTATATGCTGTCTGAACGTGTTTGTTCATTATTGTGTCATCTGTATTAAAAGGGCCAGTCGGTTTTGACTTATGTAATACAGTCATCTTTGAACAACAGTACTTCCCAATTGATATCCTTTATCAGGCACCAGGCCGGTTTCAATTTATAGGATTTAGTTGACTAGCTGGCGGCTCACCAACCGGCCCTATCAGCCCGAGCGTGGTTCAAACTTTCAGCCTCCCTGTTACAAGACAAATGTCGTATCCACTACGCATCGAAAACACTGCAATACATTGCAGTGTTTTCGTGGAATAGTGAATATGGCATTTATATGCATATGTCTTGCCATTCTATAGGCGTTGGTGAAGGCGGGTCGTGTTGACGAGAAGGTAGCGGACCACGTACTGGTGGAGGATGTACAGACGAGCTGGGAGAAGAAGGACGTGGAGCACACGAGCGCTCAGAGGATACTCAGTATGTCCGAGAAGGTTCTACAGGCGCAGAACAAGTGGAAAGGAGCCGGCAAATTTGTACTCCGGAAAGTCAGTTCGGTAGGTATTTTTTGCCGGTTTGAATCGTTTGTCCACTTGACCGTCGTTTCAATGCAGTACCATTGATGCCATGCTACCTAATAATAGTTTTGTGGTTCATTTTTAATCAATTCCAACTATTCTTGTGTTGGAAATGAGTTTGGGGTCTTGTGCAATTTGTGACTGTTTAGCTACTAAGTTTATGCGTGTTGTGTGTACATGTATTTAATGTTGCTTCTGATAGATGGAAATCGTACAACTCCTGATTTAGACAATTTATTACTTAAAACATATGATATCCGATGTATGACTCGCATACATAGTAATAAATAGTGATATGTTTAGTGTTAGTAGCACTATAGTGAATGAAACGATAACGCTAAGCAAGTTTATTACCAAATGAAGAATAGCATGATGGCATTATAATTGCATTAACTTGTCCAATCGCCGTATTGAAATGCATGTGCGTACAAAACATGAACATTTACAATGTCTATTTGTAGGATCCTTCAAGTCGAGCCTGGGTGACAACGATGCTTTCCAAAGAACAAAGGGTATGTGACTTCTTCGAGTTATCGATTGCTATTAACAATTGCATGCGTTTGGTAGTGATACATAGCCTTGTATATAAATTGCACCTGGTTTATCGACATAATAACTATATACAAGTATATGTAAACGTTGCTTTACATTTGAATTGATTCTAAAGTTAAGTTAGTGTACGTTTATCATGACGTGTAAAGGTTGAGTATTCTCTGTGCTGATTATCAATTACATGTATTTCCGTTGGGATGTGAACGGAATAAACCACAAAATTACGGTTTTTGACATTCGCCTTTTATTTAGTCGATATATGATACTTATAGAGAATAGTAGGTTAGTACCGTGAATGGGAAAAAATATCTGGCAAGGCTCAGGAAACGGGATGGGCGAGGCTCTGCCGAACACATCCCGTTTCCGTGCCGCGCCAGATATTTTTTCCCATTCACGGCACTAACCTACTATTCTATTTATCCCGTCAACACCTACAAATGGCTGTAAAATACAAAAATTGTATTGACTGGATATCAAAAATGTTTCACGGCACCGTGTTTCACGGCACATACGCACTATGTTGACGGGATAAAAAACCTTTCAACTTTACAGACCATACGTCCGTCATGTGAAAACACTTTACATCCAGATGCGGCGACTCGTAACGAGCGGTCTCATCAGGATATGCAGCATTGTATTTTCTATTTAACCCTTTCAATCTGACATGTACATGTACAGACTATACATCCAACATGTACAATGACTGTCGATCCAGAGGTGCCGGCTCTTAACGAGCTGTCTCATCAGAATCCTGGCCACTGTATATGATTATCATATTCAACTATTTAAATTCAACCTTACATGTACATGTACAAACCATCAATTCCACATGTACCGTGACTGCAGATGCAGATGAGCCGGCTCCAGAAGATTCGTCTCATCAGTACCTGCAGCATTATCAATATAGTTCAATTCTAAACCAAATCTGCATTTGTTCGTTCACCCTTTCAACACTACATACCTGTATAGTGGTATTGGCAAATAGTGTTGATCCAGATGAGCCGGTTCGCGACGAGCCGTCTCATCAGGATCTGCACTATTGCAACTACCTTTCATATGTTTGAGAACAAACAAACACACCACCTTCTCATAAATCATTTTGTAACGATTGTATTGAACGGAAAATTAACATATCAAAATCCATTCCAGTTACTTAGGGTTGAAAGGGTTAATGGAATAGTCAACAGATCATAATAGAAAAGTCACTGGTGGATATTCAGGGTGCACTGCTAATTCTTTTACAGCGGAAGTGTGATGGGACGACGACCACCGGTGATTGGGACAAGGAGGAACACATGTTCCTGGTCTGTGTCTACAACGTGGCCCCAGACCAGCCGTACACTATCTTTAAGGCTCCCATCTCCAGCACGGCCCAGGATATTATCACACAGGTACCGTCGGTGTTTCATATTCTTACGGTGGTCATTAGTTAACCCGTTCACTTCTAAATATCCAACATTGCCATTTTATGTACTTTTAGTACTAGTCATCGAGGAGTTTAATACATATCGTTTCACGTGTAAAAGAGCACAGATGTTTGCCTCTATTTATTGCTGGACTGCTTACTGACGTGTGTTCTTCTGTAGCGGTTTCATTTACATTATAAGGTTTTATCATGTCCAGCCATGTGTAAGCGTTTGCTGTGACCCGAGGGAACTGTTTGAACCCAAGGCCGCAGGCAGGCCTTGGGTTCAAACAGTTCCCTCGGGCCACAGCAAACGTTTGCACACGGCTGGACATGATCAAACGTTATTGTTACATTTCCAACAAAAAACTGATGTAAATTGAGCACTATATTCAGTATTTTCAGTACTTTTATAAATCGTCCCATTCACGTAGATAATTTTCGGTATTCATATTCCGGGGCCACGTCATGAACGTCATGAACAACATGAAGTAGTGACGTCATGAAGGCACTTCCGCGTAGTGACGTCATGAAGGCACTTCCATTACGCGCGGCCCCGGAATGAGCATTGCCTAAAGCCATATGCAAACAGCACGCGCTATGTATGTGCAAACAACGGAAACCATGTAACAATATGTATTAGTATTTATTACACTGGTGTATTATGGTGTTTAATAAACTGACTGTGTCATTAGACTGCGGAAACACACGTTATGCAATCAATGCGCATATTACATTGTCTATTGTATTGTATTGTATTGTATTGTATTGTATTGTATTGTATTGCATTGTATAGGCGATGATGAAAGCCCACCGAAGCGATGAAGAAGATCCCAGAAACTTCTTTCTGTTAGAAGAACTAGATATTGCCGGGGATACTCATTCAAGCGGGGGTAAAAAGAGGGAGAGCGAGAAGGTGTTCCGCCGGATTCTGGCCTCCGATGAGAGCGTCTATCATGCTCAGAGTGAATGGAAGACCAATGGGAGATTTGTACTGGTGGATCGGGACATGGTGGACTTCGATCAGGATACAACAGTATGTATTATGCAGTGCAACATGCCTACAACAGCCAATTATGTGAGGACACAATCTGACCGTTGTAGAGCGCAGACAGAGAGTGTAGAGAGGTTATTGGGTTTTATTATATACCTACCCATGACATACATAGTTATACGACGTAAATAAAATGTTAATATGTTCTCATCGATGAAATAAACATCTTCCGGAAAATACGACTACTTCCGCTATATATATTCATAACGCGCACCTGCAGTGCCGGACTGCAAATAGGCTGCAAATACACATTCATTACCGTATACAGTCTAAAAAACTGCTAATTTCCATGGAGTGGTATATAATAAATATAATATTCATAATTTTGCAACGAATATGACATATATGTTCATCTCGTGGTGTAAAATGTTCATATTTCACTCGTGCCTAACGGCACTCGTGAAATATGGACATTCCACACCACTGTCATATTCGTTGCAAAAATATGAATATCCTCTATATAATAGGTATTTCTCCAATCTGTGTATCAAATAGGTTTGCTACATCTATAGTTAGGGATGCACAGTGTGTCCGCCCATATGCCTGTCCATGCATCCATCATATACTTTTAATGTGTGTTCATCGCTACAGTTGGTGGTATTCGCAGCATGCGTCGCCCATATGCAAATACAATTACATGTACCCGATAAGGTCACTCTAATTTAAACAAATATATGTACGTGCAGTGAAATGCTATGATAAACGGACCAACAGTTTTTACAGTCAATCGGGTCTACACGGTTACATGTACATCATACACAGCTTTGACCACCATTACATTGTGTGTATAACATACACTTATATAACATATGCGATTGAATGTATAACGTGCCCGGCTTTGGAATTACCTCCCTTACTTATCATCATGGCTGTTTCTATATTTAGAGATTCAACCATACGAAAATGGCATGTAGTTCTGATCTAAACGTATGGCAACGTATGACGTCATTTATTGTAAATATATCATAATATATATGGTACATGTAAGCAGCGCATGCGTCTATTTAATATAGCCTGAAATTTCACATCACTTATCGAACCCATATGAATGTTTCTAGTAGAAGCAAAAACACCGAAAAGGTCAACGAAAAACACCACATATCGATTATAAGTAACACATGTACACGTGTATGTGTCTGTGACTAGAGAAATGGTATTCACTGTTCGCCGTTCCATCAATAGAACACGCGTCATGTTTATAACAAGCAACATAGATCGTTATCCGGCGACAGGATTGTGATATTTGAACAAGAACTACACTGGTCAGAAATCCCATAAACCCCAGTTCTCCAGTCACAGCCAAATCATAACCCACCCGTGTTGCAGTCCGACAAGAAGAAGAAGAGCGTGCAGATCAAGGGGGCGCTACTCCAGCAGAGCACTATGACGACATCGCTCGCCAAGAAATTTTGCTCCAAGCTCACCAAATCCGATACCCAGGATTCGTCGGGGTCCGCTGATGCACACACACCGACGTCTCCACCGGTCACAGGTATGAAACTAAATTCAGCTCTGGAACTGCCTCTATCGTCGTTCGCCTTATTGCACCGATAGGAATTCCGTAAATGCCGCCCACAATTGACACACAGAGCTATGAAATATCAAGGTTCTAGATGACTATTAGTACATTTCATTGGTTTCCAATATCATTAACATTATTTTTTTCCAAGTTAATTTGCAAACATACATGTAATCAATGGCGTCTACTCACAGAAACGTATTGGACATCTCCTATTCTCGGCTGTGTGGAATGTGAAGTCATGTGGTAAACAGAATATCATACGCGTTTCCTTTTGATTTGAGATTCATGAAACATGTCAGCAATTTTAAGACAGATCACTGCTGCATAGTCACTTAGCATACATGCCTTAACCCTTTGAACATCAAAGCCCGCTATAGTGGTTTATGCAAACGGTGCAGATCTCGTAACGAGCCGTGTGATCAATATCTTTTTGAAAATAAATTTCATATTTTTTAGAACCAAAAAAAAATCAACTTTTCATAAATGGACTACTCATGAAATAAATTGTGTGACTATTGGATTGGTTGCAAAATTAGAATATCAATATCCATTCCAGTTACTTAGGGGTGAAATGGTTAAGCCGCATTTCTCAAGTCACAGCCACGTTTATTCATGTATCGTCGTCGCATTTATTTCTCTATGTAGGCGATGTGAGTCCGGGCGCCGCGACACTCAGCATGCCCTTCCACCCACAGGTCCCCCCATCACCGGACCCAACACAGCCCCCGGCCAGTCCCGGCAGCAAGGAGAGCTCATCCACGTGGAAACGGATACTGAAGCTGGGTAAAAGCTGAACGAGAAGGGAAACACTGCAAGGATACCATGGCCCCGCCAGTACGGACATAAGTTGTCCGTTGAAACCGGTATGGAAGATGTGTAAAGGCTGAAAGACAATTGTGGAAACCTCATATATAACTGAGGTGGATTAGGGGATAACAATTTAATTTGAAACAGTCGTCACTGAGCTGGATGGACACCTTTGCCCGGCCAATACAGAAATAATTTCCCATTTGTAACGAATATAGAAGTAAAGTATAGAGTAAAGGCTGAAAGAGAAGTGTGGGAACCTGATATATGGCTGATGTGGAATCAGGGAGAACAACTTCATTTGCGATTTAGCAGTTGAAACAGTCGTCACTTAGCTGCATGGGCACCGTAGCCCCGCCAGTACAGAAATAATTTCCCCGATGAAATTGATACAGAAGCTAGCTATAACCTGAAAGATATTTGCGGGAACCTGATTTACTGAGATGGAGTCGGAAAGGAGGCTTTCAGTTACGACTTGCCAATTGAAGCATTCGTGAATTAGCTAGATGCACAAGGATAACACAGCCCTACCAGCTGGGACAGAATTTCCTCGTGAAACTGACGAACACCATAGTTTGCGACTTATCAGTTTAATCATTCCGTCAAATTAGCTGCATAGACACACCACCGTTCTGTTAGAATGTAACGTTGAAACTGATACTGAAGCTGAACAGAAGCTGAAAGATATTTGTGGGAACCAGGGGCCGTTTCACTAAACTTCGTACGACTAAAATGTTCGTAAGTGCACAATTATGATAGTCTGTACATTTCACATTAACAATGTTTTCTTGTAAACAATGATTGGATTTACATTTATTGAGCATAGGCTGCCAATGCAGCCTATGCTCGATAAATGTAAATCCATCAATTCAGATTTCCAGACGATCCTAAATTTGCACTTACGAACATCTTAGTCGTACGAAGTTTAGTGAAACGAGCCCCAGATTAAACGCGATGGAATCGGGAAGGAGACCTTCAGTTGCGACGTTTGAAATACTTTTCTTGTCGAAACCGATGTTTAAGCCGAATATAAGCTGAAAGAGAATTGTGAGAAGCTGGTAACGTGCGGTGGAATAGCGAGAATGCCATATTTTGTGACTTACCAGTTGAAACAGTCAGTCAATTTGCTGCAAGGACAACACAACACATTCCTGTCAGCACGGCAAGTTCTTCTGAACCTGAGAAATCGCATTGTCTAACTAAATATTATCGTGAAACATTCCATGTCAGATATTTAGGGATGATAGTGTTTAGCAATGGGCAGCGGGAAAAATGTCATCATTTGCCATTTGTCAATTATGCTGTGACTGGAGAAATGGTGCTTATCGCTTTTGCGATCAGTGTAGCTCCGGATCAACCTGTGCATCCGCACAGACTGATCAGGAGCTGCTACATTCGCCATTCCATAAATCAATCACCCTAAATGCTTCTAACAAGCAATGCAGATCGTTAACAGGCTACAGAAGTGTGATATTTGACGAGGAGCTACATTTTTACAGCCACAGCCACACTTGAAGCATTCCGTCGATGAACTACAATGGTGTCCTGGCAGCAAGGAACTTCTTGCATGTTGAAAATAATAGTTAAGCTTGGTAACAGTTGGATGAAACTTTGACATAATTATTAAAACCTAGTTAAGCAACAGAGTCGAAATGATACTACTGTCTATTCAACGATTTTCTTGCCGACGAACATTTGGCTATTAAACGCATTAAATATGTAAATGTAAGTAATAAACACATTCAATATTTACATGTAAGTAATTTTTCATCAATAATAAAAAGCCACACTCCCAAAAACATTTATTTGATGAAATTCCCATAGGAAAATTGTGTCGCAATAAAATCAATAGTTGATGAACATTCATCAAATTCAAAAATTGGGTAAGATGACCTTTTTTGGTATTGATGAAAATTTGCTTACATTTAAATAATTCTGAGATTTAATGTGTTCGTCGGCAGCAAAACGCGGAACAGACAGGTTCAACAATCATTGATTTCGAGCTGGCATTGCCAATAAATGTGCAGACGCGTTGATTCTATGGGCAAGATGTGTCTGTGAGAAAACGGGCTTATGGCATTTGTGGCTGGGTCTGCCAGCATGCTATGTCAAACTGATAAGATATAATCCGAATTTACTGTCTGCGATGCAGGGCGAAGTCCTGTGCTACAGACAGAACATACTGGTTAGATAAGACCCTGTTTATTCGACTGTTATCGGGTGTGCCATTGCCTGAATTGTGAACAGTGCAGACCCTGATCAGACTGCGCGGATGCGCAGGCTGATCTTGGTCTGCAGCGTCCACACACTCAGAAATCTGCATTTCCCCAGTCACAGCACAGGAACCGGAATCTCTACCATATGGTCTGTACTTTCAGTACTTTGTTTTTCTGTTCTATTCATAGAGGACTGAACGTGAATAAATAGTCATTTCCCAACGGTATTGCCAATTAATTCGCAGCTCATTTCGCTATAACGAGAAAATAAAATCAATGTACTGAAAGTACTGACCACATGGTAGAGCTTCCGATTCGTATGGCCACAATCATATATTAGTTATAACTTGCATTGTTGTGTTTTATGCATGTACATTCCAACATACATGCACCTACTGTGAATTAATGTTTTTCACCACCGAGGTATGGGGACTATCACGAGGTATTCTAATTGTAGGAAATTGAGGGAGATAGTTGATGGTAGTAGTGGTAGTAATTCTTTATTCCTCCATAAGGATAGTTATTTTATATGTATAAAATGTACACACAAGCGAGGAAATAAGCCTGGTGATCATGAACGACGTCGGAACAATGGGTTCCTGATGTTGGCAGAATTGTGCAACATATCGTATTATGGCGAAAATCTTACTAACGTCTAATCTGCCCGTATGGCCTAGTGGCGCGGACGTATGTAGCAATTGATAAACCTGATACGCCAATATGGAAAAGTGCCGCATATGGTAGTGTTAAAATAAATGTAAATATGTATAAGTTATAGTTCACATATTGAATGTTTAATAAATTAATTTCGTAGCGAGCGAGAAATTTATTTATTTAAAATTCAATATGTTAACTCTAACGTACTTATTGTTTACCAGCCCAGTCGCGAAGCTCCGCCCCTAACAGTGATTTCAATCGCTATACTAGCATGTGATTGCCGGTGTAACACGTACATGTAGTGAGCGCGTTTGTGGGCGGTAGTGTGCTTTGTGTCATGTGAACTGATGGCAGCAACGTGTACAATCATTTCTAAATATAGCGGCTGAACATTTAATGATTAATTTAATAGATATTGGCGAAAGCGTCGCAATATGCGATTAATTGAGATGAAATGCTGTTCTTTCATTGGTCGAGAAACTAGGGTAAACAATAAATTAAAATGTCGGCTCGCATATGGAGTGAAACCATTTTGCTGTTAACTATTTGACGATTTCGCGCAATTTTGCGTTCGAAATTTCTTTCGAAATTGACCACACTTCTTTTACAGTACAAGTACGTGTGTACTTTCATAGCAACGCCTTACACATGCTTTGCAAATATTTATATATATGTACATTAATATAATTATTTAACTCTGAGCGTACTGTAGATATTATCACATCTTTAATACATTTTAGAGTTTTGTTTCTGCATTTACACAGCACATGGGCAATGTATGGACATGAGGAAGTGATAACACAGTTAGATCACGTTCGTCCGCATGTACGAGGAGATAATCCACTCGCTAAAGCTCGCGGATTATCTCCTCGCACATGCGGACGAACCGTGATCTAACGGTGGCTATGAGGAATCGTTTGACATCAATCCGTAATATAAGCCCCGTTTCTCCAGTAATAATCACATGTGTGACTGTCATTGATGGAATGGCGAACAGTGCAGATCCTGATCAGACCGTGCAGATGCACGGGCTGATCTGGATATACACTGATCGCAAAGTCCATAAACCGGATTTCTGCAGTCACATATGAGGATCTACACTGTTGGCAATTTACGTATCGTTTGCTCCACTTTGTATACACCCGTTTGGGAAAAAAACGAGACGTTTTATGTAGTCACCTTGTACGGGCTGGCGGACGGACTGGGATACATGTATGCACAGCTTGTCCACACAGTAACTAGAGTTCTCCTTGACGGATTGAAACCAAATTCAGTATACATGTTTAGCACGGCAAGACGAAGACGACAATTAATTTTCATAAATTCCCCATTAGTTGCATGTATCTTCCGTTGGCGGTCATTATTAATGTCCGCTCTCTGTATCATTGTCCACGCAATAAGTCAAGTTCTAATTGACCGTTCGTAACCAAATTCGGTACACATGTTGATCACGGCATGGCGAAGAAGTATGGTAAACTTTCCGATTAACTATCACCAGTTATCAAACTCGAATTGTGATTTGATTGCGTTATGTTTTAGTCTGGCTTAAGCGCATTGACAGATAAATTCGAAACGTACTGTACCGATACGCTGCATATCCATCTCATTGGAAGCCAGTGAATAGTGATTTTCAACTTGACATACATTGTCGTGTCTACGTGTAAATGGACATGCATGCTATATATAGAGTACCTTATATAAGTGGTGATTTAATATGATTCTTATTAAACCTTACAATGCTGAATTAATTTGTGTCGTCTGCTGAATATTTTTTATTTTTCCATTTTTCTCATCAAAAACTTGGTTTGGCAGCACTTTAGAATCATTTCCTATGGAAATGATTCTAAAATGCTGCCAAACCATGTTTTTACTGAGAGAAAAGACAAAATATGAATTATCAGCAGACGACTATTTTCGGTTCCCGCATTATAAGGGTTAACAAGTTTACTGTACAATCTTCACAATGGGACAAACGGTAAACGATGAATTTATGAGCATTTGTATTAAACTATGCCAAGTTTCCTATGAAGTCAGTCAACGAGTTTAACCAATGTCATATTAAATATGTAAATATTCAGTTCTGATTTTGAGATTTTCCCCCCATTTGTACACGTACATGTACTTGAACATGTACATGTACTTGTACAGGTAATATATGGAATTTAGTACTAAACCCATTGACCCAGCCTTAAATGACCTTAGCTGTTGATAGGTCGTTAAACCCCAATAAACAAACAAAACATATTAAATCAGCACATAGATTAGATTATATTTATTGCATAAACACGTCATCATACACAGATTCTGTTCAGATCAACCAATTAAATGAGCTTAGCTGTTGTTAAACACCAATAAATCAAATCAAATAAGATCAACCAAATTTAAATATGTGTGACTAGAGAGTACGATAGTTACTTTCATCAATAGGTCCAGATCTGCCTGCCCATAAACACACTCTAAAATTAAATCACATACTTATTACGTCATATGTAGCCGATTTCATCAGAAATGCAAGGAATACTTATCTTCTTAAGTATACTTTAAGGGAGTAATCATTTATTTTTCCCAAAATGCATTATTTCATATAGAACTAACGACTGCATATATTTGATGATTAAAATATGCAGAATTATTATACTGAATTTATTACATTATCACAGCTGTGATAATGTAATAAATTCAGTAAATAAAAATTAATAAATGTATCCTTAAAATGAAAATGTCTCCCTCAAAGTATACTTTGCTAGATAAGTATACTTTGCAATGTTGGTTAAATACGCTACATATCACGACGTAATACCATACTCTAGTATAGTCACATTCAAGTTGTATCATGCCTCGGCGCGAATGACCGGGGTGCAATGTCGATAATTTGTATACTTTGTTCAGTTAATATGTATATTCTAAAATGTTTGTATTGTTAACCATTCCCAAAATATTCTCTAAGAGAACAGTGTCCTGACCCCGGCTCTTGGATTACCTTCCTTATCGTATCGAAGTTTTCGCCGATATTAATTTCGGAAATCAATTCTATTTTCATGAAACGACGTCGAAAATTAACAGAAATATCATGCGGGATTAAATTTCGCATGAGCTCTGGCTTTTTTTGTCAATTTTCGATATCATTTACGGAAATTATTGCATTTTTTTTAAAATCGATTTCGGCGAAATGGAGGTAATGCCAGAACGTGTGTTATATTTATTAATATTGTGTATTATAGTTCGACATTTAACCATAGGTGTAGATATTCATCACGTGACGTTATTAAATTTATTGTTATTTTAACTTAAACATTGTTTTTAATAAAAGTATCATTGTCATTATAATATGCTTCTTTCTTTTATTTTGTATTACCCGTAGTGCAATAATGTACATGTAGTATGTCATGTAATAATGAAAGTAAACGAACGGTCAATGCATGACAGTTGCACATTTCAAATATGAACAACTCGGTGTTATTTATAGACAGCGTGACTGTGTGTTTCATTTTCGAAATGATGGCACAGAGGACACACGACAGGAGTCACGATTTTAAATGAAATAATTTCGCCATAGATATAGAATGAATTGTCCCTTTATTGTCATATATCTCTGTATTTCGCCGTTATTCATTACGAACATTTCCGAAATTGACGTCGAAGACTGGCCACAATTATAAAGCCCGCCGTGTACAATTAATTGCCGTATGACTGTCATGGCCATTCATTCTGTTTCAACACATCCATCATCGATTAGATAGCGCCGAATATAAAAACAATAAAAGGTATTCCCCTTTTATTTGAATCCTGTCGCAATATATGACATATTAAAGAGTTATTTGTATCCCCCTGCCCCAACCCTCCACCCCCACCGCCGTGTCCATAATACAACGGCCAAGTGAGCATACTACGGTGGGACCTCTCTAAACCGGACACCATGGGAGCTCCCCAGGGTGTCCGGTTTCGAGAGACTCCACTGTAAAACAGACATGACTACTCCAAGACACACGTGTGTGTTTTACGATCACGAACATACATAATCATCGGATATAAATGGCAATGAACCCGATTACAATTAAGTAGAACTAACTTTTATTTGTGTCCGGCTTGGAGGGGTTTGAATGTAGTATTGTGCTCTTGAAGTTGCCTCCGTCTGACTGAATAGCCACCAGCGGACGCCCTGATCAGACTGCGCCGATTCCCAGGATGATATGTGGCTATGCTGGTGGCAAACATCGTAAGGTCGCAAACGTAAGCCCGTATTCATTTGACGTGTGTATACAACTTGATGTCAACGTGCTACTTGTTTAGTTAACGATTATACATGTACTTCCGGCTGCTTTAGGCAATCTTAATTGATTTACCACGTGTCATAAACATGTACAGTAGAACCTCGCTAAACGGGACACCCTGGGTGTTTAGCGGGGTTTCACTGTAAATTAGGCATATAATTATTCCGAGCCATAGGTGTATGCTACGTGATCATGACCAGGCATTATCACCTGAGATAAATGACCCAGAAACCCACCAAACTTGTGATCACATATGTTTCTAGTTGTCCGGTTTAGAGAGGTTCCACTGTGCATGTATCGCAGCGTCAAGAAATTGGAAAGTTTTGTTCAAGTTCCAAAAATAACTATGAGGGACCGTAGCTAGTTATTTCCCTTTGTAAATTTGTTTATTGAGACCCGGTCCTAATGTATGTGATATTTTTGCGAGTGTTTCTTTCTCGGAACACTGAGTACAACCATTGACATTGCTAACAGAGTAAACCCAGATCAGACTGCACATATCTGCAGTCTGATGTTCGTCTACACTGGTTGAAGTAACATTAATATGTGTGAAAATATGAATCCGGCAAATAATGCAGCCCTGGATCAGATTGCGCAGATGCAAAGGATGATCTGGACCGGATTTCCATAAATAAATTAAAAGGGAGATAACTAGCTACGATCCCTCATTGGTAGTTTTTCCTTGATGGCACAGGTTAGCTAGCCCAATGAAAATGTGGACATGGTTATTCTTTATGTTCACTAATTGACCACATGATTGTATTCCGCTGTACATTTAGAGGCTATTTTAAAATATGATTTATTTATAAATGATGTTCAAGTGATGATCTGACACTATTCCACGTGTAAATGCCCAAATGCACGTACATGTACAAACGTCTGTCGTTTTAACATGTGAGCTTATGACCAAAAAAAAAAATGAGCGCCTTTATACGGAGCCCCGCAGGGGACATGGATTTTTGTATTAATTCGTTCCCACGAAATAACAATTAGTTCCCTCAATTTAACAACTCGTTCCCTCGAATTATCAATTCGTTACCACGATATAACAATTCGTTCCCTCGAATTAAAACTCGTTCCCACGAAATGACAATTCGTTCCCTCAATTTAACAATTCGTTCCCTAGAGTTAACAATTCGTTCCCACGAAATAATAATTCGTTCCCACGAATTAACAATTCGTTCCCGTGGGAACGAACTGTTATTTCGTGGGAACGAATTGTTAAACCGAGGGAACGAATTGTTAATTCGTGGGAACCAATTGTTAATTCGTGGGAACCAATTGTTGAATTGAGGGAACTAATTGTTATATCGTGGGAACGAATTAATAAAAAAAAAATTATACGTCCCCTGCGGGGCTCCGTACCTTTACAAATTAACGCACACAAACATATCCGCGTGACAAATACATTAATTAAATAATAGGAGATTTCAAAACAAATCTGAATAGTTCAATTGTTTATTTACCTCTCACCAACTGTACATCATAAAATACACAGTTATACAACAATACAGGTACATGTACAATTTCCATTCTATAAGAATTATAAGAGACGACTCATTTAAGGAGAAACTATAATTACATTTCAGCATATACATGAAAGGCATTGCTTGAAGAATATGTATTATATTAGTAGTATTAGTACTGACACACTCTGTAGATACAGATGAGATGACTCGTTCCGAGCCGGCTAATCCTGATCTACATGGACAGTGTTAAAATTGTAAAATTTGATTTTATAGTATGCGCATATTTTTGGGTTGAAATGGTTAACATGAATACATATATATCAGATAAGTACATGTAATGAATCAACATGGCAATCTCGTATGTAACAAGTGTCATTTAGGTATTTCATGGGGAAGGCGTTTACGTCACGTTGCACCCAAGTTCAAACATATTTGTCAACATGGTGTTAATCCCACATAACGAGAAAGTGTGTCATGACATATATATCAGATACCACACATAGACGTGTGTATGTTACATTGTTACACATGCATACACCACTTGCCTTACATATGGTTTTAATTGCGTTGTGGATGTCTTACCTAGTACATGTACATAGTATGTGAATGCACAGGTGGAAGACTCGGACCTATGACACCAAAAAAATGCCTATTAAAAAAATCCCATTACCCCACCCACTTGGTCTCATACATTACCATCTTCTATTTATAGAAGATGGTAATGTACGAGACCAAGTGGGTGGGGTAATGGGATTTTTTTAATAGGCATTTTGTTGGTGTCATACATGTAGGTCCGAGTCTTCCACCTGTGTGTGAATGCACTTGGTACATGTATGTGCATTCCCGATTGGGCGGTATAACATTTCAATTTCATATTCATGAGCCGCATGAATATGGAAAATGCAAAAGAAAAGCTGAACAGAATGGCTCAGTAGCCTATTTCACCAACATTGCAAAGTATACTTATCTAGCAAAGTATACTTTGAGGGAGAAATTTTCAGTTTTATGATAAATTTATTAATTTGTATTATACTGAATTTATTACATTATCACAGCCACTTTGGCTGTGATAATGTAATAAATTCAGTATAATAATTCTGCATACTTTTAATGATCAAATATCTGCAGTGTTTAGTTCTATATGAAATAATGCATTTTGGGAAATGTAAATGATTACTCCCTCAAAGTATACTTTGCTAGATAAGTATACTTTGCGATTTTGATGAAATCGGATACAGATGCCAAACACTATAATAATGTCATAACACATTTGTGAGCACGGGTACATAATGCGTGTCGGGAATTGTAAAATGGCCAACTTGTGTCTAATTACATGTACGTTTAAAAACAAGCAGAAACTGAGATATATATAAATTGCCTCTCCTGGTGATTTACATGAGGAATGTCATTAGCATCAGTGTGACAATCGTGTTGTTTCAACGTGAAAGACTATCCGAAATATCGTCAAAACACCCACCACCCCACACATTTGTTAAATCAGACGTATTGTATGCTGTCAGCATATGACAACACTCCAAGGAAAGAAAAAGATCCCTTTCAGTAGCCGATTTCACCAACATTGCAAAGTATACTTACCTAGCAAAGTATACTTTGAGGGAGAAAAATTCTTGTTATTTCGTGAAATTTGGACAAATATTGATTTTATTGGCAACAAAAATTACCCATGCTAAATCTCCATAGACATCGATGTATATGGGGATTTAACATGGGGACGTTTTTCTAATTTCAGAAATAGTGGACCGATTTTCAAAAGAAATCTTTTGTTTTCTTAGTAATTTCCAAGCTGTCTATAGCGACCTCCCACAACTCCTCCATCTCCGCCTCCCCCATGTTAAATCCCCTTAGACAAATCAATTTTTCGTAATAATTCAATATTTTACAAAATTCCATGCAATAAAAAGAAGGCACATTCTTCAATTTTGATAAAAATTAATATTATCGAAAAACATACTGTATTTTCATTGTCTGTTTCTCGAAACCTGCCCAAATTTTACTGCCATTTAGGCCGTAAGATTTGGGCAGGTTTAGAGAAACAGACAGTAGTTACCGGCAAAGGTTGGCAATTTACAGAGCCAGACATTTGATATTGTACAAATTTAGCATGGGAAAATTGTCTATTCGCACGGCCACTTTATCATTGATGTTATAATTTAGACGCTAGTTCCGTATTCAGCGAATACATGTACGGACTTTCCATTGGTTGTTTTCAATATAACGGAAATTTGCAAAATACTTCTACTTCCGCCAAGTTATGCCTAAACATGTTGAATGTTGACAGGCGCGGCCCGCTAAGTACACTCCTTCGGTATTATTTATCACACGGCGGGACTGTGTTAGGCAGTGTTAACCCTTCCAATCCTAAATAACCAGAATGGACTGTCGTATGTTAATTTTCCGACCAATCTAATCGTCACAAAATTATTTTCAGACTAGTCCATTTGCAAAAAAATGTGTTTTTCTTTTTCTGAAAGGTATGAAAATTGCAAAGTGTAGATCCTGATGAGACGGCTCGTTACGAGCCGGCTCATCTGGATCTACACTGATTGCAAACACTGCTATAGAGCTTTTCAGACCAATCCAATCGTCACAAAATTATATTCAGACTAGTCCATTTGCAAAATAAAGTGTGCTTTGTTGTTTTCTAAACGATATGAACATTACAAAGTGTAGATCCTGATGAGACGGTTCGTTACGAGCCGGCTCATATGGATCTACACTGTTTGCAAACACCGCTATAGAGATGTGTAGTGTTGAAAGGGTTATGTTACATATACAAACTATATTCTACAAAACAAGTTAAGAGTCATCATGTGATTGGCGAAATAGGGCTTGTGGGACTTGTGACCTGTGTAGCTCCTAACCAAATATCACACTCCAGGGGCCCGTTTCACTTGACTAAAATGTTCGTAAGTGCATATTTAGAATAGTCTGAAAATTTCATTGATGGATTTACATTTATTGAGCATATGCTGCATATGCAGCATTTGCCCAATAAATGTAAATCCAATAATTGTTTACAAGAAAACATTGTTAATGCGAAAATTAAAGACTATCATAATTGTGCACGTACGAACATTGTAATCGTACGACGTTAGTGAAACGGCCCATAGTAGTGTTGAAAGGGTTGGGTCACATGTACACACTATATTCTACAAAACCAGTTAAGAGTAACCATGTATGGGACGTGTGACCGGTGTAGCTCCTAATCAAATATCACACTCATGTAGCCTGGTAACCATCTATAATGCTTGTTAACATCGAAATACACTTTGCGCATCGACACGCCATCAGGAGTCAACACCCTAAATATGAAGTGTGGAGCTATTAGGGTTTACAAATTTACTTATTACAAGAAACATAATTATCGAGAGAGTGAAGCCGATGGAGCGCCATCGCAATACACTCATTTGCTTTATCTTTGTTTTTAAGTCTTAAACGGGGAGATAAAACACGAATCCGGCATCAAACTCACTTTGCGCATCTGCACACCATAAATAAGTCCCATACATGTACCATTATTAGGTTTTAAACGATTTACAACGTACAAGGCAGATTTGCGAAACCTTAGGTACAAAATGGAGAGATAATACATGACCCGAGAGCCGACTGAAAATCGAATTTCTACACATCAAAATGAAGGGTACAGCTGTTTAACATTGTTACTTCTTACAAAGCAAAATTGCGAAATTCAAAGTCCAAAATGGGTAGATAATCCATGAATCGGTATCGAAAGGCAAAGTACAGTGTATACGAAAGGCATTATTCTGTTTGATTTTGCTATAAATTAAATATTATAAATGATCCCATCCCATGAGCGGCATACATACATACATATCTGGGGGCCGTTTCACTAAGCTTCGTAAGACTAAAATGTTCGTAAGTGCAAACTTATGATAGTCTGTCAATTTCGCATCAACACTGTTTTCTTGTAAACAATTATTGGACTTACATTTATTGAGCATAGGCTGCATATGGAGCCTATGCTCAATAAATATAAATCCATCAATTGAAATTTCCAAACGATCCTAAATTTGCACTTACCAACATTTTAGTCGTACGAAGTTTAGTGAAACGGCCCCCAGAAATACATCTACAGTGTATACGTATGCTGATAGTAATGAGCTAGTTATCATTCCTGCTTGTTGGCATAATGTGTGCATATTTCCTGTTGGAATTGAAATTGCATGCCCATAGTAATGTATCTTGGAAAATTAATATGTGGCTGCGACTAAAGAAATTGGGCTCATGGGTGTTGCGACCAGCGTAGATCCAGATCAGCCTGTGCATCCGCACAGCCTGATCAGGATCTGCACTGTTCGCCAGTCCGTCAATGAAACACCTCCATAATTCCAACAAGGAATACAGATAGTTATCAGGCTACTGTATTGATATTTGATCAGGAGCTACACTGGTCATAAATCGTAGAAGCCCAATTTCTCCAGTCACAGCCGCATATGTATTCACAAATGGAAACGCTTGACAATATTAAATATACGTTGTATTTATTTCTAAGCATATGTACATGTATATTTTATAAGTATGGTCACAGAAAACATTCATGTATTACGGAAAAATAAATTAAATACAGTGGAACGTCTTTAAACCGGACACCGAGATCATATATGTGATGTCATTGTGAGAGGTTTTTTGGTAACGCATCTCAGATAATAATGCATGTTTATGATTGCAAAATATATACGTATGTCCCAGAATGGTTATATGCCTGATTTACAGTGGAACATCTCTAAACCGGACACCCTGGGGACCACCCAGGGTGTCCGGATTAGAGAGGTTTCACTGTATACGGGTTTTATTTTAAGATAGTTGGGTGTTCAAGACACACTTGTACATACTAAACTATAGCCTACATGCACGTAAGTACAGTAGGAAAGTAAAGTATATATTATAGTGACATGTGCATACAACATAAGAAACGAAACAGCTCTAGTGATGAAAACACCCGGCGCTATGGGCCTATAAGTCACTGCGAATGATGAATGTAGCACGTATCCCGTTATTGAGAATATATGTACATGTTTGCGTTTTAAATAAATAGAATTAACAACGGTCCATTGAGTTCAAGCTCCTCGTACAGGTTCAGAGCTACACTTTACTGTTGTGTTAGACTCCTCGGGGCCGTTTCACTAAACTTCGTACGACTAAAATGTTCGTAAGTGCAAATTTAGGATCGTTTGGAAATTTCAATTGATGAATTTATATTTATTGAGCATAGGCTGCATATGCAGCCTATGCTCAATAAATGTAAATCCAATAATTGTTTACAAGAAAACATTGTTGATGCGAAGTTTATACCCCCGATAAATTCAACAAAAAGGCCATTCAGTCCTTATAATTCCAGCATTTGAAATAAATTCATCAAGAAAATGTGTTTATTTTCCGTTTTCTTAAGAATTATTTTAACTGCGCCTCACGGTTACGGAAAGTAGTTCGGCGTGGGAGTTTACTGGGATATAAATTTTGGACAGAGACTTGGTACGGGCCAATCAAATGTTAGGGAATTGTGTAAATATTTTTGTGCTGGAATTATAAGCAGTTACGTCGATGTAAGCAGGCTGTTAACCCTAACAACGCTATCTTAATGTTTTGTCGTCTGCTGTTTATTTTCTAGTTTCCATTGTTATCATCAAAAACATGCTTTGACAGCACTTTAAAATAATTTACAACATGCTTTGACAGCACTTTAGAATCATTTCCATTGGAAATGATTCTGAAGTGCTGTCAAACAATGTTTTTATTGAGAGATACGGCAAGATATAAAAGCAACAGCAGACGACAATTGTAGTGTGTAGCGGTCTAAGGGTTAATGTGTATTTAGGGAGCTTACGGACGTGATGCATGTACATGTATACATAGTCGATATCTGAGTCAGGTAAATTACCGTATACCTACGTATATTTATAACGTCACTTCCTTTTCCAATGACGCCTAGAGGGGAACTTGGTAGGTAAAACTCTGACAGACACGCATTCTCACCTAGCAATAGACGACGATATATAAGGTAGGTGGACATGGATTATTCGTGAACATACGTATTTAGAAATTAGAAGTAACAAAGTATTAAGAAACAAGAAATATAACTGGATAATTATGCATACGTTTACCTATACAGATTTGTGAAATAATACTGTTGGACTATACTGCAAGAAAGTGCATACGTATTAAAGCAGAATTTATAAGATTTAATAAAAAAGATACTTAAACATATAAAAGAAAGTAAATAAAATAACAGAAATTTTAAATAGATAACAAGAATATGGTAAGTGAGAGAAACTATACTTTATATACAATTAATGTAGTTAACCCCGACTTGATTCCGCTATTGAGCTTGATCGTAAACATTACATTTAATATTGCATAGCATAGAATATCATTTTTACTGAGACTTAAACTTTACAGTTGTTCGTCTACGACATGTTTATAAATGAATGTTGTAATACATAGAATGCTGTAAGATGCGTTCAATTCATCTCGAGACAATTTCCCCATGTTAAATCCCCATATCATGGGGAAACAGTAAACGCGTGATAAGCTTGTAAGTTTGATTCAAGCGATATATACCAAAATATTCTTTTTATCCATGGTGTACATGTTTTTGCCTTGAACCAATATGGCATGTACATGAAACGGATAATGCACCGTTGATTTGGTGGGCACATATATAGAGAATAGTAGGTTAGTGCCGTGAATGGGAAAAAATATCTGGCAAGGCTCAGGAAACGGGATGGGCGAGGCTCTGCCGAGCACATCCCGTTTCCGTGCCGCGCCAGATATTTTTTCCCATTCACGGCACTAACCTACTATTCTATTTATCCCGTCAACACCTACAAATGGCTGTAAAATGCAAAAATAGTATTGACTGGATATCAAAAATGTTTCACGGCACCGTGTTTCACGGCACATACGCACTGTGTTGACGGGATAAATCTAACTCTGCAAAACCTTCCGTACCGTCCGTCTTCAGTCACATCAATATACATGTATTCGTTAACTTTTAACATTTCAGAAAATGAAGCTCTTCATAAGTTTTATATGCGTGGGCTTGGCCCACTTGGCAATCGCCCAGAACGACAACCCTTTCGCATCGTTCAGCAGCTCAATGGGCAGCAACAACGCCGGGAGTTCATCCGGGTCTTTCGGGAACCAGCAGGGTGGTTCCGGTTCCGGGGGCGGCATGCCGCTTAGCCCGTCACCAACATCTTTCGGAAACGCTCTCAACAACAACAATGGCGGCGGAGCGTTCGGAAACCCTTCCAACCCCAATAATAATCAGGTTATGAACACTCAAATGAATGGAAATCCCATGGCACAGCCTAATGGTCAAATGAATACGTTTGGAAACACTAACCAAGGACAAAGCGGTTTCCCAGGAGTACAGCCGACACCATTTACAAATAACAACGGACCGCAGAATGGTTTCGGGAACAATAACGGACAAGGAATGGTTCCTGGATTTGGCAGTAACAATGGACAACAGACCGGGTTTGGAACTCAAGGACAAAGCAACGGATTTAATAACCAAGGAATGGCAGGAAACACGAACGGAATGGGACAAACTCCAGGCATGAACAACGGCATGAATAGCATGAACAACGGGATGAATAATATGAACGGGAACGGAATGCCGGGAAATGGAATGTTCAGGGACCCAACCCAGTTCGGGCGTCTGAACGGCAACAACTTCAACAATCTCGGATTCGATCCCAGAAACCAACAGAATTTGTTCCAGAATCAGCCAGCCGCGCAAAATCTACTCAACAGTCAACAGGGTCAGTTCGGACAGCAGCCAGGTATGTTCGGACAACAAGGTCAATTCGGACAGCCGGGACAATTCGGACAAGGCCAGTTCGGACAACAAGCACAGTTCTCTCAATTCGGACAACGGCGTCAGTTCCCAGGTCTGTTCGGACAGCCACCGATGTTCAGTCAACCGATGTTCGGCGGACAGATGGTCTCCGGTCCGTTTGGGGGACAGATGTTCAACAGGATGCAGCCCCAACGGTTCGCCAGCCCCTTCCAGGGACGACCTACATTCGGCATGTTTGGCGACCCCATGGTCGATATGTTTGCGCCGTCTCCATTTGTAATGCCACAGCGACAACCTTTCTTCGTACCGACTATGGGTAAGTGATGTATATACATGTATATGCTTATAGTGGCACATTGTGTGTTTAATGTGACCTCTCCGTCTTACCGTTCTGTTACATAAATATTCTGGACTATAGACGTTCATAATGTACATTTGTTTAATAGTATGTGCATACTGGTATTATTTAAATCTATGTTTTCTCAGAAGATATCCGAGATATTCAATATGCAGTTGTACACTTAATGCACTGTAAATGACCCAAATCAAAGAATCGCGCAATTTCATTTGATCAAGAAGTTGATAAGCTACGTATGTGTTGTTCGATCGTCCAATGGTTTGTACTCTTCTCTAATTCCCGAGTCTAAAGAACTCGCAACGCGTACGTCACATCTGGGGCACTATATGAATTATGTATGTTATAATTCAGCACACAATAGAAAAACACAAAACATACGCCCCTTTATTTATGTATAGGTAACATTCTCGCTAATAGTCGGGTCGAATTCATGTGATGTGATTTTAAAAGCACAATACAAGTATTACAACGTAACGGTAGTATCTCCTTTCCCAGTAATACTACTCTTTTTATAAAATTGGTGCATGTTCCGTAGAAGACGTCAGTAGTTGGCGAAAGGCATTGCTGATTGACCCAGAGTTATGTCAGTTACGAACATAGATTTTATTTTATCAATTCGTTCCCACGAACTAACAATTCGTTCCCTCAATTTAACAATGTGTTGCCTCGAATAAACAATTCGTTCCTACGATATAACAAATCGTTCCCATGAATTAACAATTCGTATCCACGAAATGACAATTCGTTTCCTCAATTTAACTATTCGTTCCCTCGAATTAACAATTCATTCTCACGATATAACAATTCGTTCCCACGAATTAACAATTCGTTCCAGTGGGAAAGAATTGTTATATCGTGGGGACGAATTGTTATTTCGTGGGAACGAATTATTATTTCGTGGGAACGAATTATTATTTCGTGGGAATGAATTAATAAAAAACAGAATACTACGTCCCCTGCGGGGCTCCGTATGAATCAAACCAAATATAAGTATGTAATCCAATGTTCATGTTACATGTAGTATATTGGAGACATGACATGTGTTTTGTACCAAATATAAGTACGTAATCGAATGTTCATGTTACATGTAGTATATTGGAGACATGACATGTGTTTTGTACCAAATATAAGTACGTAATCGAATGTTCATGTTACATGTAGTATATTGGAGACATGACATGTGTTTTGTACCAAAACGATGTGTGCTTTTTTCCCGAATAATATTTACAGAAACTATTGTGACGTCGAAGGTCGACGAAATTAGCAGAGCAAATGCGGAATTGTAAATATTCCTCATTTGCTCTGAGCATTTCGTGAACTTTCTACTTCATTTACGGTAAATATCGTAACTTATGTCACTATAAGATATCGCACATTTTCTTAGGTACAACATCACGTGGCTTGTCTTATTGTTATTCTACTATTCCCTCATACACACGTTGTCATCTGTCTGTAACGTTAGACTTGTGTAGTGATAGTCCCTTGCATGTTGTTATGGGGAAGTATGAACAAACAACGACGCTTCAATGCCAAAGTGCATTTCTCATGCCATTTGTGGTTGTGACTGGAGAAATGGTCGTATGCATATTTGTGACCGGTGTAGCTTCTGATTAAATAGCACGCTCCTGTAGTCTGATAATGATATATATTGCTTAATAGAAGCATGACGGGTGTTTCATTGGTGGAACGGCGAACAGTGCAGATCCTGATCAGACTGTGCGGATGCACAGGCTGATCTGGATCTACACAGGTCGCAAAACACATAAACCACATTTATCCAGTCACAGCCACATCTAATACCATGTATTTTGTTTGATACCTGGCTAAGGTGTATCAGTAATACGTAAATGTTTAAGTTAGAGATCTGCCCAATTGGCTTAATCTCAGTAGCTCCTTTGCATGTCGCTAGTATTACCTCTCCGAACGGGGCACATTAAGTGGATACCTCTGACGAATAGACTAGATCCACATAATGGCTGATTCAGCCCGTTAGTCGCAGTGGCGTCGGAACAGGTTTGGCAGTTCAGCCAATAATTTTGACAAAAATATTATTTGTTATTGAAATATTTAGAAATTATATAATACAAAACACAGAGGTCTGGAATGTATATTATTAATTGTATATAAACAGGACTGCATTTATATACTGTTGACTTGAACATGAAATGTTCGGTATTGTTTTTTGTTTGATTATATTAGCTGATGCATACGTCTCTAAATATTGTTTTATCAACTCTTCTCATTTCACACAAAAAATATTAAGCTCGACGAGACTGTTCAACTGAGTGGTGACATCATACATTTTGGAAGGTGCGAGGAGGAGATCCCCTACAGTGGGGTCAGCGTGTAAGTGCACACACGAACGAACACGACAGGTTGGAACCAACCTGTCGTGTTCGTTCGTGTGTGCACTTACACGCTGACACCACTGTACCTTCGCCGGACCAATCTCATGATGCTTCCTACGTTTCTGAGTTGATAATCAGCTACAGTATTCAAAATCCCGACAAGCCCATTGTTCCGTGGTTGATTTCATATGATGAGAAATGTTAATTAGGTACAGAATATGTGTATACCGATTTGCAAAATACCATGCATCATCGGTCAAGGTATCTACATATTCAGAACTACACGTACATGTTTGCATAAGAAATACCGGTAACGTACTCTAGCCTTGTATGACGCACTTTATTTGTGGCGTTGACTGGAGAAATGGTGCTTTGGACCTTTGCGATCAGGATCTGTATTGTTTGCCACTCAGTCAGCTAAACGTATGAACAGTATGCTTCTATCGAAAAGTGTAGTTCCTTATATATTAGACTGCATTTGTGTAGACCACCGCCTGCGCTAATCTTGCCAACTTGTATTTGTTAAATACATTGTTTCAAGTATACATTGTTCAAATACTTGAAACTTTTGCTCGAAATCCAAGAAGCCTGATTGCTTGACTACAAGTTGGAATTGTCAATATATGTTCAGGACAAGAATATCGCAAATAGTTGTGTACAAACAGATTGAATACAAGTCTGGCCATAGTGTATATTTTTCCAATCACAATTTTATGTATGATACTCCGTCCTCGTTGTAAATAATTATACATGTTTGCAGCTTCGTGTTTTGATTTTCAAGTACATGTATTACAACACATTGAGTAAATGGCATCAGACATTGTGAAATGATTGCCAATATTTGACATCATTCACACTATGTGAACATTAACCCTTTGAATCCGAAATCCCGCTATAGCGGTTTATGCAAAAAGTGCAGATCCAGATGAGCCGGCTCGTAACGAGCCGTCTCATCAGGATACGCACTTTTTGAAAGTAATTTTCATATTTCTTAGAACAAAAACACCCCCTTTTCATAAATGGACGACTCTGAAAATCATTTTGTGACCATTGGATTGGTCGGAACATTAGCATATCACAGTCCATTCCAGTTCCTTAGGGTTGAAAGGGTTAATATGGTCAAAATACGTACTTGTAAATGCAGTTTGAAACGTTATCATGGGCCAAGGAGCATAAAACAACATTACTACGATTTATAATGTGTATTCGATGCTAAACTAATGTGTGTAGTAAACATTTGACGTCCGTGCCCTTTGTCATTTATGAGACATTTCTAGACATGTTAAATATATTCACTAAATGTGACACATGCTGTTAAATAAGTATTATATACATATCATAGTACATGTCAATTATAATATCAATTCAAGTAACATAATACGAATTAACTAGATCTGACATGCAATAGGTGTCTGTTTTCGAAGCTAAGCAGTTATATCGCTTATTGTTATGCCTCCGCCACTGAATGGTGAGGGAAGCGTATAGTCTTACCGGCGTCCCGTACGACCCGTCCGTCACAAACGTGAGGCTCCGGTAAATTTCCTATACGTTCTGTTTTCTGTCATTGCTTCATATTTTACACCTGTATTCATCTTATGATCATGTATCATGCTGTGACAAATATAATGTATTGGGGCCTCCGCTAAAAAATATAATGTATTGGGGCCTCCGCTAAAACCAATATCAAGATCACATTATTAGTGAAATAAAAACCGTATCGCTGAGGTAAAGTTCGTATACTTTCTGTTTCCTTTCAAGTAACAGCTTTGTATTTGACACATGCACTCCTCTGGTGGTCCCCTATCATACTGTCCGCGAACCTCCGGCCTTTTGTGTTTTCAAATGTGCTTTCGTTTCCTTTGGCTGCCAGCCGGGGTATTCAGTTCCGACAGGCCACATTTCTAGTTTTAAAATGTTTTGTAACTTACCGCATAGTTATACATAATATAGAACCTGTGAATATATCCAGTCAAATTAGAACAATAAGACCCGTATATTTGTCTTCTACATAGCCGTCGGGCCTACGTTCAACTCCAACGGCCAACTTGTTAGCACGGGAAGTACCAGTATGTCACCTGGCCAACAGACGTCTTGGCCTGGCTCCCAGCTGAACAGCATTTTGTTCCCATCCTCAGGTCAATCTCAGGCAGGAACTTTCGGTGCTCCAGGTCAATCAGGCAGCACTATGTCAGGAATAGGAATGAGTGGCATCAACGGAATGCCGTCCGGTATTGGCACAGGCGCCGGCATGATGTCCGGACCGGGGATGATGTCCGGACAAGGAATGATATCTGGACCAGGCGCCATGTCCGGATCTGGGACAATGTTTGGTCAAGGCACTGGGCCAGGCATGCAAACAAGTGGCGGTATGTTCGGAACTAGCACAATGCCAGGAGGCATGGGCTCTAGTGGCCAGGGAATGCAAAGTGGCGGTATTTTCGGAACTAGCACACTACCAGGAGGCATGGCGTCTAGTGGCCAGGGAATGCAAGGTGGCAACACAATGTCCATGGGGACCAACAGCTTTGGCATGACAAACAGCTTCACCGGTGGTACGGACAATCATAATTATAGATAACAATGTGTAACAATGCTTTGGTGGTGTAGCAAGATAGTGGATATTTACGTACCAGCCAGCGACTAGCTGATTGACTATTTTGTTATAAAGTTGCATATAAATACGTCAATGGAAGAAAAAATCACTAAAGTCCTTTCCATCGTGACACAGTAAGACATTTACAAAGACAAACATATTGTGAACTATCTAATACTGCATCTAAGTGATTGTTTTAGGCGTGCGTTAATAGTACACCAGATATATGTGTCGATACACTGGTAGCCATGTATGTATTCATGTGTGGATGCACTGGTCTGGTGATTGATACACATTTGTACGTGCATGTATTATGTCTGGAGTATGTGTACGTGAAGATGTTAAGCTATCCTTGAATACACTGTGTCATGATTAAATGGAAGAATATTGTTGCCTAAATTAGCTCCATTGAGTATCACGTTATATGTAACTTTAATAGCATACATGTATTATTCTAATGCTGTTTTGTCACTGAAACATTTAGCTCAATTTTAGCATGATTTTCTTTATTATATCTTATATTTGTTTCGTTGCATGCCGTTGCATTCTTTACCCACCAATGGTATAGTCATACAATAATGTACTCACTTTGTATCTCTCGTATCATTTCTAATGAAGCATACAAATTTAATGAAAATTCGAATATTAATTGGGCATGACTTGTCTGCTTTTTTTTTCTTGTTTCCTTTATCCTGATATGATCTCAATATTAACTGAACATATTTATTTAGCATTAATTATTCCTATATTGTCCTATATACTTATAACAAAACATATAAATGTACATATAAATGCATTGAAATAAGTTGTATTTTTACATGTCTATATTTGCACATTCACTATATATTTTGTAATACATTATTTATATCGTTGCTTTTGTGCTTGCGTTTCGCTTATGTGCTTTGCATGAAGAGTGGGTCCATCGCTAGAAATAACAACTAATATGTAAGACAGTTACAAGTGAAGCTGGAGGGTTGGGGAACATGCTAAGAAAATAATAAAAATAATGTAGCGGTATTTTATAAGACATCTGTTTCGAACAGACCGCAATGGAATTAGCCAATGAGACCCAAAACGAACCCCGCAATTGTAACACAATGAGTACTCGGCAATCAGCGGTGTATGGAAGATAACTGTGTTTAAGCTTCATGCACATTTACAGGAATGTGTACCGCCTGGCATCTCTGCATATTTCCAAATGTGTTTACATTTGTAATAATAATATAATTCTACATATACGCATCAAACATAATTATCTTTTGAAAAGAATAACTCGAATCACGTTGGTGAAAAAAAAAGCATGTAAAATCCAGACCATTCATTACAATGTTCTGAAACCGCATATTCACGAGACGACATTATAGGAATGAATGGCCTTTTTGTGGAATTTATCGAGGTATAAACTTGGAAAAGTCGCGGGAATACTGGACGAAGGCCATTCATTCCTTATAATTCCAGCATTTTAAATAAATTCATCAAGAAAATGTGTTTATTTTCCGTTTTCTTAAGAATTATTTTAACTGCGCCTCACGGTTACGGAAAGTAGTTCGGGGAATTATTGCTCGGTATTTCGCGAAAGGCAAATCATGAATGCTTACATACGTATACGATGCTTTGATTCGAAAACAGACATTATTGCAAAAGTGTACGCTTGCATTTATATAGTGTATATATTAAACGAAGACAGAAACTACCTCATTGTATGTACTGGATGTTATATTTTTAGAGACAAAACGTAATTTGAACACGTACTCTAAGTCAGCACATGCATCGACACTGTCGGGATCTAAAATACACTTTCAGTGCTACAGACCGCAAATCAAATATTTAAAAACAATATAAATCAAGATTAGTCGGCACCTAACGAGCATTCTCAGCAAAATATACAGTGTTTGTCACACTAGTTTCAGAGAGGAAAGGGACTATGAATTTTCCTTTGAGGTATCAGTACTTTGACTTAAGAGAGTTTGAAGGAGAGAGTGTAGACTCTAGTACAAAGAAATCAGCAAAATGTTGTGAATGTGTTAAATATTCAATGTACAACACGCAATACTTGCCACCAATAACTATATTATTCACCATACGTGCGTGTAGAGGGTATACCGGCCTCTGCCCCGTTGATGATACCCGTGCCTGGGCCACAGGCGTTCTCCATCCCACTTCCCTTTGTCTCACAGCCATCAGACGGGGCTGCCAGCTTTTGGTAACGCAGTTGGTAAATGATTTAAAAATGAGTTTGCATTTACACTGAAACAATTATTTAACATATAACTATAACCATTTTCTATAAAGCTCACACTGATTATCTTGTGTGTGTTTATATCTTTCTCTGGTGGAAGGTTTACTCATTTAACCATAAATAACATTTACCAATCAGGAAGAAAGTGCATTACAGTGTAATAAAAAACATCAATAAATATATCAATATAGAGAATATTAGTATAGTGTCATGAACGTGAATAAATATCTTTCGAGGCTGAGAAATCAGGATGGGCGAGGCTTGCCGAGCACATCCTGATTTCGAGCCGAGTCAGATATTTATTCACGTTCATGACACTATAATAATATTCTATTTATCCCGTTAACCACATCGTGTTACGTCATTCACATAATGACGTAACGTCATACATAATGACGTATCTACTAGACGTGAACGAGAAAAAATACACGTACCTGCTTTTCACGTCTAGTAGCGACATAGTTGACGGGATAAAAATATTTCCACCACCATAACCAACCGTCCATCATGATAATAAATTATGTTACATTACAAAATCAAGATATTTGGTAGCAATGTTTCTTCGTCAGGGAAGTCAGTATCTAGACCGAAAACACAGTAGACAGTGTCTAACCCGAACACCTTTGAGGTCCCAAGTGTGCTAGGTATAGAGAGCTACCATTACCGCGCCAATATGAGCATTCCAGTACATGAAATTGTGTTCCGGTATCGTGAATAGGCATTAGTATCCGAAACCGAAAACATTGAACCCCGAAAACGATGCTGTGCATGAAAACATCTCACCTTTTGTTGATATATCATATATATATCCCATGTTCTTGTTATATTGCAGTGCGTTGGAATTGCATGTACATGTAGTTTATGCTTATTGTATGTGCACTATAGTGCTTTACATATAACTTGGTGTTGGGTATATATATGCGAAGTGTATGCATGTTTAAGTTAAAATATTGGCTCTTACATATGTCAAATATATTATGTTATTATATAGTTCATACTGTTAGCATATCAGCGTGTGCTCCGTCTACATAATATTTATATGACATGCATTATGATTTCCATCAAATGCCACATCCAGAAGATGTTATCGCTGCTCAAAGTGTATGCATGTGTTTCCTGGGTCGCCATTTGTGAAAGCAAGCATTATGTTTTCAGTTATTGACATAAATATTTGCTGACTGACTATCGAGCAGTGTAGGCTCTACTCAGACTATGCTAATGCTCATGCTGATTTTGAACTACACTGTTCGCAAAACAAAGCAAGTCCTTTATTGTTCAACGGGGCATATGTATACATGGAGTAAGAATTTGTTCATGGCTCCACAAACTGAATCTGTCAATTCACTATTTTTGTTTAAAAATGAATAATAACTAAATACACATTTGATTTGCTTTATTGTGAACAACTATATGTTTCCTTTTTTAATCGGTATACTATATATTATACATGTAATGGACAATGTTAATGTTCAGTAATATATAAGGATTGTACAATGAATCCGTCGTGTTGATGATGATGCAAAGACAAAATCATACTTGAACTGGATGCTTCAGTATTTAAAAAAAAATATCCAATATCCAATATTCAAATACTATTGTCTTCTCTTTCATTTACAGGAAAGAAAAAGAAGTAAGTCGCTGTATGGATGTGATGCCAGGACAGTCAACATCGGTGGCAGGCCAACAGGACCGTATGAAGAAGAATTATACTACTGATATGCGCTATGAAAGTTCTTTTTCAGTAAACTTCAACTATTTTAATGGCGGAATTGGTTATAACTGCTGACTAATTTGTGACTGGAGAAATGGGGCTTATGTGTTTTGCGACCAGTGTAGATCCAGATCAGCCTGTGCATCCGCACAGTCTGATCAGGATCCACACTGTTCGTATACCGACAATGAAGCACGCATCATGTTTCTAACAAGCATTACAGATTATTATCAGACTGCATGCCTGTGCTACTTGATCAGGAACTACACTGGTAACAAATCACATAAGCCCTATTTCCAGTCACAGCCACTAGTAAGATAACGGTGACAGTATTATTAGCAATGGTAATTCACTTCACCGCCGTTTATCAACAACATCGTGGTAGTTTGTTTTATTACTTACATTTACATGAATTCTTACCATATTCATCCGGGAAAACGTGGCGTCGCTCTCAAAACTATAGACTCTAAAAAATGCGTGGACGCCTCCTGGTCATTGTCTTTACCGTAATATTGATGTGATCATATGCGACAAGTTTTGACAGTGCGAGAAAAATGTACACCGGCCCGGGGCTCGAACCCAGGTCACATACAATCTTAGATACAATATAGACCATTCCCGCATTAAAATGTTATTAAATTAGTAACACGTGTTGGCAAAGGCATTGTATTGCATATAATGGGCGTTCACAGTGTGATAACACAGTGTAATAAAAGTAATAATACACCGATGCAATGAATATGCAAATGATACAGCTACAGAAAATATGCTGCGTGATCAGTACAGCTTCAATTAATGCTTTTTAGCTTATGCAATAAATATAATCTAACATTTGTGTTGATTTAATATGATATTTATTAAACTCGTTGACTGATTTCATAAGAAACTCGGCTAGCAAGAAACTCGGCATAGCCTCGTTTCTTATGAAATCAGCGAACCCGTTTAATAAATACCATACTAAATTATCACTCATGTAATACCCTCTAGTTATTATATTGGGTTGCTTAATTGGTTATTTGGGTTGCAGCTTGTCCCAAATACTGTGGTACAGGCAACCCACTTCTATCTACATGTCAGAATGTTTCGATTCGGCTTATATTTAAGGGTGGGAATTGGCTCGAATGCCTTCCATACCCAATTGTCCGAATGTGTTGCCACGCTGATTATATTATGGGCCGTTGTCTGCATCACGTGATCTTTGTATCTGTATTAAATGAGCAATACGCTATTGCAAAGCCATTATTACATTAGGTTTGTTTCATTGGTTATTGGGGACGAGGTCTGATCGCAATAAGTGCATAATAAACAAATCACCTGATGTTCGAGTCCCAACGTCGTTGTTTATTCCATTCCATAAATCCATCACTGGAAAACAATGTAGATCCAGATGAGCTGTCAAAATATGATGATATGCTATTCTGCCGAGGATCGGAAACAGATTGCCGGGTCCGAAGTTTATCATACAGTGGAACCCGTGTAAACCGCACACCCAATGAGGTCCCATGGTGTCCAGTTGAGAGGGATTACACTGTCATTTACGTACACCAGCAATCCAAGTCATAAACATTAACATTGTTTTGCAATCAGGAACACACAATATCTTCAGGTGTCTTTGGCAACTACAGTAGCGCTCTTCTGCTCCTTACCTATTTGTATATACTAATTTCGTATACATATCGTAATCGTATAGTATTGGTATATTAATTTATATGTTTGTACCGTATCATCGTATAGTACAAACGTACTATACGAATATTATACAAACATACGATATCCGTTCTTTTATACGATATATCCGTACGGATATGGTATGAATATACCATAATCTGGTATGTTTGTACGATACAAACGTACCAGAATTATACATATGTATACAAATCGTATAAACGTACGAATGGTATATCTATACGATATTGGTTGGTATGTACGGTACAAACATACCGTACGTTTATATTATATGCATATCGTATAGAAAACATATCGTATTGGTATAGTATACGTATGGTATTGATATAGTACGTATAGTTGACCTGCAGAAAAGCGCTACTGTAACCCCAACATATTTGTGGCTGTGACTGCAGAAATGGGGCTTATGGGATTTATGATCAGAAAAGCTGCTGATCAAATAGCACAACCATGTAGCCTGATAACGATCTATATTGCTTTGATTGTCAGATAATTTTGACAGGATCCAATTGCACCATGTGATAACTACTGGACAATCCTAATGGAAATGACCAACCAGTCCTATATTATCAATATCGACAGGCACATGTGACGAACTTATTCACCTAATCTAATTAGTGACAAGTGACCAATTTACTTCTAATTTAGCTTCACCATCATCTCGGTCAGTGTCATAATTGACAGCTACAATCTCTGCCATCGGCGCTTGGACTATGGTGCACGCCAATGGCAGGCGGTCGCAGTCGTATTTATACCGTCACACTTACACCAATCAGCCATTCGCAATTATGAAATACGTTCTCAGATTATTACATGTATCCAGCATTCAACTAGTACCAATTTCCAAGACAGCCAAGTGTTGAAGAAACCAAGTACATTATATACCATAGTCGTTACCAGCATAGCCGTTTCCGTTACTATGGGGATGGAATGCCGCCCAGCTGCATGAATGCCACCGCCGATTCCAGAGGGCCTGCGACCAGATTGTTCTCATCAACGCGCGGTTGGAAGACATCAACGAATGATACGTCAACGCTGGCAACAACAACAACAACAAATCTTTCCGCTACCGCCTGCGCATGCGTATGCTGATCCGCCAGGGAATTCTCCAGATGTACCTCGGCTACGCCTCGGCGAAGAAGAAGGAGCTGGAGAAGAAGAGGCGGACGTTAAACGGCGAGAATCGCGAGGACGACGACGCCGATTTCGACGGATTCAGCACCGATGGCGCCGACAGTCTTTCAGATGCCGGCAACTCCGATGTTAGCGATATAAACTTGGAATAAACCGGACGTCCCTCGGACTGCCAGTAGAAAACGGTGTAGATTGCCATACATGTAAGACAACAGTGTGTTGCCATGACAGCAGAATCTGTGACAGAGCCCAACATATCCCGAAATGACACCGTTACAATTGATACAGCCTTCAGTTGTTCGACCAAACCGTCAAATAGAAGCTGCTTAATGGCCCTTTTGCTACACATGTCCTACATGTATTAACTCTCTCCATACTAGCTATGACAATCACAGCCAGTAAATTGGGAATATGTTTCTTATTTCTCTCTGTAAATGTGTCCTGGAATTTCATTCGAATTGCGTTCTCCGGACTCAATTATAATGGAATTCCAAGACATATTCACGATATTTACAGGGAGAAATAAGAGAAAATATAATGAATCGTCTTCCGTTATCTTTGAAATATGTATACCCCACAAGTTTCCTACCATGCCGGACAGGACATGGACAGGACTGAATGAATGGGGCCAGTCTAGCTTCTGATCTGTGATTGGAATAATGGGGCTTACGGCATGGATGGCAAATCTGACTGTTGATCTCTGATTGGAGGAATATGGCTCATGTGTGGTCAATCTTACCTGTGACTTGTGGAGAAATGGTGTATATGACTTTTGTTGTGGCTAGCCTAGCTCATTATCTGCTAGTGATCTTCAGTAGTCTGGTATGTATCTGCAACTGAAAATATCGGTCTTGTGGAATTTGTGACGAGCCTACATCCCGATGATCCAGCTCACACCAGCAGCCTGATACGGGTCTATATACAGAGTCTTTGATGGACGTGATGGGTATTGCACTGACTGAAAGGCGAACAGCACATATCCCTTATCTATATAAATCCGATGAATGCTACAATTATAACACTGTTTCGTCGATGAGAACGAAGGCGTGAACGAGATATGCCGTCTATTTTCAATCAGTATTGATTGCATAACGGCCCTTTGCAGCAACTGTAAATGTACTCTTTCTGGACTGTGTTGACCCTTTGTGGAGTAAGTAAACACCTTACATGTAGTGTGCGTGTGTGGACTGAAGGATGGCTACACCACGTTGTTGTCTAGACACGACCGATACCGGATGTAGTTTCTATTCAGTCATTGACGACGTCGTCGTCATCGTCGGCGTCGGAATCCGCGTCTTCGTCCTCGGAATATTCGCCGCACAACGTAACCTTCAGGTCCAGGATTTGCTTCTTCTTCGCGGAGGCATATTCGCAATACGTAGTGAGAGGGCCCTCGATTACCAGCATGCGCATGCGTTGACGGTAGCGGAAGGACGTACAGCCGTTGTTCTGTTGTTGTGTGTTGTAACGCCGGTCGATGTCGTGTGGCATGCCTTCTTGAAGCGGCGGTCACTGTCGATCATTCGGGCATACGTGTAGAACTGCTCCATTTCACGGACTCAGTGGTGACTACGAGACAGACGATTTTTGATACACGGCGGTGGGCTGGCTCTGTTGCTGTTGTTGTTGTTGTCCTACTAATGTAGTTGTACTTTCAGAAACTTGTCAAGGCTTTGAATGCTGGCTGTCATAGTGATATAATGCACGTACAGAGGGAATGATGTCCGTTTGTTTGGCATGCCTTCTTGAAGCGGCGGTCACTGTCGATCATTCGGGCATACGTGTAGAACTGCTCCATTTCACGGACCCAGTGGTGACTACGAGACAGACGATTTTTGATACACGGCGGTGGGCTGGCTCTGTTGCTGTTGTTGTTGTTGTCCTACTAATGTAGTTGTACTTTCAGAAACTTGTCAAGGCTTTGAATGCTGGCTGTCATAGTGATATAATGCACGCACAGAGGGAGTGATGTCCGTTTGTTTGTTCATCTCTGCATATTTCTGATAGCGCAGGGTGTGCACATGACTTGATTAAGACAAGCCGTGCCAGACGTTCACATGTAACCCGGAGCACGCGTTACTACACATGTCGCTAATTACTACATCCCCACGCGTCATTATCAGTGGAACTAGTGATACATATTTTCCCGATAATCCCAGTTTAGTTAACGAATATATAATAAAACAGTTTAAGTCTCATCAACTGTACATCCTCCAAATACAGAAAACTCATACAACAACACAAGGTGTATGATCACGTGGTACTAACAACAACAACAAGTACTGAAACTTCCTTCCAGAATCCATCTGATTCAAAGTACGTATTATTTTATAGTGTCCTTATTACGTAACAGATTTTGGTGACATATGGCGCATCAAACGCGTCTTGTTAAGCTGCATTTGGTGGTCTCTGTATGTTCGCCCAAACTTCTGTCGTTTTTGCGCAGAATCGATTTCCGTGTCTCCGACACGGAAATCGATTCTTCGCAAAAACGACATAAGTGCAGCTCATGAAGACGCGTTTACTGTGCATATTTCATCAAAATCCGTTGCATATTAAGGAAACTATCAAATAATACTTACTCTGGAGTGGGCGACGTTGTCGTTGTTGTAACTACGTGATCATGCACCTTCACACATAAAACATCTATGTTTTCCTTTGATACATTTGTGATAGTTCACTAGTATGTGGCTGTGACTGGAGAAATGGGGCTTATGGGGTTGGCGACCAGTGAAGATCACGTCAGACTGTGCCAACACACAATCCGATCAGGATCTGCACTGTTCGCCATCCCGCCAATGAAGCACCCGGCATGTTTCTGACAAGCAATATAATGTAGATAGTTATCATGCTAGAGGAGCGTGTTATTTGATCAGGCGCTATATTGTTCACACATATCAGAATTGGTCACGCACATCAGAATCCCAATGCTCACGTCACATATTATATATAATTCTCCCGTCACAGTCACATATTATACAATGTAATAACAAGTAAAATGAAACTGAGCACGTACTTGCAGTATACATGTACAATCAAGACAGGCAATGAGTCGACATGAGTAACATGCTTATGCTAAGCCATTATTACATTAGGTGTGTTTCATTGGTTATTGGGGACGAGGTCTGATCGCAATAATTGCATAATACACACATCACCTGATGTTCGAGTCCCAACATCGTTGTTTATTCCATTCCATAAATCCATCACTGGCAAACAATGTTTTACTAAACTTCGTACGACTAAAATGTTCGTTAGTGCAAATTTATGATAGTCTGTAAATTTCACATCAAAAATGTTTTCTTGTAAACAAGTATTGGATTCACATGTATTGAGCTTATGCTGCATACGCAGCCTATGCTCATTAAATATAAATCCATCAATTGACATTTGCAGACCATCGTAAATTTGAACGAAGTTTAGTGAAGCGGCCCCCAGATGAGCTGGCTCGTAACGAGCCATCTCATCAGGATCAGGGGCTCGTTTCACTAAACATCCTACGACTAAAATGTTCGTAAGTGCAAATTTAAGATCGTCTGTTAATTTCAATTTATGGATTTACATTTATTGACATAGGCTGCTTATGCTCAATAAATGTAAATCCAATAATTATTTACAAGAAAACATTGTTAATGTGAAATTTACAGACTATCATAATTTTGCACTTACGAACATTTTAGTAGTACGAAGTTTAGTGAAACGGCCCCCTGCAGTGTATGTCACTATGTTTAAGACATTGAAGCAATACAATTCTTAATAATGGAATTGTCCAAAATTACCAAGGAACAGACTGTAAAATATCTCGGTGTGAAAGGTTTAGAATATGATGATATGCTATTCTGCCGAGGATCGAAAACAGACTGCCGGGTCCGAAGTTTATCATACTGTGGAACCCGTGTAAACCGCACACCCAATGAGGTCCCATGGTATCCAATTGAGAGGGATTACATTGTCATTCATGTACACCAGCAATCCAAGTCATAAACATTAATTTCGTTTTGCAATCAGGAACACACATGATCATCAGGAATCTTTGGCAACTAAACCCAACATATTTGTGGATGTGACTGGAGAAATGGGGTTTATGGAATTTATGACCAGTAAAGCTCCTGATCAAATAGCACAATCCTGTAGCCTGATAACGATCTATATTGCTTGGATTGTCATATAATTTTGGCAGGATCAAATTGCACGATGTGTGTGATAACTACGGGACAATCTTAATGGCAATGACCAACCAAGCCCAATTATCAATATCGACTCGCACATATGACGAACTTATTCACCTAATCTAATTAGTGACATGTGACCCAATTTACTTCTAACTTAGCTTCGCCATCAACTCGGTCAGTGTCAGAATTGACAGCTACTATCTCTGCCACCGGCGCTTGGACTATGATAAACGCCGATGGCAGGCGGTCGCCGTCGTATTTATACAGGCACACTTACACCAATCAGCCATTCGTAATTCTGAAATACGTTCTCAGATTATTACATGTATGCAGCAAACTCAATCAACACAAACGAAAATTAACCATGTTGATTCAGTATTCATTCGGATGTATTTTATGGTCGGAGTTGTCTCCCATTCTCGTGTAGACAGCCTGCCTGCTTGTTCAGACGGACTGGCTGCACGAGTGCAGGATACAAACTCAATCAACACAAACGATACTTGAACATGTTATAGAATGTATATGCATATGCATTCTATGTATATGTTCAATAATAAAACATCACCTCACGCATTTTCGAATTTCGAGCTCAGCATGAGGATCTGACAATAGTTTATTTGGAAGTTATTTAGAGTTAAAACCACCCACCCTAGTCTCTACCTCCGTGTATATGGAGGATGAGACAGTTGGGTCAGGGTATACATATGTGTATAAACTTTGAATGAAAATTGCGAAAAACAGCAGTCCTCCCCCACTCAAATGGGCATATCGGCTCGCATACAAAATCATCGATATTTTTTGTTATAAAATGCATAAACCCGAATTTACGACAAATATTATCTAAAAATATACATATACAACTTGTATAATCATTCGTTGTACATGCTCACCATAACCATGCCATATGTGTCTTGAAATTGATATCGATTGTTACCTCTTGTATTCGTTCATGTAACGAACTGAGTGAAATAAAGGTATAAGGTATAAGCATTCAACTGGTACCAATTTTCAAGACAGCCAAGTGTTGAAGAAGCCAAGTACATTATACACCATAGTCGTTATCAGCATATCTGTTTCCGTTACTATGGGGATGGATACATTCTACAGGAATGCCCAGCTGCATGAATGCCACCGCCGATTCCAGAGGGCCTGCGACCAGATTGTTCTCCTCAATGCCCGGTTTGAAGACCTCAACGAATGTTACGTCAACGCTCGCAACAACAACGACAAATCCTTCCGCTACCGCCTGCGCATGCGTATGCTGATCCTCGAGGGAATTCTTCAGATGTACGTCGGGTACGCCTCGGCGAAGAAGAAGAAGGTGCAGAACCTGAGGCGGACGTTGTACGGTGAGAATCCCGAGGACGACGGCGCCGATTTCGACGGATTCAGCACTGACGGCGCTGACAGTCATTCCGATGCCGGCGACTCCGACGAAAGCGACATCGATGTGGAATAAACCGGTCGTCCCTCGGACTGCCAGTAGAAAACGGTGTAGATTGCCGTAAGACAACAGTGTGTTGCCATAACAGCAGGCTCTGTGATAGAGCCAACCCAACATATCCCGAAATGACATCGTTTCAGTTGCTACAGCCTTCAGTTGGTCGATCTAACCCGTCAAGTAGAAACTGCTTCATGGCCCTTTAGCTACATATGTCCTACATGTATAAACTCGCTCCATTCTAGCTGTGAAAATCACAGCCACTAAATTGGGAATATGTTTCTTATTTCTCTATGTAAATGTGTCCTGGAATTCATTCGAATTGCGTTCTCCGGATTCAATTCTAATGGAATGCCAAGACATATTCATGATATTTACAGGGAGAAATAAAAAAAATATAATGAATCGTCATCCGTTATTTTTGAAATATTTACAGCCCACAAGTTTCCTACCATGCAGGACAGGACAGGACAGGAGTATGCCTGTCCTATTGAGTAGGGCATGAGTATGTACCTCTAGAGATAGCACTATGGCCAAATCACAACCATTTGTGGCCAGTTTTTGACAAGGGTGCGTCCTGATCTGTTAGTACACTAGTATGACACGTGCCTGTGGTTGCAGAAATGTGGCTAAATGCGGCTATGACTGGTGAAATGAGGCTTATGGGATTTGTGACTAGTGTAGCTCCTGATCAAATAGCAAACTTCTGTAGCCGGATAACGATATGTGTATCTTGTTATAAGCATGACGGGTGTTCATTATTGGTGAAATTGTCAACAGTTCAAATCCTGATCAGACTGTACTGACGCACCGGCTGATCTGTATCTACTACACTGGTTATAAAACCCATAAGCCTATTTTTCTTTCAATTACATCCACAAATATGGCTTACTTATGACATACATGGCCAGGTAAGCTCCTGATTGTGACTGTGGTACTGAATTGATGAGGCAAGTCTTGTATAAAGTCTCGATAATGATATGTAACTGGACATAATGAAGCTTATTACATTTGTGGCCAGTCTAACTCCTGATCCGTGACTGGAGGAATAGGGCTTAATGCATGTGTGGCCAATCTAGCTCCTATTCTTGCTTGGGCGAATGGGGCTTAAGGCATGTGTGACAATTCTCGCTCCTGATCTATGCCTGAAGGAATGGGGCTTATTGCATGTGTGGCCAGTCTAGCTTCTGATCTGTGATTGGAATAATGGGGCTTACGGCATGGATGGCAAATCTGACTGTTGATCTTTGATTGGAGGAATATGGCTCATGTGTGGTCAATCTGACCTGTGACTTGTGGAGAAATGGTGTATATGACTTTGTTGTGGCTAGCCTAGCTCATGGTCTGCCAGTGATCTTCTGTAGTCTGGTATGTGTCTGCAACTGGAAATATCGGTTCTGTGTAATTTGTGAGGAGCTTACATCCCGATATTCCAGCTCACACCAGCAGCCTGATACGGGTCTACATACAGAGTATTTGATGGACGGAATGGGTTTTGCAATTCCTGAAAGGCGAACAGCACACACCCCTGTTATATATAAGTATAACGGACTGTCCGATGAGAACGAAGCCGTGAACCAAAGATCAGGTTTATTTTAATTCATTATTCTGTTCATAACGGCCATTTGCAGCTACTGTAAAGGTACTCTTTCCGGACTTTGTAGAGTCAGCTTAAATGTAGTGTGCGTGTGTGGACGGTGGGATGGCTACACCACGTTGTTGTCTAGACGCGATGGTAGTTTCCATTCAGTCATCGACCACGTCGTGTCACGGTCGGTGTCCTCCCTGTCGTCATCGGCGTCGGAATCCGAGTCTTCGTCCCCGGAATACTCGCCGGAGAATGTAACCTTCAGGTCCAGGACTTGTTTCTTCTTCGCGGAGGCATAATCGCAATACGCCGTGAGAAGGCCCTCGATTACACACATCAGAATCCCCAATGCTCCCGTCACATATTATATACCGTGAATGTTATAACGAGTAAAATGAAACGGCGCAGGTACTTGCAATATGCATGTACAATCAAGACAGGCTATGAGTCGACATGAGTAACACGCTTATGCAAAGCCATTATTACATTACGTTTGTTTCTTTGGTTATTGGGGACAAGGTCTGATCGCAATAATTGCATAATAAACAAATCACCTGATGTTCGAGTCCCAACTTCGTTGTTTATTCCATTCCATAAATCCATCACTGGCGAACAATGTAAATCCAGATAAGCTGTATCGTAACATCACCAGGAGCTGCAGTGCTATGTTTAAGACATTGAAGCAATACAATTCGTAATGGAATTGTCCACAATTACCAAGGAACAGACTGATACTATTGATTTCCGATAAGGTGGCAAGGACAAAGGTCAAGAGATTCCATATTGAACCATAATAGGTAAAGTAGGTGTGTTAAAAATGCAAAACTGACATTAGCATGACGATTTAGTATGTACGTCACCAATGTTGGCGGAGGCATATTCGTAATACGTCGTGAGAAGGCCCTCGAGTATCAGTATGCGCATGCGTAGACGGTAGCGCAAGGACGTACAACCATTGTTCTGTTGTAGCGTGTTGTAGCACCGGCCTTCTTGAAGCGGCGGTCACTGTCGATCATTCGGGCATACGTGTAGAACTTCTCCATTTCACGGACCCAGTGGTGACAGACGAATTTTGATACTCGACGGTGAGCTGGCTCTGTTGTTGTTGTTGTCCTAGTAACTCACAAATATGATGTGCGATGATGCGTCGCTGGATAGTCGACGAAAAAATATACTTTCATAAACATTTCATGGACGCTGGCTGTCATAGTGATATAATGCACGCGCAGAGAGCCTGACGTCCGTGTGTTTGTTCATCTCTGCACAATTCTGATAGCTTACATGTAGGGCGCACACATGTGACGAACTCATTCACTTCATCCAATTAGTGACATGCGACCCAATTTACTTCTACTTTTGCTTCTCCATCATCTCGGTCAGTGTCATAATTTACAGCTACATTCTCTGCCACCGGCTCTTCGACTATGATGCACGCGAATGGCAGGCGGTCGCCGTCGTATTTATACCGGCACACTTACACCAATCAGCCATTCGCAATTCTGAAATACATTCTCAGATTATTTAATTCATTCAGCATTAACTTTCTACCACTTTCCATGACAGAACGTGTTGAAGAGGCTACGTACATTCCACGCCGTTATCGTTACCAGTAATTTAAAACAGCATCCGTTACCATGGGAATGGATACGTTCTACAGGAACGCCCAGCTGCATGAATGTCACCGCCGATTCAAGAGGGCCTGCGACCAGATTGTTCTCCTCAACGCCCGGTTGGAAGACATCAACGAATGTTACGTCAACGCTCGCAACAACAACAACAAATCCTTCCGCTACCGCCTGCGCATGCGTATGTTGATCATCGAGGGAATGCTCCAGATGTACGTCGACTACGCCTCGGCGAAGAAGAAGAAGGTGGAGAACCTGAGGCGGACGTTGTACGGCGAGAATCCCGTTGAAGACGGCGCCGATTTCGACGGATTCAGCACCGACGGAGCCGACAGTCATTCCGACGACGGCGACTCCGACGATAGCGACATGGACGTGGAATAAACTGGACGTCCCGTGGATTGTCATCAGGAAGCGGTGCAGAACAGAGGACAACAGTGTGTTGTCATGACAGCAGGCTCTGTGATAGAGCAAACCGAAAATATCTCGAAATGACACCTTTACAATTGCTACAGCCTTTAGTTATTAAATCGATCTAACCCGTTAAGTAGAAACGGTCCCATGGCCCTTTAACTACACATGTCCTATTAAGTAGGACAGCAGTACATGTATGTCTGTCCTATTGAGTAGGGCAAGAGTATGTTCCTCTAGAAATAGCACAATGGCCAAATAACTCCCTTTAATCTTCCGTGTCTACATGTATGTCGCAATAACGAAACAATGACAACAGAAAAAAGCCAGTTTATTAAACATAAAAGTACAGAAAACGTAAAGACACATGACATGCTAGTCCTACTAATTGGGCGGGTGCCATTGACGGCCAGCCTATTGTGGCTATGACTGGAGAAACGGGGCTTATGGGATTTGTAACTTGTGTAGGCCCTGATCAAATAGCACACTCATGTAGCCTGATAACGATATGTATAGCTTGCTTTAAACATGGTGGGTGTTTTATATTGATGAACTTGTGAACAGTTTATATCCTGATCAGACTGTGCGGATGCACAGATTTATGTTGATCTACACTGGTCGCAAAACTCATAGGCCTACTTTATTCAGTCACATCCACAAATATGGTTTACATATGACATACATGGCCAGGTAAGCTCCTGATTGTGGTTAAGACTGAATTTATGAGGAATGTCCATCTCATTATATGTGACTGGCTAAAACTGGTTCTGGTATACCGTAGAAAGTTGTCGATCATGTGATGTGGCTGGGAAAATGGGGCTTATTATATATATGGCAATGACAAAGACAAACTTGGACTTCCTGGGCACGTACGAAGGTTCATGTACATTGTACAGTGGAACCTCTTTAAACCGGACACCAAGAAAACACTTGTGCTCTTATTTTTATGAGTTTCTTGGTCACTTATCTCAGGTGATAATGTATGTTCGTGATCGCATAACACACAACTATGGCTCAGAATGATAAATTGTCTGATTTAAAGTGAAACCTCTCTAAACCGGACACCCTGGGATGTCCGCATGGTGTCCGGTTTAGAGAGGTTTCACTGTAATGCTAATAGCAGCGGATATTCAGTTTGTGTTAGGTCTACGCAGGTCGCAAATCTATGAATAAAACAAATGTTCATGACATTTTGTTTATTGAGAGGTACACTCATTTTAACATTGTTTTGTACAGGGTGAGGGCGCGTTTGCTTTGGGAAGTACTTTAGCAACAGTACGCACTATGCTCTGACTACACGAGTGTGCATGTTGGTATCCTTCCTTTACTAGGCTGGTGACAAACTTCAAGATGGCCATTTCTCGGTAAAGTGGCAATTATGCTGAGAAAACCGACATTAAGGCGCTTGTTACAAGTGCACATTATGTGTTGCCAGATTTAATGTGTGCGAATGAAAATTAATTTTGTTTTAACAGTTACACAAGAGCCTACGTTAATGAAGACCAGATTAATGATAGGCTGATATTTAACTTGGATTGCTAAAACAGACATTCAGGCATTTGCGATATTCAACCTCGTTATTAACTACATGTAAACATGGATTGTCAGATATTTTGACTGTATCAAATTGCACTACGTGATAGCTACTGGACAATCCTAGTGACAATGACCAACCAAGCCTAATTATCAATATCGACTCGCACATGTGACGAACTCATTCACTTCATCCAATTAGTGACATGCGACCCAATTTACTTCTACTTTTGCTTCTCCATCATCTCGGTCAGTGTCATAATTGACAGCTACAATCTCTGCCACCGGCGCTTGGACTATGATGCACGCGAATGGCAGGCGGTCGCCGTCGTATTTATACAGGCACACTTACACCAATCAGCCATTCGCAATTCTGAAATACATTCTCAGATTATTGAATTCATTCAGCATTAACTTTCTACCACTTTCCATGACAGAACGTGTTGAAGAGGCTACGTACATTCCACGCCGTTATCGTTACCAGTAATTTAAAACAGCATCCGTTACCATGGGAATGGATACGTTCTACAGGAACGCCCAGCTGCATGAATGTCACCGCCGATTCAAGAGGGCCTGCGACCAGATTGTTCTCCTCAACGCCCGGTTGGAAGACATCAACGAATGTTACGTCAACGCTCGCAACAACAACAACAAATCCTTCCGCTACCGCCTGCGCATGCGTATGTTGATCATCGAGGGAATGCTCCAGATGTACGTCGACTACGCCTCGGCGAAGAAGAAGAAGGTGAAGAACCTGAGGCGGACGTTGTACGGCGAGAATCCCGTTGACGACGGCGCCGATTTAGACGGATTCAGCACCGACGGAGCCGAGAGTCATTCCGACGACGGCGACTCCGACGATAGCGACATGGACGTGGAATAAACTGGAGTTCCCGTGGATTGTCATCAGGAAACGGTGCAGAACAGAGGACAACAGTGTGTTGTCATGACAGCAGGCTCTGTGATAGAGCAAACCGAAAATATCCCGAAATGACACCTTTACAATTGCTACAGCCTTTAGTTATTAAATCGATCTAACCCGTTAAGTAGAAACGGTTCCATGGCCCTTTAACTACACATGTCCTATTAAGTAGGACAGCAGTACATGTATGTCTGTCCTATTGAGTAGGGCAAGAGTATGTTCCTCTAGAAATAGCACAATGGCCAAATAACTCCCTTTGATCTTCCGTGTCTACATGTATGTCGCAATAACGAAACAATGACAACAGAAAAAAGCCAGTTTATTAAACATAAAAGTACAGAAAACGTAAAGACACATGACATGCTAGTCCTACTAATTGGGCGGGTGCCATTGACGGCCAGCCTATTGTGGCTATGACTGGAGAAACGGGGCTTATGGGATTTGTAACTTGTGTAGGCCCTGATCAAATAGCACACTCATGTAGCCTGATAACGATATGTATAGCTTGCTTTAAACATGGTGGGTGTTTTATATTGATGAACTTGTGAACAGTTTAGATCCTGATCAGACTGTGCAGATGCACAGGTTTATTTGGATCTACACTGGTCGCAAAACTCATAGGCCTACTTTATTCAGTCACATCCACAAATATGGTTTACATATGACATACATGGCCAGGTAAGCTCCTGATTGTGGTTAAGACTGAATTTATGAGGAATGTCCATCTCATTATATGTGACTGGCTAAAACGGGTTCTGGTATACCGTAGAAAGTTGTCGATCATGTGATGTGGCTGGGAAAATGGGGCTTATTATATATATGGTAATGACAAAGACAAACTTGGACTTCCTGGGCACGTACGAAGGTTCATGTACATTGTACAGTGGAACCTCTTTAAACCGGACACCAATAAAACACTTGTGCTCTTATTTTTATGAGTTTCTTGGTCACTTATCTCAGGTGATAATGTATGTTCGTGATCGCATAACACACAACTATGGCTCAGAATGATAAATTGTCTGATTTAAAGTGAAACCTCTCTAAACCGGTCACCCTGGGATGTCCCCATGGTGTCCGGTTTAGAGAGGTTTCATTGTAATGCTAATAGCAGCGGATATTCACTTTGTGCTAGGTCTACGCAGGTCGCAAATCTATGAATAAAACAAATGTTCCTGACATTTTGTTTATTGAGAGCTACACTCATTTTAACATTGTTTTGTACAGGGTGAGGGCGCGTTTGCTTTGGGAAGTACTTTAGCAACAGTACGCACTATGCTCTGACTACACGAGTGTGCATGTTGGTATCCTTCCTTTACTAGGCTGGTGACAAACTTCAAGATGGCCATTTCTCGGTAAAGTGGCAATTATGCTGAGAAAACCGACATTAAGGCGCTTCTTACAAGTGCACATTATGTGTTGCCAGATTTAATGTGTGCGAATGAAAATTAATTTTGTTTTAACAGTTACACAAGAGCCTACGTTAATGAAGACCAGATTAATGATAGGCTGATATTTAACTTGGATTGCTAAAACAGACATTCAGGCATTTGCGATATTCAAAACTCGTTAATTAATCACATGTAAACATGGATTGTCAGATATTTTGACTGTATCAAATTGCACTACGTGATAGCTACTGGACAATCCTAGTGACAATGACCAACCAAGCCTAATTATCAATATCGACTCGCACATGTGACGAACTCATTCACTTCATCCAATTAGTGACATGCGACCCAATTTACTTCTACTTTTGCTTCTCCATCATCTCGGTCAGTGTCATAATTGACAGCTACAATCTCTGCCACCGGCTTGGACTTAGATGATGCACGCGAATGGCAGGCGGTCGCCGTCGTATTTATACAGGCACACTTACACCAATCAGCCATTCGCAATTCTGAAATACATTCTCAGATTATTGAATTCATTCAGCATTAACTTTCTACCACTTTCCATGACAGAACGTGTTGAAGAGGCTACGTACATTCCACGCCGTTATCGTTACCAGTATTTAAAAAAAAACAGCATCCGTTACCATGGGAATGGATACGTTCTACAGGAACGCCCAGCTGCATGAATGTCACCGCCGATTCAAGAGGGCCTGCGACCAGATTGTTCTCCTCAACGCCCGGTTGGAAGACATCAACGAATGTTACGTCAACGCTCGCAACAACAACAACAAATACTTCCGCTACCGCCTGCGCATGCGTATGTTGATCATCGAGGGAATGCTCCAGATGTACGTCGACTACGCCTCGGCGAAGAAGAAGAAGGTGGAGAACCTGAGGTGGACGTTGTACGGCGAGAATCCCGTTGACGACGGCGCCAATTTAGACGGATTCAGCACCGACAGAGCCGACAGTCATTCCGACGACGGCGACTCCGACGATAGCGACATGGACGTGGAATAAACTGCACGTCCCGTGGATTGTCATCAGGAAGCGGTGCAGAACAGAGGACAACAGTGTGTTGTCATGACAGCAGGCTCTGTGATAGAGCAAACCGAAAATATCTCGAAATGACACCTTTACAATTGCTACAGCCTTTAGTTATTAAATCGATCTAACCCGTTAAGTCGAAACGGTCCCATGGCCCTTTAACTACACATGTCATATTAAGTAGGACAGCAGTACATGTATGTATGTCCTATCGAGTAGGGCAAGAGTATGTTCCTCTAGAAATAGCACAATGGCCAAATAACTCCCTTTAATCTCCCGTGTCTACATGTATGTCGCAATAACGAAACAATGACAACAGAAAAAAGCCAGTTTATTAAACATAAAAGTACAGAAAACGTAAAGAGACATGACATGCTAGTCCTACTAATTGGGCCGGTGCCATTGACGGCCAGCCTATTGCGGCTATGACTGGAGAAATGGGGCTTATGGGATTTGTAACTTGTGTAGGCCCTGATAAAATAGCACACTCATGTAGGCTGATAACGATATGTATTGCTTGCTTTAAACATGGTGGGGGTTTTATATTGATGAACTTGTGAACAGTTTAGATCCTGATCAGACTATGCGGATGCACAGGTATATTTGGATATACACTGGTCGCAAAATTCATAGGCCTACTTTATGCAGTCACATCCACAAATATGGTTTACATATGACATACATGGCCAGGTAAGCTCCTGATTGTGGTTGAGACTGAATTTATAAGGAATGTCCATCTCATTATATGTGACTGGCTAAAACGGGTTCTGGTATACAGTAGAAAGTTGTCGATCATGTGATGTGGCTGGGAAAATGGGGCTTATTATATATATGGCAATGACAAAGACAAACTTGGACTTCCTGGGCACGTACGAAGGTTCAGATCAGGAGCTAGAATTATCACACATGCCGTGAGCCCCATTCGCCCAAGCACGGATAGGAGCTACATTGGTCACACATAAAGAGAGCCCTATTCCTCCAGTCACAGATCAGGATCTAGATCGGCCACACCAATCAACAGTCAGATTTAACATCCCTGTCTTACGTCCCATTATTCCAATCACAGATCAGGAGCTACATTGGCCACATATGCAGTAAGCCCTCATTCCTCCAGTCCACAGTATAACATAACCTGCTTTACCCAGTCACATATAATGAGGTGGACATGCCGCATGAATTCGGTCCCACAGTCACAATCAAGAGCTTGGCTGGCCAGAACTGTCATATGTAAGCCATATTTGTGACTTTATACATGGGGCTTATGGGTTTTGCACTGTTCGCCATTGCATCAATCAAACATGTGTTTTGTTTCTAACAAGCAATAGAGATCACAATCCGGCTACATGAGTGGGCTATTTGATCAGGAGCTACAATGGTCACCAATCCCATAAACCCCACTTTCCAGTCACAGACACATTACTGCAATCACAGTCACGTGTCATACTATCTTCCTAGCAGATCAGTAGCCTATTTCACCAACATTTCAAAGTACATGTATACTTATCTATCAAAGCATACTTTGAGGGAGAAATGTTCCATTTAAGGATAAATTCATTAATTTTTAATATACTGAATTTATTACATTATCACATTTTGGCTGTGATAATGTAATCAATTCAGTATATTAATTCTGCATTCTTTTAACCATCAAATACATGCAGTGGTTAGTTCTATACGACATAATGTATTTCAGGAAAAAATAAATTAAAAGATTACTCCCTCAAAGTATACTTTGATAGAAAATTATACTTTGCAATGTTGGTGAAATAGCTACAGGAGGCACCTGTACAAGTAAACGCACGCCCCGCCAAGTGCACCAACGAAGCCTAATTATCAATATCGACTCGCACATGTGACGAACTTATACACTTCATCCAATTAGTGACATGCGACCCAATTTACTTCTACTTTAGCTTCTCCATCATCTCGGTCAGTGTCATAATTGACAGCTACAGTCTCTGCCACCGGCGCTTGGACTATGATGCACGCCAATGGCAGGCGGTCGCCGTCGTATTTATACCGGTACACTTACACAAATCAGCCATTCGCAATTGTGAAATACTTTCCCAGATTATTGCATTATTCTGCATTAACTTTTTACCACTTTCTAAGACAGAACGTGTTGAAGAGGCTACGTACATTCCACGCCGTTATCGCTACAAATAATTTAAAGCATCATCCGTTACCATGGAAATGGATACGTTCTACAGGGGCGGCCAACTGCATGAATGTCACCGCCGATTCAAGAGGGCCTGCGACCAGATTGTTCTCCTCAAAGCCCGGTTGGAAGACATCAATGAATGTTACGTTAACGCTCGCAACAACAGATCCTTACGCTACCGACTGCGCATGCGTATGCTGGTCATCGAGGGAATTCTCCAGATGTACGTCTACTACGCTTCGTCGAAGATGAAGAAGGTGGAAAACCTGAGGTTTACGTTGTACGGCCAGAATCCCGAGCACGACGAGTGACGCGAATTCCGACCGTTCCGACGAAGACGAAGAATGAGATGCCACCGACAGTGACGACGACGCTGGCGATGATTGAATACACACTACACCCGGTATCGGTGTTGTAATCAACCCGCCGTCCACACTCACCTACTATCATATTCACTGACACATACCAGACTACAGAAGATCACTAGCAGATGCTTATCATGAGCTAGACTAGCCACAACAAAGTCATATATGCCGTAATATAGTCGCATATGCCGTAAGCCCCATTCGTCCAAGCACGGATAGGATCTAGATTGACCAAACATGAAATAAGCCCTATTCCTCCAGTTACGGATCAGGGTCTTGCCTGGCTACAAATGTAATAAGCACTAATACATCGTAGTCGCATATAGATAGGTAGACATGCAGTCCCACAGTCACAATCAAGAGTTTGCCTGGCCAGATATGTCATATTTAAGCATTTGAGGCGGTCATGTGTCATACTAGCTGCCTAGCTGTAACAACTGTAAAGGTGTCATTTCGGGATATGTTTGGTTGGCTCTAACACACTGATGTCCTCTGATGTTTTACACCGCTTCCTGATGACAATCCTCGAAACGTCCAGTTTATTCCACGTCCATGTCGCTATCGTCAAAGTCGCCGGCGTCGGAATGACTGTCGGCGCCGTCGGTGCTGAAACCGTCAGAATCGGCGCCGTCGTCCTCGGGATTCTCGCCGTACAACGTCCGCCTCAGGTTCTCCACCATCTTCTTCTTCGCCGAGGCGTAGTCGTAGATGTAAATCTGGAGAATTCCCTCGAGGATCAGCATAGGCAAAAGGTAGCGGACGGATTTTTTGTTGTTGCGAGCGTTGACATAACATTCGTCGATGTCTTCCAGCCCAATCTGATCGCAGGCCCTCTGGAATCTGCTGTGGCATTCATGCAGCTGGGTGCTCTTGTAGAACGTATCCATACCAATGGTAACGCTAGTGGAAACTATGGACTGTATGGCTGTTTTAAGAGCGGCGGTAAAACCGTTTTTCACAGTCTTAAAATCTGGTTGGTGTCGTGCACTATTGCAATGTAATGGTTAGTGGTGGAAGTGTGCCGGTAATATAATCGGGAATGACGTGTTAATGGCTTGCAGATAGGTCAAGCTTGTGTACTTCATGCTTGTGGAGGATTAACATAATCAATTTACTCATCTAATGGCGCGTGTGGGTGTAGCAATCAGCGACTTAATTACTGGTAATCAACGTAATTAGGGTTATATTCGTGCTTGTGTAGCACCTAATCGTCATCAAGTCTTATTCGCACGATAGGTTATTCCAATTGTGTCGCGATTGACAAACACCACGTAGCGTACGCAACGCCATCAGCGCGTGCACGCATTCACTATGCGATTCAACGTACCAAGCCACCGGCACGTACTGAATGTATATTTATCCGTCGACTGCCAATCGATGAACACTCTTTATGCAGCAACGCATTCTCGCAACATCCTATTTGTGAGTCATAGAAATATTTGCTTGGACGAGAACAACAGCGACATCCCACCGCCGTGTATCAAAGATCGTCTGTCCCCGTAGTCACCACAAGATCAGTGAAATGGAGCAGTTCTACACGTATGCCCGGATGATCGACAGTGACCGCCGCTTCAAGAAGGCCTGCGACCAAATTGTTCTCCTCAACTCCAGGCTGGCAGTCATGGATCGGTGCTACAACACGTTACAACGGAACAACGGCTGTACGTCCTTCCGTTACCGTCTACGCATGCGCATGTTGGTAATGGAGGGCCTTCTCACGACGTATTGCGAATACGCCTCCGCGAAGAAGAAACAAGTCCTGGAACTGCGGTTTACGTTGTACGGCGAGAATCCCGAGGACGAAGACACCGATGCCGACGGTTCCGACGCTGACGAGGATCGCGAGGCCGCCGACAGTGACAACGATGTCGGCGATGACTGAATACAAATTACATCCGGTCTCGGTCGCTCGCAGACAACCGCATGTTGTAGTCCGCCGTTCACACACACCTACTATGGTGTGCACTGACTCTACAAAGGGTCAAACACATTCCAGAAAGTGTACCTTTACAATTGCTACAAGGAGCGGTTCTGCAATAACCACTGAATTGGTATACACGGCATATCTCGTCCACAACTTCGTTCTCATCGGCGACACAGTGTTATAATTGTAGCGTTCATCGGATGTATACATGTATACATGTAGATCAGGGCTGTGTGTTGTTCGCCTTTCAGACACTGCCATACCCATTCCGTCCATCAACGACTATGTATGTAGACCCGTATCAGGCTGCTGGTGTGAGCTGGATCATCGGGAGGTACACTCGTCACAAATTCCACAAGACCGATATGTTCAGTTGCCGACCACACGCGAGCCATAGTCCTCCAATCAGAGATCAACAGTCAGAGTTGCCATCCATGCTGTAAGCCCCATTATTCCAATCACATACCAGAAGCTAGACTGACCACACATGCAATAAGCCCCATTCCTCCAGTCACATATCAGGAGCGAGAATTGACACACATGCCGTAAGCCCCATTCATCCAGCCACAGATCAGGAGCTAGAATTATCACACATGCCGTGAGCCCCATTCGCCCAAGCACGGATAGGAGCTACATTGGTCACACATAAAGAGAGCCCTATTCCTCCAGTCACAGATCAGGATCTAGACCGGCCACACCAATCAACAGTCAGATTTAACATCCCTGTCTTACGTCCCATTATTCCAATCACAGATCAGGAGCTACATTGGCCACATATGCAGTAAGCCAGTCCACAGTATAACATAACCTGCTTTATCCAGTCACATATAATGAGGTGGACATGCCGCATGAATTCGGTCCCACAGTCACAATCAAGAGCTTGGCTGGCCAGAACTGTCATATGTAAGCCATATTTGTGACTTTATACATGGGGCTTATGGGTTTTGCACTGTTCGCCATTGCATCAATCAAACATGTGTTTTGTTTCTAACAAGCAATAGAGATCACAATCCGGCTACATGAGTGGGCTATTTGATCAGGAGCTACAATGGTCACCAATCCCATAAACCCCACTTTCCAGTCACAGACACATTACTGCAATCACAGTCACGTGTCATACTATCTTCCTAGCAGATCAGTAGCCTATTTCACCAACATTTCAAAGTATACTTATCTAGCAAAGCATACTTTGAGGGAGAAATGTTCCATTTAAGGATAAATTTATTAATTTTTAATATACTGAATTTATTACATTATCACATTTTGGCTGTGATAATGTAATCAATTCAGTATATTAATTCTGCATTCTTTTAACCATCAAATACATGCAGTGGTTAGTTCTATACGACATAATGCATTTCAGGAAAAATAAATGATTACTCCCTCAAAGTATACTTTGATAGAAAATTATACTTTGCAATGTTGGTGAAATAGGCTACAGGAGGCACCTGTACAAATAAACGCACGCCCCGCCAAGTGCACCAACGAAGCCTAATTATCAATATCGACTCGCACATGTGACGAACGTATACACTTCATCCAATTAGTGGCATGCGACCCAATTTACTTCTACTTTAGCTTCTCCATCATCTCGGTCAGTGTCATAACTGACAGCTACAGTCTCTGCCACCGGCGCTTGGACTATGATGCACGCCAATGACAGGCGGTCGCCGTCGTATTTATACCGGTACACTTACACCAATCAGCCATTCGCAATTGTGAAATACTTTCTCAGATTATTGCATTATTCTGCATTAACTTTTTACCACTTTCCAAGACAGAACGTGCTGAAGAGGCTACGTACATTCCACGACGTTATCGTTACAAATAATTTAAAGCATCAACCGTTACCATGGGAATGGATACGTTCTACAGGACAGGCCTCGACAATTTTTAAATATTTTCTGACTCGTCCCACTGGACGAGAGAACCTAAAAATCTATTCGTCCAGACTGGACTTCTACTCGTCCAAACTTTTGGTCAAATAACAAAACATACATTTTTGTATGTACAGTTTGTGATAATATTTTGTGATAACAATATATTTCCCACAGTCAATGTGCCCGTGTACATCTATATTTCCAGCTTTCGGTGCGCGGCTTCAACAAATAAATTATGTAATTTATGTAATTTGTGTAACTGTTGCTACACAGCGTGAAACAATGGTGCCGTGGTGGGAGGGGTACACTGCAGTTTGCATCTTATTGTAAACGGCTTAGCGTAGCGTTGTGTATTGCAGGAATAATAAGATTGCCAAGTTTTAGATATAATTCGCCAGATCCGTGATTAATTTCGCCTTTTCGAGTTGTTCATTGGATCTATCAATATCTCCGCCGCCCTGCAAAAACCGGCGTATGTCTGGCATCTTGTTTGGTTGTAAACACAGAGCAGACGACAGTTGTAAACAGGATGCTAAGTCACGGTGACTGGTTGTAGAATGCACGTATTAAATTCAGTAGTTGCAGCCATGAATGGGAATAAGTCGGACACAGTCTACATTGTATATGTGTATCTTGGCAACGCAGAAAGGCGAGTGTAGTAGGTAGTCTCCCTTTACCACGCTCGGTAATCAGTTGAATATTTTATTGGAATTTAGTATTTCGCTTCGCAAAACTTCGCATTTGCATTTTCTCAGTGGTGATCTTCAAATTTCCACTCGCCCGACTGGACGAGCGGCTTTCAATTTTCACTCGCCCAGGCTGAAAAGTTACTCGTAAATACGAGCGGACGAGTGGATTTGTCGAGGCCTGCAGGAGCGGCCAGCTGCATGAATGTCACCGCCGATTCAAGACGGCCTGCGACCAGATTGTTCTCCTCGAAGCCCGGTTGGAAGACATCAATGAATGTTACGTTAACGCTCGCAACAACAGTCGGGAATGACGTGTTAATGGCTTGCAGATAGGTCAAGCTTGTATACTTCATGCTTGTGGAGGATTAAAATAATCTATCTACTCATCTAATGGCGCGTGTGGGTGTAGCAATCAGCGACTTAATTACTGGTAATCAACGTAATTAGAGTTATATTCGTGCTTGTGTGGCACCTAATCGTCATCAAGTCTTATTCGCACGATATGTTATTCGAATTGTGTCGCGATTGACAAACACCACGTAGCGTACGCAACGCCATCAGCGCGTGCACGCATTCAATATGCGATTCAACGTCCCAAGCCACCGGCACGTACTAAATGTATATTTATACGTCGACTGCCAATCGATGAACACTCTTTATGCAGCAACGCATTCTCGCAACATCCTATTTGTGAGTCATAGAAATATTTGCTTGGACGAGAACAACAGCGACATCCCACCGCCGTGTATCAAAGATCGTCTGTCCCCGTAGTCACCACAAGATCAGTGAAATGGAGCAGTTCTACACGTATGCCCGGATGATCGACAGTGACCGCCGCTTCAAGAAGGCCTGCGACCAAATTGTTCTCCTCAACTCCAGGCTGGCAGTCATGGATCGGTGCTCACACGTTACTTAACGGAACAACGGCTGTACGTCCTTCCGTTACCGTCTACGCATGCGTATGTTGGTAATGGAGGGCCTTCTCACGACGTATTGCGAATACGCCTCCGCGAAGAAAAAACAAGTCCTGGAACTGCGGTTTACGTTGTACGGCGAGAATCCCGAGGACGAAGACACCGATGCCGACGGTTCCGACGCTGACGAGGATCGCGAGGCCGCCGACAGTGACAACGATGTCGGCGATGACTGAATAAAAATTACATCCGGTCTCGGTCGCTCGCAGACAAACCGCATGTTGTAGCCCGCCGTTCACACACACCTACTATGGTGTGCACTGACTCTACAAAGGGTCAAACACATTCCAGAAAGTGTAACTTTACAATTGCTATAAGGAGCGGTTCTGCAATAACCACTGAATTGGTATACACGGCATATCTCGTCCACAACTTCGTTCTCATCGGCGACACAGTGTTATAATTGTAGCGTTCATCGGATGTATACATGTATACATGTAGAATGTATACATGTATACATGTAGATCAGGGCTGTGTGTTGTTCGCCTTTCAGGCACTGCCCTACCCATTCTGTCCATCAACGACTCTGTATGTAGACCCGTATCTGGCTGCTGGTGTGAGCTGGATAATCGGGAGGTACACTCGTCACAAATTCCACAAGACCAATATGTTCAGTTGCCGACCACACGTGAGCCATAGTCCTCCAATTAGAGATCAACAGTCAGAGTTGCCATCCATGCTGTAAGCCCCATTATTCCAATCACATACCAGAAGCTAGACTGAACACACATGCAATAAGCCCCATTCCTCCAGTCACATATCAGGAGCGAGAATTGACACACATGCCGTAAGCCCCATTCATCCAGCCACAGATCAGGAGCGAGAATTATCACACATGCCGTGAGCCCCATTCGCCCAAGCACGGATAGGAGCTACATTGGTCACATATAAAGAGAGCCCTATTCCTCCAGTCACAGATCAGGATCTACACCGGCCACACCAATCAACAGTCAGATTTAACATCCCTGTCTTACGTCCCATTATTCCAATCACAGATCAGGAGCTACATTGGCCACATATGCAGGTAAGCCTCATTCCTCCAGTCCACAGTATAAACATAACCTGCTTACTTTACCCAGTCACATATATGAGGTTGGACATGCCGCATGAATTCGGTCCCACATCACAATCAAAGAGCTTGGCTGGCCAGAACTGTCATATGTAAGCCATATTTGTGACTTTATACATGGGGCTTATGGGTTTTGCACTGTTCGCCATTGCATCAATCAAAAACATGTGTTTTGTTTCTAACAAGCAATAGAGATCACAATCCGGCTACATGAGTGGGCTATTTGATCAGGACCTACAATGGTCACCAATCCCATAAACCCCACTTTCCAGACACATTACTGCAATCACAGTCACGTGTCATACTATCTTACTAGCAGATCAGTAGCCTATTTCACCAACATTTCAAAGTATACTTATCTAGCAAAGCATACTTTGAGGGAGAAATGTTCCATTTAAGGATAAATTTATTAATTTTTAATATACTGAATTTATTACATTATCACATTTTGGCTGTGATAATGTAATCAATTCAGTATATTAATTCTGCATTCTTTTAACCATCAAATACATGCAGTGGTTAGTTCTATACGACATAATGCATTTCAGGAAAAATAAATGATTACTCCCTCAAAGTATACTTTGATAGAAAATTATACTTTGCAATGTTGGTGAAATAGGCTACAGGAGGCACCTGTACAAATAAACGCACGCCCCGCCAAGTGCACCAACGAAGCCTAATTATCAATATCGACTCGCACATGTGACGAACGTATACACTTCATCCAATTAGTGGCATGCGACCCAATTTACTTCTACTTTAGCTTCTCCATCATCTCGGTCAGTGTCATAACTGACAGCTACAGTCTCTGCCACCGGCGCTTGGACTATGATGCACGCCAATGACAGGCGGTCGCCGTCGTATTTATACCGGTACACTTACACCAATCAGCCATTCGCAATTGTGAAATACTTTTTCAGATTATTGCATTATTCTGCATTAACTTTTTACCACTTTCCAAGACAGAACGTGCTGAAGAGGCTACGTACATTCCACGCCGTTATCGTTACAAATAATTTAAAGCATCAACCGTTACCATGGGAATGGATACGTTCTACAGGACAGGCCTCGACAAATTTTTATTTTCTGACTCGTCCCACTGGACGAGAGAACCTAAAAATCTATTCGTCCAGACTGGACTTCTACTCGTCCAAACTTTTGGTCAAATAACAAAACATACATTTTTGTATGTACAGTTTGTGATAATATTTTGTGATAACAATAATATTTCCACAGTCAATGTGCCCGTGTACATCTATATTTCCAGCTTTCGGTGCGCGGCTTCAACAAATAAATTATGTAATTTATGTAATTTGTGTAACTGTTGCTACACAGCGGTGAAACAATGGTGCCGTGGTGGGAGGGTACACTGCAGTTTGCATCTTATTGTAAACGGCTTAGCGTAGCGTTGTGTATTGCAGGAATAATAAGATTGCCAAGTTTTAGATATAATTCGCCAGATAACCGTGATTAATTTCGCCTTTTCGAGTTGTTCATTGGATCTGTCAATATCTCCGCCGCCCTGCAAAAACCGGCGTATGTCTGGCATCTTGTTTTGGTTGTAAACACAGAGCAGACGACAGTTAAACAGGATGCTAAGTCACGGTGACTGGTTGTAGAATGCACGTATTAAATTCAGTAGTTGCAGCCATGAATGGGAATAAGTCGGACACAGTCTACATTGTATATGTGTATCTTGGCAACGCAGAAAGGCGAGTGTAGTAGGTAGTCTCCCTTTACCACGCTCGGTAATCAGTTGAATATTTTATTGGAATTTAGTATTTCGCTTCGCAAAACTTCGCATTTGCATTTTCTCAGTGGTGATCTTCAAATTTCCACTCGCCCGACTGGACGAGCGGCTTTCAATTTTCACTCGCCCAGGCTGAAAAGTTACTCGTAAATACGAGCGGACGAGTGGATTTGTCGAGGCCTGCAGGAGCGGCCAGCTGCATGAATGTCACCGCCGATTCAAGAGGGCCTGCGACCAGATTGTTCTCCTCGAAGCCCGGTTGGAAGACATCAATGAATGTTACGTTAACGCTCGCAACAACAGATTCTTACGCTACCGACTGCGCATGCGTATGCTGGTCATCGAGGGAATTCTCCAGATGTACGTCTTCTACGCTTCGTCGAAGATGAAGAAGGTGGAAAACCTGAGGTTTACGTTGTACGGCCATAATCCCGAGCACGACGAGTGACGCGAATTCCGACCGTTCCGACGAATACGAAGAATGAGATGCCACCGACAGTGACGACGACGCTGGCGATGACTGAATACACACTACACCCGGTCTCGGTGTTGTAATCAACCCGCCGTCCACACTCACCTACTGTAATATTCACTGACACATACCAGACTTCAGAATATCACTAGCAGATGCTTATCATGAGCTAGACTAGCCACAACAAAGTCATATACGCCGTAATATAGTCAAATATGCCGTAAGCCCCATTCGTCCAAGCACGGATAGGAGCTAGATTGACCAAACATGAAATAAGCCCTATTCCTCCAGTCACGGATCAGGGTCTTGCCTGGCTGCAAATGTAATAAGCACTAATACATCGTAGTCACATATAGATAGGTAGACATGCAGTCCCACAGTCACAATCAAGAGTTTGCCTGGCCAGATATGTCATATTTAAGCATTTGAGGCGTTCATGTGTCATACTAGCTGCCTAGCTGTAACAACTGTAAAGATGTCATTTCGGGATATGTTTGGTTGGCTCTAACACACTGTTGTCCTCTGATGTTTTACACCGCTTCCTGATGACAATCCTCGAAACGTCCAGTTTATTCCACGTCCATGTCGCTATCGTCAATGTCGCCGGCGTCGGAATGACTGTCGGCGCCGTCGGTGCTGAAACGGTCAGAATCGGCGCCGTCGTCCTCGGGATTCTCGCCGTACAACGTCCGCCTCAGGTTCTCCACCATCTTCTTCTTCGCCGAGGCGTAGTCGTAGATGTAAATCTGGAGAATTCCCTCGAGGATCAGCATAGGCAAAAGGTAGCGGACGGATTTTTTGTTGTTGCGAGCGTTGACGTAACATTCGTCGATATCTTCCAGCCCAATCTGATCGCAGGCCCTCTGGAATCTGCTGTGTCATTCATGCAGCTGGGTGCTCTTGTAGAACGTATCCATACCAATGGTAACGCTAGTGGAAACTATGGACTGCATGGCTGTTTTAAGAGCGGCGGTAAAACCGTTTTTCGTCACAGTCTTAAAATCTGGTTGGTGTCGTGCGCTATTGCAATGTAATGGTTAGTGGTGTAAGTGTGCCGGTAATATAATCGGGAATGACGTGTTAATGGCTTGCAGATAGGTCAAGCTTGTATACTTCATGCTTGTGGAGGATTAAAATAATCTATCTACTCATCTAATGGCGCGTGTGGGTGTAGCAATCAGCGACTTAATTACTGGTAATCAACGTAATTAGAGTTATATTCGTGCTTGTGTGGCACCAAATCGTCATCAAGTCTTATTCGCACGATATGTTATTCGAATTGTGTCGCGATTGACAAACACCACGTAGCGTACGCAACGCCATCAGCGCGTGCACGCATTCAATATGCGATTCAACGTCCCAAGCCACCGGCACGTACTAAATGTATATTTATCCGTCGACTGCCAATCGATGAACACTCTTTATGCAGCAACGCATTCTCGCAACATCCTATTTGTGAGTCATAGAAATATTTGCTTGGACGAGAACAACAGCGACATCCCACAGCCGTGTATCAAAGATCGTCTGTCCCCGTAGTCACCACAATATCAGTGAAATGGAGCAGTTCTACACGTATGCCCGGATGATCGACAGTGACCGCCGCTTCAAGAAGGCCTGCGACCAAATTGTTCTCCTCAACTCCAGGCTGTCAGTCATGGATCGGTGCTACAACACGTTACAACGGAACAACGGATGTACGTCCTTCCGTTACCGTCTACGCATGCGCATGTTGGTAATGGAGGGCCTTCTCACGACGTATTGCGAATACGCCTCCGCGAAGAAGAAACAAGTCCTGGAACTGCGGTTTACGTTGTACGGCGAGAATCCCGAGGACGAAGACACCGATGCCGACGGTTCCGACGCTGACGAGGATCGCGAGGCCGCCGACAGTGACAACGATGTCGGCGATGACTGAATAAAAATTACATCCGGTCTCGGTCGCTCGCAGACAACCGCATGTTGTAGCCCGCCGTTCACACACACCTACTATGGTGTGCACTGACTCTACAAAGGGTCAAACACATTCCAGAAAGTGTACCTTTACAATTGCTATAAGGAGCGGTTCTGCAATAACCACTGAATTGGTATACACGGCATATCTCGTCCACAACTTCGTTCTCATCGGCGACACAGTGTTATAATTGTAGCGTTCATCGGATGTATACATGTATACATGTAGATCAGGGCTGTGTGTTGTTCGCCTTTCAGGCACTGCCCTACCCATTCTGTCCATCAACGACTCTGTATGTAGACCCGTATCTGGCTGCTGGTGTGAGCTGGATCATTGGGAGGTACACTCGTCACAAATTCCACAAGACCAATATGTTCAGTTGCCGACCACACGTGAGCCATAGTCCTCCAATTAGAGATCAACAGTCAGAGTTGCCATCCATGCTGTAAGCCCCATTATTCCAATCACATACCAGAAGCTAGACTGAACACACATGCAATAAGCCCCATTCCTCCAGTCACATATCAGGAGCGAGAATTGACACACATGCCGTAAGCCCCATTCATCCAGCCACAGATCAGGAGCGAGAATTATCACACATGCCGTGAGCCCCATTCGCCCAAGCACGGATAGGAGCTACATTGGTCACATATAAAGAGAGCCCTATTCCTCCAGTCACAGATCAGGATCTACACCGGCCACACCAATCAACAGTCAGATTTAACATCCCTGTCTTACGTCCCATTATTCCAATCACAGATCAGGAGCTACATTGGCCACATATGCAGTAAGCCCTCATTCCTCCAGTCCACAGTATCACATAACCTGCTTTACCCAGTCACATATAATGAGGTGGACATGCCGCATGAATTCGGTCCCACAGTCACAATCAAGAGCTTGGCTGGCCAGAACTGTCATATGTAAGCCATATTTGTGACTTTATACATGGGGCTTATGGGTTTTGCACTGTTCGCCATTGCATCAATCAAACATGTGTTTTGTTTCTAACAAGCAATAGAGATCACAATCCGGCTACATGAGTGGGCTATTTGATCAGGACCTACAATGGTCACCAATCCCATAAACCCCACTTTCCAGACACATTACTGCAATCACAGTCACGTGTCATACTATCTTACTAGCAGATCAGTAGCCTATTTCACCAACATTTCAAAGTATACTTATCTAGCAAAGCATACTTTGAGGGAGAAATGTTCCATTTAAGGATAAATTTATTAATTTTTAATATACTGAATTTATTACATTATCACATTTTGGCTGTGATAATGTAATCAATTCAGTATATTAATTCTGCATTCTTTTAACCATCAAATACATGCAGTGGTTAGTTCTATACGACATAATGCATTTCAGGAAAAATAATGATTACTCCCACAAAGTATACTTTGATAGAAAATTATACTTTGCAATGTTGGTGAAATAGGCTACAGGAGGCACCTGTACAAATAAACGCACGCCCCGCCAAGTGCACCAACGAAGCCTAATTATCAATATCGACTCGCACATGTGACGAACGTATACACTTCATCCAATTAGTGGCATGCGACCCAATTTACTTCTACTTTAGCTTCTCCATCATCTCGGTCAGTGTCATAACTGACAGCTACAGTCTCTGCCACCGGCGCTTGGACTATGATGCACGCCAATGACAGGCGGTCGCCGTCGTATTTATACCGGTACACTTACACCAATCAGCCATTCGCAATTGTGAAATACTTTCTCAGATTATTGCATTATTCTGCATTAACTTTTTACCACTTTCCAAGACAAAACGTGCTGAAGAGGCTACGTACATTCCACGCCGTTAACGTAACAAATAATTTAAAGCATCAACCGTTACCATGGGAATGGATACGTTCTACAGGACAGGCCTCGACAAATTTTTTTTTTCTGACTCGTCCCACTGGACGAGAGAACCTAAAAATCTATTCGTCCAGACTGGACTTCTACTCGTCCAAACTTTTGGTCAAATAACAAAACATACATTTTTGTATGTACAGTTTGTGATAATATTTTGTGATAACAATAATATTTCCACAGTCAATGTGCCCGTGTAGATCTATATTTCCAGCTTTCGGTGCGCGGCTTCAACAAATAAATTATGTAATTTATGTAATTTGTGTAACTGTTGCTACACAGCGTGAAACAATGGTGCCGTGGTGGGAGGGGTACACTGCAGTTTGCATCTTATTGTAAACGGCTTAGCGTAGCGTTGTGAATTGCAGGAATAATAAGATTGCCAAGTTTTAGATATAATTCGCCAGATAACCGTGATTAATTTCACCTTTTCGAGTTGTTCATTGGATCTATCAATATCTCCGCCGCCCTGCAAAAACCGGCGTATGTCTGGCATCTTGTTTTGGTTGGTTGTAAACACAGAGCAGACGACAGTTAAACAGGATGCTAAGTCACGGTGACTGGTTGTAGAATGCACGTATTAAATTCAGTAGTTGCAGCCATGAATGGGAATAAGTCGGACACAGTCTACATTGTATATGTGTATCTTGGCAACGCAGAAAGGCGAGTGTAGTAGGTAGTCTCCCTTTACCACGCTCGGTAATCAGTTGAATATTTTATTGGAATTTAGTATTTCGCTTCGCAAAACTTCGCATTTGCATTTTCTCAGTGGTGATCTTCAAATTTCCACTCGCCCGACTGGACGAGCGGCTTTCAATTTTCACTCGCCCAGGCTGAAAAGTTACTCGTAAATACGAGCGGACGAGTGGATTTGTCGAGGCCTGCAGGAGCGGCCAGCTGCATGAATGTCACCGCCGATTCAAGACGGCCTGCGACCAGATTGTTCTCCTCGAAGCCCGGTTGGAAGACATCAATGAATGTTACGTTAACGCTCGCAACAACAGATTCTTACGCTACCGACTGCGCATGCGTATGCTGGTCATCGAGGGAATTCTCCAGATGTACGTCTTCTACGCTTCGTCGAAGATGAAGAAGGTGGAAAACCTGAGGTTTACGTTGTACGGCCATAATCCCGAGCACGACGAGATCAACAGTCAGAGTTGCCATCCATGCTGTAAGCCCCATTATTCCAATCACATACCAGAAGCTAGACTGAACACACATGCAATAAGCCCCATTCCTCCAGTCACATATCAGGAGCGAGAATTGACACACATGCCGTAAGCCCCATTCATCCAGCCACAGATCAGGAGCGAGAATTATCACACATGCCGTGAGCCCCATTCGCCCAAGCACGGATAGGAGCTACATTGGTCACATATAAAGATGAGCCCTATTCCTCCTATCACAGATCAGGATCTACACCGGCCACACCAATCAACAGTCAGATTTAACATCCCTGTCTTACGTCCCATTATTCCAATCACAGATCAGGAGCTACATTGGCCACATATGCAGTAAGCCCTCATTCCTCCAGTCCACAGTATAACATAACCTGCTTTACCCAGTCACATATAATGAGGTGGACATGCCGCATGAATTCGGTCCCACATTCACAATCAAGAGCTTGGCTGGCCAGAACTGTCATATGTAAGCCATATTTGTGACTTTATACATGGGGCTTATGGGTTTTGCACTGTTCGCCATTGCATCAATCAAACATGTGTTTTGTTTCTAACAAGCAATAGAGATCACAATCCGGCTACATGAGTGGGCTATTTGATCAGGACCTACAATGGTCACCAATCCCATAAACCCCACTTTCAGACACATTACTGCAATCACAGTCACGTGTCATACTATCTTCCGAGCAGATCAGTAGCCTATTTCACCAACATTTCAAAGTATACTTATCTAGCAAAGCATACTTTGAGGGAGAAATGTTCCATTTAAGGATAAATTTATTAATTTTTAATATACTGAATTTATCACATTATCACATTTTGGCTGTGATAATGTAATCAATTCAGTATATTAATTCTGCATTCTTTTAACCATCAAATACATGCAGTGGTTAGTTCTATACGACATAATGCATTTCAGGAAAAATAAATGATTACTCCCTCAATGTATGCTTTGATAGAAAATTATACTTTGATAGAAAATTATACTTTGCAATGTTGGTGAAATAGGCTACAGGAGGCACCTGTACAAATAAACGCACGCCCCGCCAAGTGCACCAACGAAGCCTAATTATCAATATCGACTCGCACATGTGACGAACTTATTCACTTCATCCAATTAGTGACATGCGACCCAATTTACTTCTACTTTAGCTTCTCCATCATCTCGGTCAGTGTCATAATTGACAGCTACAATCTCTGCCACCGGCGCTTGGACTATGATGCACGCCAATGGCAGTCGGTCGCCGTCGTATTTATACCGGTACACTTACACCAATCAGCCATTCGCAATTGAGAAATACTTTCTCAGATTATTGCATTTATTCTGCATTAACTTTTTACCACTTTCCAAGACAGAACGTGTTGAAGAGGCTACGTACATTCCACGCCGTTATCGTTACAAATAATTTAAAGCATCATCCGTTACCATGGGAATGGATACGTTCTACAGGAGCGGCCAGCTGCATGAATGTCACCGCCGATTCAAGAGGGCCTGCGACCAGATTGTTCTCCTCAAAGCCCTGTTGGAAGACATCAATGAATGTTACGTTAACGCTCGCAACAACAGATCCTTACGCTACCGACTGCGCATGCGTATGCTGGTCATCGAGGGAATTCTCCAGATGTACGTCTACTACGCTTCGTCGAAGATGAAGAAGGTGGAAAACCTTCGGTTTACGTTGTACGGCCAGAATCCCGAGCACGACGAGTGACGCGAATTCCGACCGTTCCGACGAAGACGAAGAATGAGATGCCACCGACAGTGACAACGACGCTGGCGATGACACCCGGTCTCGGTGTTGTAATCAACCCGCCGTCCACACTCACCTACTATGATATTCACTGACACATACCAGACTACAGAAGATCACTAGCAGATGCTTATCATGAGCTAGACTAGCCACAACAAAGTCATATACACCATTTCTCCACAAGTCACAGGTTAGATTAACCGCATATGAGCCAGTCCTCCAATCAGAGATCAACAGTCAGATTTGCCATCCATGCCGTAAGCCCCATTATTCCAATCACATACCAGAAGCTAGACTGACCACACATGCAATAAGCCCCATTCCTCCAAGTCACAGATCAGGAGCCAAAAGTTTCACACATGCCGTAAGCCCCATTCCTTCAGCCACATATCAGGAGCGAGAATTATCACACATGCCGTAAGCCCCATTCGCCCAAGCACGGATAGGAGCTAGATAGGCCACACATAAAGAGAGCCCTATTCCTCCAGTCACAGATCAGGATCTAGACCGGCCACTCCAATCAACAGTCAGATTTAACATCCCTGTCTTACGCCCCATTATTCCAATCACAGGTCAGGAGCTACATTGGCCACATATGCAGTAAGCCAACATTCCTCCAGTCACGGATCAGGGGCTTGCCTGGCCACAAATGTAATAGTCCCCATGTATTCAGTCACGCATCAGGATATATACTTCCACAGTATATCATAACCTGCTTTACCCAATCACATATAATGAGGTGGACATGCCGCATTAATTCGGTCCCACAGTCACAATCAAGAGCTTGGCTGGCCAGAACTGTCATATGTAAGCCATATTTGTGACCTTATACATGGGGCTTATGGGTTTTGCACTGTTCGCCATTACATCAATCAAACACGCGTTATGTTTCTAACAAGCAATAGAGATCACAATCGGGCTACATGAGTGGGCTATTTGATCAGGAGCTACAATGGTCACCAATCCCATAAACCCCACTTTCCAGTCACAGACACATTACTGCAATCACAGTCACGTGTCATAATATCTTCCTAGCAAATCAGTAGCCTATTTCACCAACATTTCAAAGTATACTTATCTAGCAAAGCATACTTTGAGGGATAAAATTTTCCATTTAAGGATACATTTACTATTTTTTATTATACTGAATTTATTACATTCTCACATTTTGGCTGTGATAATGTAATTCAGTATAATAATTCTGCATACTTTTAACCATCAAATATATGCAGTGGTTAGTTCAATATGACATAATGCATTTCAGGAAAAATAAATGATTACTCCCTCAAAGTATACTTTGATAGAAAAGTATACTTTGCAATGTTGGTGAAATAGGCTACAGGAGGCACCTGAACAAATAAACGCACGCCCCGCCAAGTGCACCAACGAAGCCTAATTATCAATATCGACTCGCACATGTGACGAACTTATTTCCTTCATCCAATTAGTGACATGTGACCAAATTTACTTCTACTTTAGCTTCTCCATCATCTCGGTCAGTGTCATAATTGACAGTTACAATCTCTGCCACCGGCGCTTGGACTATGACGCACGCCAATGGCAGGAGGTCGCCGTCGTATTTATACCGACACACTTACACCAATCAGCCAATCGCAATTCTGAAATACATTCTCACATTATTGCATTTATTCTACATTGACTTTCTACCACGTTCCAAGACAGAACGTGATAAAAAGGCTACGTACATTCTACGCCGTTATCGTTGCAAGTAATTTAAAGCAGCATCCGTTACCAAGGGAATGGATACGTTCTACAGGAGAGCCCAGCTGCATGAATGTCACCGCCGATTCAAGAGGGCCTGCGACCAGATTGTTCTCCTCAACGCCCGGTTGGAAGACATCTATGAATGTAACGTCAACGCTCGCAACAACAACAACAACAAATCATTCCGCTACCGCCAGCGCATGGGTATGCTGATCCTCGAGGGAATTCTCCAGATGTACATCGACTACGCCTCGGCGAAGAAGAAGAAGGTGGAGAACCTGAGGCGGGCGTTGTACGGCGAGAATCCCGAGGACGACAGCGCCGATTTCGACGGATTCAGCACTGACGGCGCCGACAGGCATTCCGACGCCGGCGACTCCGACGATAGCGACATGGACGTGAAATAAACTGGACGTCCCGAGGATTGTCATCAGGAAGCGGTGCAGAACACCAGAGGACAACAGTGTGTTGTCATGACAGCAGGCTCTGTGATAGAGTCAACCGAACATATCCCGAAGTTACACTTTTACAATTGCTACAGCCTTCCGTTATTAAATCGATCTAACCCGTTAAGTACAAACGGTTCCATGGCCCTTTAACTACACATGTCCTATTAAGTAGGACAGGAGTGTGTCTGTCCTATTGAGTAGGGCAAGAGTATGTTCATCTAGAAATAGCACTATAGCCAAATAACTCCCATTAATCTCCCGTGTCTATGTCGCAATAGCGAAACAATGACAACAGAACAAAAGCCAGTTTATTAAACATAAAAGTACAGAAAATGTACAGAGACATGACATGCTAGTCCAACTAATTGGGCGGGTGCCATTGACGGTCAGCCTAGTGTCTGATTTGTGAAAACGGGGCTTATGTAATTTGTGGCCAGTTTGAGACTGGTGGAACGGGGTTTATGACATTGGTGCTTCCTGATCTGCTAGCCCACATGTATGACACGTGATTGTGATTGCAGAAGTGCGGCTATGCCTGGAGAAATGGGGCTTATGGGATTTATAACTAGTGTAGCCCCTGATCATATAGCACACTCCTGTAGCCTGATAACGATATGTATAGCTTGCTATAAGCATGGTGAGTGTTTTCTATTGATGAACTTGTGAACAGTTCAGATCCTGATCAAACTGTGCGGATGCTCAGGTTGATTTGGATCGACAGTGGTCGCAACACCCTTAGGCCTACTTTATTCAGTCACATCCACAAATATGGTTTACATATGACATACATGACCAGGTAAGCTCCTGACTGTGATTGACACTGAATTTATGAGGAATGTCCATTTCATTATATGTGACTGGATAAAATGTGTTCTGGTATACAGTATAAGTCTCGATTATGAGATGTTGCTGGGAAAATGGGGCTTATTATATATGTGGCAATGACAAAGACAAACAACGTGGACTTCCTGGGCTCGTACGAAGTTGCATGTACCCTGTACAGAGGAACCTTTTTAAACCGGACACCAAGAAAACACTTGCAATCTTATGTTTATGAGTTTCTTGGTCACTTATCTCAGGTGATAATGTATGTTCGTGATCGCATAACACACAACAATGGCTCAGAATTGTCAATTGTCTGATTTAAAGTGAAACTTCTCTAAACCGGACACCCTGGGAGGTCCCCAGGGTGTCCGGTTTAGAAAGGTGTCACTGTAATGCTAACATAGCAGCGGATATTCAGTTTGTGTTAGGTCTACGCAGGTCGCAAATCTATGAACAAAACAAATGTTCCTGACATTTTGTTTATTTAGAGCTACACTCATTTTAACACTGTTTTGTACAGGGTGAGGGCGCGTTTGCTTTGGGAAGTATTTTAGCAACAGTACGCACTATGCTCTGACTACACGAGTGTGCATGTTGGTATCCTTTACTAGGCTTGTGACAAACTTCACGATGGCCATTTGCCGGTAAAGCGGTAATTAGGCTGAGAAAACCGACATTAAGGCGCTTGCCATATTTAATGTGTGCGAATGAAAATTAATTTTGTTTTAACAGTTACACAACAGCCTACGTGAATGAAGACCAGATTAATGATAGGCTGATATTTAACTTGGATTGCTATAGCAGACATTCATGCATTTGCGATATTCAAACTCTTTATTAACTACATATAAACAATAACAATACAACATATTATTTTCAGCACAAAGCAAAACAATGCTTCTAGCCATTAACACAAAATTGTGTAGTGCAAATGAAATAAAGATTTTCAGAATGGAAATGAAGGAGCTTTTACTTGTGTGGATAATGAATGTTGAAAACAGCGTATATCGAGCCAGAGCCCACATATGTGCAGTCTGATTCGCGTATATGCTGGTTGCAACGATAGATGCTTATTACTAATCAGATATATGTGTAATGTGTAATGAGATGTTTGCTATATTATAAGTGATATAAATTATGTTAGAGTGTTGCAAACATCCTTCTCATTTCAGACCGCATTCTTGTGTTGTAGATCTATTGTAGTACTACCGCATGTGAAATATTAATAACTGAGATGAAAATCATGTTTTGATTATTATTCTAATTCTTTCCTTAAATTGTTAGCAAATTAAATATATTTTGACAAATTAATTAATGTATTTTTATTTGTTGATGTCATTAAATGATCATATTTATTTATAAACATGGATTGTCAGATATTTGGACTGTATCAAATTGCACTACGTGATAGCTACTGGACAATCCTAGTGACAATGACCAACGAAGCCTAATTATCAATATCGACTCGCACATGTGACGAACTTATTCACTTCATCTAATTAGTGACATGCGACCCAATTTACTTCTACTTTAGCTTCTCCATCATCTCGGTCCGTGTCATAATTGACAGCTACAAACTCTGCCACCGCGCTTAGACTATGATGCACGCCAATGGCAGGAGGTCGCCGTCGTATTTATACCGACACACTTACACCAATCAGCCATTCGCAATTCTGAAATACTTTCTCAGATTATTGCATTTATTCTGCATAAACTTTCTACCACTTTCCAAGACAGAACGTGTTGAAGAGGCTACGTACATACCACGCCGTTATCGTTACAAGTAATTTAAAGCAACATCCGTTACCATGGGAATGGATACGTTCTACAGGAGCGGCCAGCTGCATGAATGTCACCGCCGATTCAAGAGGGCCTGCGACCAGATTGTTCTCCTCAAAGCCCGGTTGGAAGACATCAATGAATGTTACGTCAACGCTCGCAACAACAGATCCTTACGCTACAGACTGCGCATGCGTATGCTGGTCATCGAGGGAATTCTCCAGATGTACGTCTACTACGCCTCGTCGAAGATGAAGAAGGTGGAGAACCTTCGGTTTACGTTGTACGGCCAGAATCCCGAGCACGACGAGTGACGCGAATTCCGACCGTTCCGACGCCGACGAAGAAAGAGAGGCCATCGAGAGTGACGTCGACGCTGGCGATGACTGAATACACACTACACCCGGTCTCGGTGTTGTAATCAACCCGCCGTCCACACTCACCTACTATGATATTCACTGACTCTACAAAGAGTCTAACATATTCTAGAAGGGTACCTTTACAATTGCCATAAAGGCCAATTTATGTACGTCCCATCAATTGTACATCATACAAATAAGTAACACTAAATAATATACAGGTACATGTACAATTGGCATTCTATAAAAATAATAATACACGGCATATATCGTTCACTACTTTGTTCTCATCAGAAGCACTGTGTTATAATTGTTGCGTTTCGGCATATATTTAAGGCTGGGAATTGGATCGAACGCCTTCCACACCCGGTGTTATAATTGTAGCGTCCATCAAATTTATATAGATCAGGGTTCTGTAATGTCAGCTTTACGTCACTGCAATACTCCCTTAAAGAATATGTATGTATATCTGTATCAGGCTGCATGTGTGTGCTGGAACATCAGGTGGTAGACCAGCCACAAATTCCACAAGCCCGGTAAGCCTCATTCGTACAGTCACAAATCAGGAGTAGAATTGACACACATACCGTAAGCCTCATTCGTCCAATCAAATATCAGGAGTAGAATTGTCACACATGCCGTAAACACAAATAGGAGCTAGATAGCCAAACATGAAATATGCCCTATTCCTCCAGTCACATATCAGGAGCTGTCACATATGCCGTAAGCCCCATTCGTCCAAGCACGGATAGGAGCTAGATTGACCAAACATGAAATAAGCCCTATTCCTCCAGTTACGGATCAGGGTCTTGCCTGGCTACAAATGTAATAAGCACTAATAAATCGTAATCGCATATAGATAGGTAGACATGCAGTCCCACAGACACAATGAAGAGCTTGCCTGGCCAGATATGTCATATTTAAGCATTTGAGGCGGTCATGTGTCATACTAGCTGCATAGCTGTAACAACTGTAAAGGTATCATTTCGGGATATGTTTGGTTGGCTCTATCACAGAGCCTGTTGTCATGACAACACACTGTTGTCCTCTGATGTTTTACACCGCTTCCTGATGGCAATCCTCGGGACGTCCAGTTTATTCCACGTCCATGTCGCTATCGTCAAAGTCGCCCGGCGTCGGAATGATTGTCGGCGCCGTCGGTGCTGAATCCGTCAGAATCGGCGCCGTCGTCCTCGGGATTCTCGCCGTACAACGTCCGCCTCAGGTTCTCCACCATCTTCTTCTTCGCCGAGGCGTAGTCGTAGATGTACATCTGGAGAATTCCCTCGAGGATCAGCATAGGCAAAAGGTAGCGGACGGATTTGTTGTTGTTGCGAGCGTTGACGTAACATTCGTCGATGTCTTCCAGCCCAATCTGATCGCAGGCCCTCTGGAATCTGCTGTGGCATTCATGCAGCTGGGTGCTCTTGTAGAACGTATCCATACCAATGGTAACGCTAGTGGAAACTATGGACTGTATGGCTGTTTTAAGAGCGGCGGTAAAACCGTTTTTCGTCACAGTCTTAAAATGTGGTTGGTGTCGTGCGCTATTGCAATGTAATGGTTAGTGGTGGAAGTGTGCCGGTAATATAATCGGGAATGACGTGTTAATGGCTTGCAGATAGGTCAAGCTTGTATACTTCATGCTTGTGGAGGATTAAAATAATCTATCTACTCATTTAATGGCGCGTGTGGGTGTAGCAATCAGCGACTTAATTACTGATAATCAACGTAATTAGGGTTATATTCGTGCTTGTGTCGCACCTAATCGTCATCAAATCTTATTCGCACGATAGGTTATTCGAATTGTGTCGCGATTGTCAAACACCACGTAGCGTGCACCATCAGCGCGTGCACGCATTCACTATGCGATTCAACGTCCCAAGCCACCGACACGTACTGAATGTATATTTATCCGTCGACTGCCAATCGATGAAAACTCTTTATGCAGCAACGCATTCTCGCAACATCCTATTTGTGAGTCATAGAAATATTTGCTTGGACGAGAACAACAGCGACATCCCACCGCCGTGTATCAAAGATCGTCTGTCCCCGTAGTCACCACAAGATCAGTGAAATGGAGCAGTTCTACACGTATGCCCGGATGATCGACAGTGACCGCCGCTTCAAGAAGGCCTGCGACCAAATTGTTCTCCTCAACTCCAGGCTGGCAGTCATGGATCGGTGCTACAACACGTTACAACGGAACAACGGCTGTACGTCCTTCCGTTACCGTCTACGCATGCGCATGTTGGTAATCGAGGGCCTTCTTACGACGTATTGCGAATACGCCTCCGCGAAGAAGAAACAAGTCCTGGAACTGCGGTTTACGTTGTACGGCGAGAATCCCGAGGACGAAGACACCGATGCCGACGGTTCCGACGCCGACGACGATCGCGAGGCCGCCGACAGTGACAACGATGTCGGCGATGACTGAATAATAATTACATCCGGTCTCGGTCGCTCGCAGACAACCGCATGTTGTAGCCCGCCGTTCACACACACCTACTATGGTGTGCACTGACTCTACAAAGGGTCAAACACATTCCAGAAAGTGTACCTTTACAATTGCTATAAGGAGCGGTTCTGCAATAACCACTGAATTGGTATACACTGCATATCTCGTCCACAACTTCGTTCTCATCGGCGACACAGTGTTATAATTGAAGCGTTCATCGGATGTATACATGTATACATGTAGATCAGGGCTGTGTGTTGTTCGCCTTTCAGGCACTGCAATACCCGTTCCGTCCATCAACGAATCTGTATGTAGACCCGTATCAGGCTGCTGGTGTGAGCTGGATGATCGGGAGGTACACTCGTCACAAATTCCACAAGACCGATATGTTCAGTTTCCGACACATACCAGACTACAGAAGATCACTAGCAGATGCTGATCATGAGCCAGACTAGCCACAACAAAGTCATATACACCATTTATCCACAAGTCACAGGTTAGATTGACCACACGTGAACCATAGTCCTCCAATCGGAGATCAACAGTCAGAGTAGCCATCCATGCTGTAAGCCCTATTATTCCAATCACATACCAGAAGCTAGACTGACCACACATGCAATAAGCCCCATTCTTCCAGTCACAGATCAGGAGCGAGAATTGACACACATGCCGTAAGCCCCATTCATCCAGCCACAGATCAGGAGCGAGAATTATCACACATGCCGTGAGCCCCATTCGCCCAAGCACGGATAGGAGCTACATTGGTCACACATAAAGAGAGCCCTATTCCTCCAGTCACAGATCAGGATCTAGACCGGCCACACCAATCAACAGTCAGATTTAACATCCCTGTCTTACGTCCCATTATTCCAATCACAGATCAGGAGCTACATTGGCCACATATGCAGTAAGCCCTCATTCCTCCCGTCCACAGTATAACATAACCTCTTTACCCAGTCACATATAATGAGGTGGGCATGCCGCATGAATTCGGTTCCACAGTCGCAATCAAGAGCTTGGCTGGCCAGAACTGTCATATGTAAGCCATATTTGTGACTTTATACATGGGGCTTATGGGTTTTGCACTGTTCGCCATTGCATCAATCAAACATGTGTTTTGTTTCTAACAAGCAATAGAGATCACAATCCGGCTACATGAGTGGGCTATTTGATCAGGAGCTACAATGGTCACCAATCCCATAAACCCCACTTTCCAGTCACAGACACATTTCTGCAATCACAGTCACGTGTCATACTATCTTCCTAGCAGATCAGTAGCCTATTTCACCAACATTTCAAAGTATACTTATCTAGCAAAGCATACTTTGAGGGAGAAATGTTCCATTTAAGAATAAATTTATTAATTTTTAATATACTGAATTTATTACATTATCACATTTTGGCTGTGATAATGTAATCAATTCAGTATATTAATTCTGCATTATTTTAACCATCAAATATATGCAGTGGTTAGTTCTAATACGACATAATGCATTTCAGGAAAAATAAATGATTACTCCCTCAAAGTATACTTTGATAGAAAATTATACTTTGATAGAAAATTATACTTTCTAATGTTTGTGAAATAGGCTACATGAGGCACCTGTACAAATAAACGCACGCCCCGCCAAGTGCATGTGCTCTATTCAATATGACAGCCAATAGTCCAAAGATTTAACAAGTTAGTTATATTATATTTATCCGTCGACTGTCCATCAATGTCCACTCCTGATGCAGCGATGTATTCTCGCAACTTCCTATGAGTTATAGAGGTACACTGCTATGACAACAACAACAACAGAGCCAGTCTCCGCCGTTTATCAAACACCGTCTGTCCCGTAGTTCCCACAGGATCCGTGAAATGGAGAAGTTCTACACGGATGCCTGGATGATCGACAGTGACCGCCGCTTCAAGAAGGCCTGCCACCAAATTGTTCTCCTCAACGCCAGGCTAGCATACATGGACCGGTGCTACAACACGCTGCAACGGAACAACGGCTGTACGTCCTTCCGCTACCGTCTACACTAAGTAAGTAGTAAGTTCCAAGGGTATATATTAGAAGAAGAAACAAGTCCTGGACCCGAGGTTAACGTTGTATGGCGAAAATCCCGAGGACCAGGACGCGGATCCCGACGGTTCCGACGATGACAGCGATGACTGAATACAAACTACATCCCGTCTCATTCGCGTTCAGACAACAACGAGGTATAGCCAAACTGTCGTCCACACACCTACCATTGTGTGCACTGACTATAAAGGGTCAGACACGTTCCAGAAAGTCCAGGATTACATCTGTATTTGTGCGTGCGTTGCAGAAATGAGACAAACACAAGTTCACGGATCAGGTGTCAAATTGCCTACACTAAGTAAGTAGTAAGTTCCAGGGGTTAATATTAGATCAAGAACTAGGCTCATCATAAATGAAGGGGTTATTGGAAGAAGGGGGCTAACTCCCATAGGAGTTAGCCCCCTTCTTTCAATACGCTCCTTCAAACAAAATAAGCATCATATTCCAAACACATATCACAAATACGATAAGAATGAAATAGAAACTACCACCAATGCTGCTGCTATTACACACGTAACAGCCACACTTGTGACAAATTATGTCCAGACAAGCACATAGCGCACTACATTCATGGCCCAGAGATTAATATAATATCAGGATCCGAGGAACATTTTGTTCCTAATTAATTCCTGCGTATTTTACAGTCTAATTCCCCGCGTTTTCCGACCGCGTCCGCAGTTATCATGGCTAGTTCATAGACTAGATTGAACCTACCTTATTAACATAACTATTACTTCCAAACCCGGGAGACCGACGAGCCAAAAATATAACACGGGGAATTAGACGCTAATTCAACACTACATATCTCTATATGTGGCTGTGACTAGAGAAATGGGACTTATGGGATTTGTGACCAGTGTATCTCCTGATCAAATAGCACACTCCTGTATCCTGATAACGATCAATATTGCTTGTTAGAAGCATGACAGGTGTTTCAGTGATATAATGGCGACCCGTGCAGATCCAGATCAGAATGTGCGGATGCACAGGCTGATCTGGATCAACACTGATTTTAAACCCATAAGCCCCATTCCTCTAGTCACAGCCACATATACGTGTTTTCAAACAATATAGATCCAGATGAGTCGGCTCGTTACGATCTGCACTGTTTGCAAGTAATTTCATATTTTCTTAGAAAACACACTCTTTTTATGAATGAACTAGTCTGAAAATCCTTTCGTGTCGATTGGATTGGTTGGAAAATTAACATAGCACAGTCCATTTCAGTCATTTAGGGTTGAAAGGGTTAATGGTGGATTCATCATTTCCTGGATTCACTCATCGAGCCAATATAAATAAATCAATGAATCGTTTACAACATGGTGAAGTGTGCACACCCTGGTCAACACGTGGGCCTATTCAAGGTGTATGATCACGTGGTTACAACAAACAACAACAACAACGTCGCCCACTCCAAAGTAAGTATTATTTGATATGGTCCTTAATATGCAACGGAATTTGATGAAATATGGCGCAGCAAACGCGTCTTCATGAGCTGCATTTGGTGGTCCAGGGAGTTTGGCACATACTTATGTCGTTTTTGCAAATAATCGATTTCCGTGTCTCCGACACGGAAATCGCTTCTTCGCAAAAACGACAGAAGTTTGGGCGAAAATACAAAGACCGCCAAATGCAGCTTAACAAGACGCGTTTGATACGCCATATTTCATCAAAATCCGTTACGTAATAAGGACACGATAAAAGAATACGTACTTGGAATCATATGGATTCTAGAAGTTTCAGTACTTGTTGTTGTTGTTAGTACCACGTGATCATACACCTTGATTGTTTTGTACTGCGTGCCATTAAACACGCGTTCCACCACCGAAGTGTCCGTGCAAGAGCATATGACACTGACTGGCATGCACGAAGGCCGAAATGGTGCATTCCGTTCGCATTAAACTTCATATACTCACTTCACACGTGCTTCATATAATCATTGCCATGTCTCATCCACAGGTGGAAGACTCGGACACAATAAATGGCTCATTTGAGAAACGTTACCCCACCCACCCATTTCCGTACACTATGCAGCATAGCCTTTTCAGCCAGATTTCACACGTAATTTACGATTCCACAGCCCACACAAACGTGTGACATTCTTTCGTACACACAATGATCGCCTTGTCTGTGGTAGCTAATTTGCCCGTAACTAACGAAATGCTAAAAGCAGATGCTTGGAGTGAATACGTTTCAAGACCTACGCCTATAAGACATTTACCGATTACCAGTAGCCGATTTCATCAAAATTGCAAAGTATACTTTCCTAGCAAAGTATAGTTTGAGGGAGTAATCATTTATTTTTCCTGAAATACATTATTTCATATAGAACTAACGACTGCATATATATTTGATGATTAAAAGTATGCAGAATTATTATACTGAATTTATTACATTATCACAGCCAAAATGGCTGTGATAATGTAATAAATTCAGTATAATAAAAATTAATAAATTTATCCTTAAATTGAAAATTTCTCCCTCAAAGTATACTTTGCTAGAAAAGTATATTTTGCAATGTTGGTGAAGTACGCTACAGAGACATAGGTCAGCAGAAACATCGAAATGTATGGTGTTTGAGCCAGTCCGAAACTGCGGAACTTTTTCCATCTCTTGCCTACCTATCAAAGGCTGTACTGTATAGTGTACGGGAATGGGTGTGTGGGATAACGATTTATTTATGAGCCATTTATCGAGTCTTCCACCTGTGGTCATATCCAGCACATTGTATTGTCGTAGACATTGAAACACGGAGTACTCGGGGTGTTCTAGACAACGAATGAAATCCCCCTGACGTAAATCATGTACGAAACTCCGGAATACCAACCCTTATCGCGTCAATAGTGTCAATATAAAATCGGCGATATGTTACGTCATTCTTAACGAGCAATTTGGTAAAACTATGTTCGAGCGGACGCATCCTCTATAGATGATTTTGTATTCAATAATTAGGGGTATACTTACGGAGCCCCGCAGGGGACATGGTTTTTTTTTAATTCGTTCCCACGAAATAACAATTCCTTCCCTCAATTTATTAATTCGTTCCCACGAAATAGCAATTCGTTCCCACGAATTAACAATTCGTTCCCTCGCATTAACAATTCGTTCCCACGAAATAAGAATGCGTACCGTCGAATTGACAATTCGTTCCCACGAATTACGAATTGTTAATTCGAGGGAACGAATTGTAATATCGTGGAAACGAATTGTTATTTCGTGGGAACGAATTGTTAATTCGTGGGAACCAATTGTTAAATTGAGGGAACGAATTGTTATTTCGTTGGAACGAATGAATAAAAAAGAATTCTTCGTCCCCTGTGGGGCTTCGTATATCTAGCAGATCATACATGTACGTTAGGCTAACAACACTGTTATAAGAACTATTTCATCAGTCATAATCACGTGTATTTCTTGATGGTCGCACGCACGCGTGAAATACTAAAATATGGCTGTGACCGAAGAAATGGAGCTTATGAGTTTTGCGACCAGTGTAGATCCATATCAGCCTGTGCATCCGCACAGTCTGATAAGGATCTGCACTGGTCGCCATTCCATCAATAACATGCCTATCGTGCTTCTAATAACGAACATAGATCGCTATCAGGCCACAGGAATGTGCTATTTGATCAGGAGTTATACTGTCACAAATCCCGTAAGCCCCATTTCCCCACTCACAGCCACAAATAGCATTCACCCGTGTATATAATACGTGCGTATGTATCGAGTGGACGAGTCATTATTATGCACGCCATCACCATGTTCTGGATGTCTTTGACGGCCGTCGGGATATTGTCGCTTTGTCTGCTGGACGTTCGTTGTGCCGACCAGCCGCCGGCTGATAACTGTTCCGAAACTACGAGGTATTGTAACCCTTGTTTTGTGAACGTTTAGTATTATACATGTGATGTGTGGTACGTGCGGGCATACTTTAAATACATCTCCACTCAAACATTACGAGTGCCCGCTATACAGATATAACCATTTAGCAATATTTAGTTTACTGACAGTGACGCGCGGTGGTATCGTGCTGATTTCATTTGCAAATGAGGCATGATATGTTTTATACTAATTGAATGCGTCACCTGAATGAATAGTATTTTCGACAGATATTCAAGTATGATAATTGCACATCAAAATACATACAGAGAATTGCACATCAAAATACATACAGAGAATAAATAGTGTCCGTTAGAATTTTAAGGAAACACGGTTATCGCCTCTGATATCAGTATGGAAATTTACCTCTGATATAAAATGTATAATACTGCCACTCATTACGTTGGGTAATGGCGAATGAATGTGTGCATTGCCAGAACACGTCTCCGATAATGTCGCTGATATAAAGAACATTTTGTGCCTACTGAGTGGGAATGTACCTTTAACGGACCCCAGATGATACATGTAGATCACAGGCACTTTGTGGTATAAACGACAAAACGCTTTTGACACTTTATACCGTCAACACAGTGCGTATGTGCCGTGAAACACGGTGCCGTGAAACATTTTTGATATCCAGTCAATATTTTTGCATTTTACAGCCATTTGTAGATGTTGACGGGATAAATAGAATAGTAGGTTAGTGCCGTGAATGGGAAAAAATATCTGGCGCGGCACGGAAACGGGATGTGCTCGGCAGAGTCTCGCCCATCCCGTTTCCTGAGCCTTGCCAGATATGTTTTCCCATTCACGGCACTAACCTACTATTCTCTATCTATTTTCCTTATTTCTGAACTAAAGTATATGTTGTGACCACTCATTTGAACCGTCTCGGCGAGACGGTTCAAATGAGTGGTCACAACATATACTTCTGATGAGAAATAAAGATATTCTTGAGCCTTGCCTGATATTTTTTCCCATTCACGGCACTAACCTACTATTCTCTATATACCCATTTTTACATATATTCAATATCTAGATGGTATGAAACTCTTTTCAACCAACGGAAGTGGTACTAGTGTACATTGGACCCAGCTCGCAAATTCAGTAATTGTAACGCGCGAGAAGGCCGGGACCTTGCTGATCCCGGTGTTCGCGCGCGTTTCAATTACTGTATTGGCGAGCCAGGCCTAAGGTATATACATGTACAAATACAAATAATCCACGTTTGGTTGAAAAGATGGCGAGTGTCCTACCTTGTAGATATTTAATATGGGAGTAAAATTGGGTATGATGTAAAGAGTCTTCTGTCGTTCATACCACAAAGTGCCTGTGATGTACATGTAGATGCATATCTGCACATTTTCCACTTTATATGCAACAGGTTGCACTATATATTAATGCAGTGTAATGAAATGTAATTAGAGTTATGTACTCCTAACTAGCAGATGCCAGCCCCCGCCTTGTATTGTGCCATTTTAATGTGTTCACGGTTCGTGCGCCTGTACTAGATGAGGAGATAATCCGCGAGATTTAACCAGCGTATTATCGTCTGTAGATACGGACAACCGTGCTCTAGGGTTATTTACCCAAATTTACCGTCCTCCATAACCGTACCATGTCTGGTTTTTGTCGCACCTGCTCTATAGCAGCAGGCGTGACTATAGTCATCGTCGTGTTGTCGTCGTCCGCGTCGTCGTTGTCGTCGTCCGCGTCGTCGTCGTCATTCTCGTAGACCGCGTCGTCGACGTCCGCGTCAACAATGTCAAGAAGTGTGTACAAGTTTCTTCATATCTTTAATATATGTTACTTTACGGATTACTTCAATATTTGGACACTTGATACACGTGAGCATATGGAACACACTCATACCGCCATTAACATGTCCTTGACCTTTTTTACCTTCACATTTTTTTGCGGGAACACTTAGCCATTTTTTCCTTGCGTCAAAATATGTGTACACGTTTCTTCATCATCAAATAACTTTAATATTACTTGGATTGCTTAGTTGGACACTCGATACATTTGGAACACACGTACATGTATGCCCTCATTAACATGACCTTGACCTTTTTGACCTTCACATGGTTGTTGAACCACTTAGCCATTTGTTACGTCAAACTGTACAAGTTTCTTCATCATCCTATAACTTTAATATTACTTGATGAATTGCTTCAATATTTTGTCACTTTATACATTTAATCATTTTGAACACGCTCATGCCGCCATTAACATGACCTTGAACTTTTTGATACATGTAAGCATGACCTTTACCTTTTTCGTGCCCATGATCATGTTACGGTCAAATGCATCGGGAGGCGTGACACCGCTACCGTGGTGGAATTCTCGTCCTAATAAGACCGGATCAATACAATTCGATTCGGCTTATATTTAACTTGAAATTGGCTCGAACAACTTCCATACCCGGGATCAATATGGGTGTGATCATGATTTATATAGAACCTGGATGACGTAGTTCTTAGTACATAACTGTAATGAGATGCAATGAGTGAAGTCAAAGATGATACTGATAGTTTCAGTGTCACCAACGTAGTGTAAAGTAAGACAGGCGTTAAACGTCACATAATTGTAGATGATTTGTTGGACCTTACTCAAAGTGTATGATCACGTGGTACTAACAACAAGTACCGATTAAAAGTACGTATTCTTTTATAGTGTCCTTATTACGTAACGGATTTTGATGAAATATGGCGCATCAAACGCGTCTTGTTAAACTGCATTTGGTGGTCTCTGTATTTTCGCCCAAACTTCTGTCGTTTTTGCGAAGAATCGATTTCCGTGTCTCCGACACGGAAATCGATTCTTCGCAAAAACGACATAAGTCTGGGCCAAACTCCCTAGACCACCAAATGCAGCTCATGACGACGCGTCTGCTGTGCCATATTTCATCAAAATCCGTTGCATATTAAGGAAAATATCAAATAATACTTACTTTGGAGCGGGCGACGTTGTTTTTGTTGTAACCACGTGATCATGCACATTGTTACTTGAATGACTGCTCAGTGGTTGCTTGGATATATGCCGACTTGCAGCAAAACTTTCTGATAATCTCTTGTACGAAACCTGCCATATATGGAAGCGTCCTGGGGGCCGTTTCACTAAACTTCGTACGACTAAAATGTTCGTAAGTGCAAAATTATGATAATCTGTAAATCGCACATCAGCACTCTTTTCTTGTAAACAATTATGGGATATACATTTATTGAGCATAGGCTGCATATGCAGCCTATGCTCAATAAATGTAAATCCATAAATTAAAATTTCTAGACGATCCTAAAGTTGTGCTTACGAACATTTTAGTCGTAAGAAGTTTAGTGAAACGGGCCTCTGACGGGCGCCAAGTGGGACATGGCTCAATTTTGTCAACAAAATTCATTGTTGTACCTATAAACTTGACAAAAACAAAACAAAATGAAATATATACTGATTTTGTCAACCAAATTCACTTTTGTGCCGCAAAACTCAATTCTGTGTCACAAAATTCACTTTTGTGCCACAAAACTCAATTCTGTGTCACAAAATTCAATTCTGTGTCACAAAATTCAATTCTGCATACGTTTCGTATACGTATTTGCATACGTTTCGATTCTGTTGCCCAAATATGGCACACGCATGTAAGGACTACCATTGGTCAGATACAGTATGACAAAAATGTGGCCTGAATAATATGTATAAAAATATATCGGCAACAAACATGATGGAACTTGGATGGAAAATAACATTTTGTGAATCGGTTGCCATGGCAACCGTTTATTGTAATTATGTATCGACTATGTACATACATTTAATAACGCTATCCCAATGTTGGTTACTTGAAATAAAACGATGCTATTGTTAAAATGTTTATATATTAAACTAGTTGTTATTTGGCCGCCCTGGCATCCGCATACATGATTAGTCACAATAAGATTCTTGGATAGAACTAGAGGTATATATTTTGTAATCATAATATAACCAAAATAACTGTCCATAAAGAAGTATAATATTGATATATTGGGTTATATTTTCGCATTGAAAATATTATTTAAACCTGCAAGTGTACTCCACATCTAGTAAAATGGACTAAGACCGATCTCAACCAATCAACGTAGAGATGACATAGACTATCAGTTACGCAAACTAATTTTTGTGGACAAAACTGACTTTTGTGGACAAAACTGAATTCTGTCCAACAAAACTGAATTTTGTTCACAAAACTCAATTCTGTCTTACAAAATTGAATCCTTTATAACAAAAATGAATTTTGTATATCAGAATTTTACATAATTGGATTTTGTGATTTTTAGTGTTACAAAACTAAATTTTGTCTGGACAAAATTGGTTTTGTACACATAATTAACCTGTCCGGAAATGAAGTTGTCAATATTGACATTTTGCTCTGAGTGGTACACAAAAAAGTTTTTGTTGTCTTCACATTGCGATTAAGATGTAAATCTCAAGACTTGAGATGTATATATTAGGCAGTATATGTTTGTTTTGTGTACTAAATCAGTTGCCAAACATGTTTTTGTATTTGAAAAAATCGGAAAATTGTAATACTGAACCGTTCAGGGCCTTTAATTAGGAGATACTTTTTAGCATAGGCATAGATAGTATGTCCTAAGTATGAGAACATGTCTCCTAATTAGGAGTTACTATCACATAGGACTTAATATCTCCTAATTAGGCTAACTAATTAGGAGATAAACATATCTCCTAATTAGGCTAACTAATTAGGAGATAAACATATATTAGCATTGGCACCAGGAAGCTTCCGTAGCAATGTCATTTTGTACCTAGGAAGATGTGGGATTTTCATCGAAAAGTAATTTACATTGCTTGTGCAATGTATAGGTACACCTGTTCCCATTCGTTCCAGCGGTCCCGGAAAGAAGGTCTCTGTGAGCAAAAACTGCACAACGGGCGAAATTCATTGGATCAACCCGAAGCAAAAGCTCAGCGTGTATTTCCTCGGACCGCCGCCCCACGACACGATCCCGCAGAAACGGCAGTTCTGGAACGTGTGCGTCACCGGAGACTTTCACGTGCTGGCGTCTCTAGGGTTGAAGCCGGGCAAAATGGGAACACTGGCGAAGCTAGCACTACGTAAGTGAACTGTCTCATATAATCTCGGCATGTACAAAAGGTTCGGGATTTTCCAACTTCGGTAACTAATTCGACAGACTCCGCCAATTCTAACGCCCTGAAGTAGCTCTAAAAGCTTTTTTAAAATCGTGATTCTCCAAGTTCGCTAACTTGTGTGTAAGGCTGTCCAGTGTTACACACAAGTTAGCGAACTTGGAGAATCACGATTTTAAAAAAGCTTTTAGAGCTACTTCATTCCAGTCTTACACACAAGTTACCGAACTTGGAGAATCACGATTTTAAAAAAGCTTTTAGAGCTACTTCGTTCCAGTCTTACACACAAGTTACCGAACTTTTTTAAAAAAGCGTTAGAATTGGCGAAGGCTGTCGGTTTAAAGGTACATGCCCACCCAGTAGGCACAAACTGTTCTTTATAGCAATTAAATGCGTCACCTGAAAAAATATTTAGTATTATAATTGCACATCAAAAGAGAATATCAATAATGTACGTTAACATGTTAAGGCAACACGGATATCGCCCTTGAGATCAGTGTGAAAATTTACGTCTGATATAAAATGTATAATAATGCCAATCAATACGTGGGGCAATGGTGAATGAATGTTTAATTTGCTAGAAAATGTATTCGATGATATCTGATATAAAGAACATGTTGTGCCTACTGAGTGGGTATGTACTTTAAATTAACGTCAGGTTGCATAGTTTAAACTGCCTCATTTCGTCAATTCTAACGCCAATGATGCCCCGGATGTAGTGTATAAGACTGGTCGATTGGTATAGTACCTGTATAAAGGAAATTGCCTTAGGAAAACGATCATAAGTTTCATAACATGGTACAGTGAAACCTCTCTAAACCGGACACCCTGGGAGGTCCCCAGGGTGGCCGGCTTAGATAGGTTTCACTGTAAATCGGGCATTTCATACACCTTTTAAACCTAACAACATTCATCTTGCAAGTCAGTGCATGGGGAAACTACACATACTTTAATGTTCTATTTAGCTTTATTGTTTACCCTAGTTTCTCAACCAATGAAAGAACGGCACTTCATCTCAATTAATCGCATATTGCGACACTTTCGCCAATATATATTAAATTAATCATTAAATGTTTAGCCGCTATATTTAGAACTGATTTTATGCCTTGTGTCATCAGTTCACGATACGTAAAGCATATTACCGCCCACCCACGCGCTCACTTCCTGTCACACCGCCAACCACATGCTAGTATAGCGATTCGAAATCACGTTTAGAGGCGGAGCTTCGCGAGTGGGCTGGTAAACAATAAGTACGTTATAGTTCACATATTGAATATTTAATATGTGAATTATAACTTATACTAAGAAGTCCCAAATGTCGGGTCAATATACATGTAGCAACTATTGGCTCTAGCGTCTGTAATCCAGCATCACTATCATATCATTCTCATATCTCGTACAGATTTGGTCACATCCTGGTTCTATTCGTGTATGTTTGCTTCTATCTGTAGTAGAGGTATTTGTCAATATGTGTCGACAACAATATTTAGCCAATGAATACATGTACATCATTGCTGTATCGTGATGTATGGAAGAGTCCTGGTGCCAATGTTAAACTATATATATATCTCCTAATTAGATACTTAGTATCTCCTAATTAGGACTTACTATCTGCTAATTAGGAATTAGTATCTCATAATTAGGAGTTAGTATCTCATTATTAGGAGATAAAGTTTTAGCATTAACGCAGTAAGTCCTAATTAGGCGATACTAACTCCTAATTAGGAGATACAAAGTCCTAATGAGGAGATACTAAGTCCTAATTAGTAAATAGTAAGTCATAATTAGGAGATACTAAATCCTAATTGGGAGATACTATCTCCTAATTAGTAGATAGTATCTCCTAAGTAAGACTTAGCATCACCTAATTAGGAGTTAGTATTTCCTAATTAGGAGATAAAAATAGTTTGGCATTGACACCAGGACGCTTCCATAATGATGTGTGTACCCTGTGTTGTTCGAAACATTAGCATAATAGTACATAGTTTATGTCTAAATCACAATATCTGTAGCCGATTTCACCAAAATTGCTAAGCATACTTATCTAGCTAAGTATACTTTGAAGAGTAATCATTTATTTTTTCCGAAATGCATTATTTCCTATAGAACTATCGACTGCATATGTTTAATGATTAGAAGTATGCAGAATTATTAAACTGAATTTATTACATTATCACAGCCAAAATGGCTGTGCTTAATGTAATAAAGTCAGTATTATAAAAAAATAATAAATGTATCCTTAACCCTTTCAACACCACAGACCTCTATAGAGACAATGTTTGCAAACAGTGCAGATCCAGATGAGCCGGCTCGTAACGAGCCGTCTCATCAGGATCTCCACTGTTTGTTGATAATTTTAAACGTCGTACAGATTACCCTTTTAGAAGAATGGGATAATTTGAATGAACAAAATTAATGAAATAGCGTGAAACATTGGCATGGAACATCCTATTAAGTTACTTGGTGTTGAAAGGGTTAAATTGAAAATTTCTCCCTCAAAGTGTACTTAGAAAGATAAGTATACTTTGCAATTTTGTTGAAATAGGCTACAGGCTACACAGTCTTATAAATCTACTTGGCATAAACATCATCGTGCAACAAATATACTGTAATAATTCCAGCACAAAAATATTTACACAATTCCCTAACATTTGATTGGCCCGTAGCAAGTCTCTGTTCAAAATTTATATCCCAGTAAACTCCCACGCCGAACTACTTTCCGTAACCGTGAGGCGCAGTTAAATGGAATTATAAGGAATGAATGGCCTTTTTGTGGAATTTATCGGGGATATAAACTTGGAAATGTCGCGGGAATACTGGACGTGGCCTTCCGGCCTTCGTCCAGTATTCCCGCGACTTTTCCAAGTTTATACCCCGATAAATTCCACAAAAAGGCCTTCCGGCCTTCGTCCAGTATTCCCGCGACTTTTCCAAGTTTATACCCCGATAAATTCCACAAAAAGGCCATTCATTCCTGTATGGAATGCAATTAAATAGGGGAATAATAACCCATATATATATAACACAGTAACAGATTTCCTGAATAAAATTGATAGCATGTTGTATAAACATTACTTTTGAACATGTTGCACAGCATATTTATGTTATGTTACAGACTATGTTGTTCATATCAATATTCTGCAAGAAGTGAAACTGGACAATAGCAATTTTAAAATGATACAAATGATACATGCGTTGTATACTGAGCAAAACTAGAAACGTCCCTCCATGTTTAAGGAAAGATTCATCAAAAACCAAAAGGGTTACTTTTAAAAATCAAAATGGAAAAACAAGTTCATTCATTTCTGTATCAAAGCCAATAAATTGCATTTGGATATCTTGTTAAATATTCGAGAGATAACCGGCCAAGGGCGGTAGGGGTCAAAATCAAAAATCACAAAAACTCAGAAATGTGTTAATTAATGTTTAGAGATGGAATTTCAATAAGTAATGTGGCAAATTCAGTAAATCTCGTTAGTACCGAGTGTGGCCACCATTTGCATGAATGCATGCAATGATCCTACGCGCATCGACGTGACGTAACGCAATACCAGTGCGTTGGGCAAATTCCTCCATTCCCGTTGTAATGCCCGTGTAAGATCGCGAACATTGTCAATACTGATGGTTAGCTCGTGCTTTGCGGCCCAGCTCATCCCATATGTGCTCAATGGGATTGAGATCCGGGAGACCGCGGGCCAATGGCATGACGTCGACGTTGTTTTGCTGTAAGTATTGAGTGGTGACCCTGGCTACGTGAGGGCGGGCATTGTCGTGCATCAATGTCACACCAGACCATGATGACGGATAAATGGTAAGGCATGTGCATTTAGCACATCTGCAACATAACGTTGTGCATTGATGTTGCCCTGTACAACAACCAAATCTGTCTTCCGGTTTCCCATGATCCCACCCCCAGACCATTACGCTCCCTCCCCCAAACCTGTTCTTCTCAACAATGCAACAATCGGTGAATCTTTCATTTTTACGCCTGTATACCCGTAATCTTCCGTCAGCATGACTAACTGTGAACCGAGATTCATCGGTGAACAAAAACTCGGTTCCAGTCAGCCCTTCTCCAGTTCAGATGACGTCGCGCCCATAACAGTCTGGCAACACGGTGACGTTGGGTCATTATCTGACCAGTGTACGGGCGGCGTGCCCGGATTGGTTGGGCGTTACGACGTAAATCCGGTTGCGAATGGTCTGCCCTGAGACACCGTATCGCCTAGCAGTGACTGTGGCTGCCAATCGACGTTGACGTAAGTGCGTCAACGTAATGTAACGATCGGCTCTAGCCGTCGTTACACGAGGCCTACCAGGTCGCTGCCGGTCGTGAACAGCGCCAGTTTGCTGGTACCGGGCTGCAAGACGATCAATCGTCTTCCGACAGCAACCAAACCGAGGCGCGACCGCCCTGGCGGCCATCCCACCCGCAAGCATCCCAATTGCCCGATTTCGCTCGTTTTCGGAAAGCCGTGGCATATCGAAAACAGTGAAAAATTAAAAAAGTTTTTTAATTTTCCGAATAGCCCCTATCGCATGAATGGTACGACATGAACTGAATCACCTTATCGATGACAAGTATAGCGTGCACGTGCAAAAAGTGGAAATCAACGTTCCGGTCACTGGCCGCTATGTAAACCGTGTGTATCGGCTAAACTCTACACGATCGTATTCTGAACATCGCCACGGTTTAAAATACATGTACTTTGAACATGTGGTACATACATAGACAGAGCTACACCGGCTATAAAACAGGGACGTTTCTAGTTTTGTTGAGTATATATACAATGTACTATATTCTGGATATGTCAATAAAATCACAACATATAGCGCGCACATGCACGATATGCCTCAATATGTTGCTTTATAATTCCCACCGTTTGTAATTTCAGCAACGCCGATATTCTCAAAGTCGGCTTCGTTCAACGTTGGCGACCCCGTCGATGTTGAATCGCAGACCCATGAAGCTCCCGTCGTGTGCTCCAAGCCCTGTCTTTGTAAGAAAGGGCAAACACTCGTGCTATTCAGCACCAAAGGGATTAAATACGAAGCGGCCGCATTCCACTACAATATAACATCAGTGGACAAATATACCCTGTTTGGAAATAGTGCGGCTGCACAGAAAGGTGTGACGCCCATTGGGCGTTAAAACTAATGTGTGGCTTCGACTGGGGAAATGGAGTTTATGGGTTTTGTGATCAGTGTAGCTCCTGATCAAATAGCACACTCCTGTAGCCGGATAACGATCTATGTTGCTTGTTAGTAGCATTGCGGGCGTTTCATTGATTGAATGGCGAACAGTGTAGATCCTGATCAGACTGTGCGGATGCACAGGCTGATCTGGATCTACACTGGTCACAAAACCCATACGCTCCATTAGTCACGGCCATATATTTGTTGAACCTCACAGTGGGTAATGAACGTCACGTGCACGTTATTTAGGTCACATTTACCTGAATATCAATGCAATTTTCATACGGTAAATATCCTGTTAAAGTATGCAATATATTCTGCCGATGACGCCGTCCGTATAGCTGTAGAAGTTTTAGAGTTATTTCTAGAAAAGTTACATAAATATAATTTTCTCGAAATAACTCCCAACAAAATAGCTACAACTATGAATACGACATCATCAATACATTATAGTTTGTACATGTAGTTTCGTCTAAGGCGTATCGCATCATAATGGCGGGTGACAGGTGGGAGCAGGTGATGGGTAATTTAATGATCAGGGTTCATCCTTACCGGAATTCCGACTGTAGACCTGGTTTGGCCCTCACATACGTCTTTGGCATTTTGTATGTGACAGTTGAATCTGGTTATACCCCTTATGTGAGTATTACGATTATTCGTAATCCTATTTTAGGGGAAGGGGCCAAGTGACTTTGGTGTGGTATGGACCTGGCACCAGGTCGGGTTATTCTGATTTCAGGGCTGAATATATCTTTCGCTATGTAAATATTCCATTCTGATTTTGGGATTTTCCGCGCAATTCTGCAGGTTAAAATGGGATCGAACCCGTTTGCCCGGCCTTACATGTACATGACCGTAGATGTTGATAGACCGGTAAACACCAATAAACAAACAAACAAACGCACCATAATGGCTGCAGTGGTTGTGGAGATATTTAGAAAGATGCATATCGAAGGAGGCGGGCATAACAGGCAAGAGCCGCCAGTGCGTGACCCCTATACATGTATTACCCACTGCGAACCTGGGGCCCGTTTCACTAAACTTCGTAAGACTAAAATGTTCGTAAGTGCAAATTTAGGATCGCCTGGAAATGTCAATTGATGGATTTATTGAGCATAGGCTGCAGCCTATGCTCAATAAATGTAAATCCAATAATTGTTTAAAAGAAAACATTGTTAATGTGAGATCATAATTTTGCACTTACGAACACTTTAGTCGTACGAGATTTAGTGAAACGGGCCCGTGGCGTTAATTGATACTGTTACTGAATATAACGTCGTTTGTCTTATTGTCGCGCCTGCTTTAGCAGAAGGCGCGACTATAGTCGCCGCTTTTTCCGTCGTCGACCGAAATGTCAATATGTTTGTACAAGCTTCGTCGTCATGCTATAACTTAAATATTACTTGACGGATTGCTTCAATATTTGGACACTTGATACATGTGAGCATTTGGAACAGACTCCTGCCACCATTAACATGACCTCGAGCTTGTTTACCTTCACATTGTTGCAGAAACTCTACTGCTGTCATTAACATGACCATGACCTGTTTCGTGTCCATGATCATGTTGCGGTCTAATGCCTCGGCAGGCGCGACACCGCTTCCGTGGCGTAATTCTTGTTTTATAATATCTGGGCCCGGTTGCTTAAAAGCTCTGTTAGTTTAACAGACTAAGGATGTAACAGTCTGTTAAGCTAACAGAAGCTTTGAGCAACCGGGCCCTGGTTAGTAGATATTAAACATGAAAATAATTGGGGAAAATTGTTATTGCTTCTTTTCTGATCCGTGTAAATGCAATCCCATTGAGTATCACGAGTATAGTCGAACGTTCCAAATGATGAACCATACCGGGTTCTCATTCTGTCCGTGAATACAAACAAGTCCATTAAAATTACGACAGCTGGACTAAATCTGCCTGGCCATGCTTAGTCGAGCTGACGTAATTTTAATGGACTTGTTTCTGTACACGGACAGAACGAGAACTTAGACCCATATCGGTCTGCGCATCCGCACAGTCCGGTCAGAGCTTGAATAAATGTCCTGTGAAACCTCTCTAAATCAAACACCAAGGAAACGCATGTGCTCGTATTTTTTATGATGAGTTTCTTAGTCATTTATCTAAAGTGATAATATACAATTATTGTATTTTGAGTCGGTGTACACGAGATTTACGGACCTGAGGAAAGTCATATTGAATAATGATAACTTATGATACAACAACGCACGGATTGCCTCGTGCTTTGATTGCGTGATTGCATAATTATGCTGCTACGCCTGAATATCAGTCTCGGACTCGGGCTCATCACAAATACGATCACATGTGTTTCCTTGGTGTCTGGTTTGGACCGAGAAACAAAAGCTTATGGCACTGGTAGCCAGAGTCATTCCTGGCATGTGGCTGTGACTGGATACTTGTGAATCCTTGTAAATATCCAAGGATTGTATGTCATGGCCAATATATGAATCCAGTCGTGGAGGATTCATATTTCATCCTTTCAACACTAGACCTGTTTCCTAATGTTTCAGTGTAGATCTTGAGGAACCGGCTATTAACCAGCTGTCTCAAGATATGCACTATCTGTGTAATTTATGTATTTATACAGTATAACATCTCTAAACCTCTACATCTCTCGCAAAAAGCACAAACCCCAAAAAGCATGATTGACCTATTTCATTTGGGTTGGTCTAATTTACAGTGGAACCTCTCTAAACCGGGCACCCTGGGGACCTCCCAGTGTGTCCGGTTTGGAGAAGTTCCACTGTGCTCCAACTTAACATGAAATAGTCCGTGACAGTTACTTAGGGGTGATACTTAAACGAACTTACCCTTCCAACCGCTTCACCGTTCCTGATCTTTCATAGCATGCTAACTACACTACATTAGATAACTCACAACACAGTTGCGTTCTAATGACAAGATCAATAATTATTATGTCATCGCAACGATAGTTGTCTGTGGCATAGTGTTTACCCTGTCCGTCCGTCCACTGTCCGTCCGTAGACAAATTTCCTTGTCCGGCGAACTATTCTTACAGTTTTTGGCCGATTCTCCTCATATTCGGTATACAGCCCTACCATCAAGTGCAGGAGTGCGTAACGTAAACATGTTCGCTCTCCCACTGATCCATCCGCAGCTATGCCCAATTTTTGACTGAAAATATTATTTTTTCCTTGTCCGGCGAACTACTTCTCCAGTTTTTGGCTGATTTTCTTCATGTTCGGTATACAAACCTACCATCAAGTGCAGGAGTGCGTAACGCAAAAATGTTGGCTGTCCCACTGATACATCCAGTTATGCCCCTTTTTCGACTCGCCTATACCCACTCCCTAACAGTAAGGAGACTGTTACTAATCGTACTACTTTCATAACGGATATAACCGGATTGAACTATCAAGTACCAAGAAAGCCAAAAACAAAAGGTACCTGGCAGGGGCCCGTTTCACTAAACTTCGTACGACTAAGATGTTCGTAAGTGCAAAATTATGATAGTCTGTAAATTTCGCATTAAGATTATTTTCTTGTAAATAATTATTGGATTTACATGTATTGAGCATAGGCTGCATATGCAGCCTATGCTCAATACATGTAAATCCATAAATTGAAATTTACAGACGATCTTAAATAATTTGCACTTACGAACATTTTAGTCGTAAGAAGTTTAGTGAAACGGGCCCCTGGGGGCCAAACCCGGGATATCGGAATTCCAGTAAGGATGAATCCCATCATGAAATCTACCCTTCATAAACTCCCATCCACAGGATCAATATTTTAACCCTTTCACCCCCAAGTAACTGGGATTTTGATATGTTAATTTTGCATTCAATCCAATTGTCACAAAATGATTTTCAGACTAGTCCATTTATGACAAGAATTTCGCCATGGAAGCAGTGTCGCGCCTGCCTAGGAATTTGATCTTAACATGATCACGAGTATGTCCTAAGAAAGCAGCACAAAAACCATCAGAAGTGCGTGCTTAAAACATGAAAAAGGTCATGGTCGCAGAAAGTTTTTGACATAAAAAATTGGCTAAGTGTTTCCGCAAAAATATGAAGGTACAAAAGGTCAAGGTCGTGTTAATGGGGGCATGAGTGTGTTCCAAATGCTCACATGTATCAAGTGTCCAAATATTGACGCAATCTGCAAAGTAATATTAAAGTTATATATGTCGTGATGAAGAAACTTGTACAAACTTTTTGACGCAAAACAAATGGCAAAGTGTTTCCGCAAAAAAAGGTCATGGTCGTGTTAATGGCGGCACGATTCCAAACGGAATAAGCAGGGACTATAGTCGCACCTTCTGCTAAGCAGGCGCGACAAAAAGGGGGTGTTTCTGTTCTCAAAGATATGAAATTAACTTGCAAAAGTGCAGATCCTGACGAGACTGCTCGACACGAGCCGGCTCATCTGGATCTACACTGTTTGCCAATACCACTATACAGGCCTGTGGTGTTGAAAGGGTCAACTATAGCCCACTTAGTCTGGCTGTGATGTACTTGTATATCGTACTTGATTCTAAACACAGGGACAGAATGACAACTCTGTAAATGGCTCTAAACTAAGGACAGAAGTCATTAAAAGTACATGCCCACTCAGTAGGCACACAATGTTCTTCATAGCGAAGACATCATCTGAGACATTTTCTGGCAAAATAAACATTCATTCACCATTACCCTACGTATTGATTGGCATTTGTATACATTTTCTATCAGACGTAAATGTGCACTGCTATCAGGGGTGATAACCGTGTTTCCTTAAAATGTTAACAGACATTACTATTTATTATCTGTACATGTATTAATTTTTTGATATGCAATTATCATACTTTATAATCTGTAGAAAATATTATTTTTTCAGGCGACACATTTAATTAGTATAAATAATTAAAACAAGAGGCCCAAATGGGCCTGTATCGCTCACCTAAAAGCCTCCATAGTGGTCATCTTGATTTCACAAAGACTCTTCACTTACAACTTCAAATGTTCCACAGAAAATGTTGGTACCTTCTGATCTAACATATATTGCGAATGTGCATGTGATTTACTGCTATACCTTCGATTTGATATATAAAATGACCATATTCGGGCAAAAATAAAAGTTGACCCCTATTTGACCCCTCGGGCCATGACCATTTTTGACCCAGAGGCCACCATATGAACAAATCTGAATCAGCGTTAACTATCGATCATTCATACAAAGTTTCGTCGAAATCGGCCTGGTGGTTTGTGAGAAAAATATTTTTTGACAATTTGATCTACTTTTCAACAGCGGACATCTTGGATTTGGTGATGACCTCCATTTTAACAAAAATGAACAGGCTTCACCAACAAACCATTTCAGTTAAGTTTGGTCAATATCGGCCAAGCAGTTCACAAGAAGTCCTTTGAAATCTTTAGTAAACAAGAGGGCCATGATGGCCCTAATTCGCTCACCTGACTCCATGAACACCAGAGGAGAATGTGACATTGAGTTCATGTGTTTTAAAAAAATTGTGCTATTTTTAGATGGCGGTCATCTTGGATTAAGCGATGACTCTCATTTTACAAAATCTGAAAATGCTTCACCCAGCATCGGCCATGTGGTTCCTGAGAAAAAGACGTTAACAATCTTGAATAAAAGGACCTTTTGGTGGACATCATGGATGACATAATCATCCGATTCCGACAAATATTGCACCAGAGTGATCGCCTCATTGATACCTTCAATTTGATATATGACATGACCATATTCAGTCAAAAATAAAATTTGACCCCAATTTGACCCTACGGGCCACGCCCATTTTTGACCCCGGGGTCACCATTTTAACAACTTTCAAAGAGCAATGTACATCGATCATTCCTACCAAGTTTCGTCGAAATCCGGCTAGCGGTTCATGAGAAGATTTTTTAAGAATTTATGCTATTTTTAGACGGCGGCCATCTTGGATTAGCGATGACCTCCATTTTAACAAATCTGAAAAGGCTTCACACATGGACCATAACTTTTAAGTTTGGCTACCATGGGCCAAGCGGTTCATGTGAAGAAGAATTTTGAAATCTCTAATAAAAGAACGACCTTTTGACATTTCGGCGGCCATCTTGGATGACATAACAATCCGATTTGGACAAAAAATGCACCAGAGTGATCGCCTCATTGATACCTTCGATTTGATATATAACATGACCATATTCGGTCAAAAATAAAATTTGACCCCATGGGCCACGCCCATTTTTGACCCCGGGGTCACCATTTTAACAAATTTGAAAGAGCATTGTATATCGATCATTCCTACCAAGTTTCGGCGAAATCTGGCTAGCGGTTCATGAGAAGAAGATTTTTTAAGAATTTATGCTATTTTTAGACGGCGGCCATCTTGGATTAGCGATGACCTCCATTTTAACAAATCTGAAAAGGCTTCACACATGGACCATAACTTTTAAGTTTGGCTACCATGGGCCAAGCGGTTCATGTGAAGAAGAATTTTGAAATCTCTAATAAAAGAACGACCTTTTGACCTTTCGGCGGCTATCATGGATGACATAACAATCCGATTTCGACAGAAAATTCACCTGAGTGATCGCATCATTGATACCTTCAATTTGATATATGACATGACCATATTCGGTCAAAAATAAAATTTGACCCCAATTTGACCCCACGGGCCACGCCCATTTTTGACCCCGGGGTCACCATTTTAACAAATTTGAAAGAGCAATGTACATCGATCATTCCTACCAAGTTTCGTTTTTAATCCAGCAAGCGGTTCATGAGAAGAAGATTTTTTAAGAATTTATGCTATTTTTAGACGGCGGCCATCTTGGATTAGCGATGACCTCCATTTTAACAAATCTGAAAAGGCTTCACCCATGGACCATAACTTTTAAGTTTGGCTACCATGGGCCAAGCGGTTCATGTGAAGAAGAATTTTGAAATCTCTAATAAAAGAATGACCTTTTACCAAGTTTTGTCGAAATCCGGTTGGCGGTTCTTGAGAAGACGATTTTTTAAGAATTTGTGCTATTTTTAGACCGCGGCCATCTTGGATTACGTAATGACGTCATTTTAACAATTTTGTAATCCCCCTACCTAAGGACCATGACCATGAAGTTTGGTGACTATAGACCCAATGGTTACCGAGGAGAAGACGTTTGAAAATGTTCACGGACGACGACGGACGACGGACGACGGACACATTGCGGTAACAATAGCTCACATGAGCTTCGCTCAGGTGAGCTAAAAAACAACCTTTTGACCTGTCGGTGGCCATCTTGGATGACGTAATCATCTGATTTGGGCAAAACATGCTCCAGAGTGATCGACTAGTCGATACCTTCGATTTGATATATTATATGACCATATTCGGGCAAAAATATAATTTGACCCCTAGTTGACCCCTCGGGCCACGTCCATTTTTGACCCAGGGGCCACCATATGAACAAATCTGAAACAGCGTTAACTATCAATCATTCACACCAAGTTTCATTGAAATCGACCTGGAGGTTTGTGAGAAGATTTTTTGACAATTTGACCTACTTTTCAACGGCGGACATCTTGGATTTGGTGATGACCTCCATTTTGACAAAAAAATGAACAGGCTTCACCAACAAACCATTTCAGTTAAGTTTGGCCAATATCGGCCCAGCAGTTCACAAGAATAATACGTTTGAAATCGTAAAACAAATTTTTTACCTTTCGGTGGCCATCTTGGATGACAAAATCATCTGATTTAGACAAAACATGCAGTAGAGTGATCGTCTCGTCGATACATTCGATCCGATATATTATACGATTCGATTCGATTTGATATATTATATGACCATATTCTGTCAAAAATAAAATTTGACCCCTCGGGCCACACCCATTTTTGACCCAGGGGCCACCATATGAACAAATCTTGAAACAGCGGTAACTATCAATCATTCTTACCAAGTTTCGTCGATATCGGCCTGGAGGTTTGTGAGAAGATTTTTTGACAATTTGACCTACTTCTCAACGGCGGCCATCTTGGATTTGGTGATGACCTCCATTTTAATAAAAATGAACAGGCTTCAACCACAGACCATTACAGTTAAGTTTGGCCAATATCGGCCAAGCAGTTCACAAGAAAAAGATGTTTGAAATCTTTAGTAAAAGAATGACCTTTTGAACTATCAGTGGCCATCTTGGATGACGCAATCATCTGATTTAGACAAAAAAAATCTCCAGAGTGATCGTCTCGTCAATACCTTCGATTTGATATATTATATGACTATATTCGGTTAAAAATAAAATTTACCCCTATTTGACCCCTCGGGTGACGCCCATTTTTGACCCAAGGGCCACCATATGAACAAATCTGAAACAGCGCTAACTATCAATCATTCATACCCAGTATCGTCGAAATCGGCCTGGCGGTTCGTGAGAAGAAGATTTTTTAAGAATTTGACCTACTTCTCAACGGCGGCCATCTTGGATTTGGTGATGACCTCCATTTTAACAAAAATGAACAGGCTTCAACCACAGACCATTACAGTTAAGTTTGGCCAATATCGGCCAAGCACTTTACAAGAAAAAGACGTTTGAAATCTTTAGTAAAAGAATGACCATTTGAACTATCGGTGGCCATCTTGGATGACGTAATCATATGATTTAGACAAAAAATGTTCCAGAGTGATTGTCTCGTCAATACCTTCGATTTGATATATTACATGACTATATTCGGTTAAAAATCAAATTTGACCCCTTTTTGACCCCTCGGGCGACGCCCATTTTTGACCCACGGGCCACCATATGAACAAATCTGAAACAGCGCTAACTATCGATCATTCATACCAAGTATCGTCGAAATCGGCCTGGCGGTTCGTGAGAAGAAGATTTTTTAAGAATTTGACCTACTTTTCCATGGCGGCCATCTTGGATTGTCGATGACCTCCATTTTAACAAATCTGAAATGGCATCACCCATATATCATCCCTGTGAAGTTTAACCAATATCGGCTCAGCAGTTCGGGAGAAGAAGATGATTGAAAATGTTCACGGACGGACGGACGGACGGACGGACGACGGACACTTTGCCATAACAATAGCTCACGAGCTTTGCTCAGGTGAGCTAAAAATAACATGCCTCATTTGCATATGAAAATAGCCCGATACCACCGCGAGCCACTATCAGTAAATTGTTTGTTGGGGTTTAACGGCCTATCAACAGCTAAGGTCATTTAAGGCCGGGTCAATAGATTTAGTACTAAATCCCATATATTACCTGTACAAGTACATGTACATTTTCAAGTACATGTACAAATGGGGGGAAAATCCCAAAATCAGAACTGAATATTTACAATAACAAAACTATATTCAGCCCTGAAATCGGAATATTCCTGATCTGGTTCCAGGTCCTCGGCACACCAGCATCACTTGGCCCCTCCCAAAAGCAGTAGGATCAGTAATAATCTTACTACTTTTATAATGGGCAATAACCCAATTCAACTCCCAGGTAACAAAAGAGCCAAAGACAAAAACGTACCAGAGGGCCAAATTAGGCAAATAGTGATTCCTATGAGGAACCACTACCGTTAATTTACGTCGTCTCATTCGCCCGACCACCACCCACCACTATCAGTAAAATAAATATTACTAAATGATTATACCTGTATAGCGGGCACTCGTAATTTTTTAGAACTGGTTAAATAGCGACACAATTATATACTTATTTAATTCCTATAAAGAACATCTTGTGCCTACCAAGTGGGCATGTACCTTTAAATGGTCGCATATAACAGAACAAGAATTCATTAAAAAGTTATCACTTTATTTTCTCCCCTCCAATATAACGACTTTTCAGTCTCGTATTTACAGTACATGTATGTTTCACAGGTTTCATTGTAAGTTCGACACCCACGTGTCGCACAGATAAACAATATGTTGAGACACTTGGACATTGCCTTATACATTCACCACAGAAATATAACAAATCTAGGCTTATATTGTCGTTAATAATCACAGCAACTGTAGTCTATTTCACCAACATTGCAAAGTATACTTTTCTAGCAAAGTATACTTTGAGGGAGAAATTTTCAGTTTTATAAATTTATTAATTTTTATTATACTGATTTTTATTAAAATGGCTGTGATAATGTAATAAATTCAGTACAATAATTATGCATGCTTTTAATCATCAAATATATGCAGTCGTTAGATTACTCCCTCAAAGTATACTTTGCTAGAAAAGTAAACTTTGCAATTTTGATGAAATCGGCTACTGATCAGCATATCCTTACCTGCTGTCCGTCATTTGCATTGCCCACAATAGGTACCGTGGAACCTCTCTAAACCGGACGCCCTCGGAGTCCCCAGGGCGTCCGGTTGAGACATTCCACTGTAATTCCGGCACATGACACACTTCAAGAAATATATATGTGCTTTGCAATCACGAACATACATTATCTCCAGAGATACATGACAATGCAACCCATTAAATTTTTTAAGACACAGCAGTCGTCTGAGTGTCCGGATCATACTGAGGCAAGTGTTTTCAAATGGCGACACAATTTGTTTTTCTTGATTGAACTGGCCGAGTTACCACTGATCTCTAGCTAAGGCAATAACCATGCTTTTGTTGGCTTGTGACCTGTATGTGTTGCATTAATATAGGAATGAATGGCCTTTTTGTGGAATTTATCGGGGTATAAACTTGGAAAAGTCGCAGGAATACTGGACGAAGGCCGGAAGGCCTCGTCCAGTATTCCCGCGACATTTCCAAGTTTATATCCCCGATAAATTCCACAAAAATGCCATTCATTCCTTATAATTCCAGCATTTGAAATAAATTCATCAAGAAAATGTGTTTATTTTCCGTTTTCTTAAGAATGATTTTAACTGCGCCTCACGGTTACGGAAAGTACTTCGGCGTGGGAGTTTACTGGGATATAAATTTTGGACAGAGACTTGCTACGAGCCAATCAAATGTTAGGGAATTGTGTAAATATTTTTGTGCTGGAATTATGTTGTCAATAAATAACCGGAATAACCATAAATAAGCATGTTAATCAATAATAATTCATACATACAGTAGAACCCCTCTAAACCAGACACAGATGAAAGTTAGTTGAGCTTAATTTAGATATGTTACATTGCCATTTACCTCCGATAATAATGTCTGTTCATGATCGATAAGCAGCCACGCGCGTCTTGAAGTATTCATATGTCTGTTTTACAGTGGAACCTCTATAAACCGGACACCCTGGGGATCTCCCAGAGTGTCCGGTTTAGAGAGGTTTCACTGTATGTGTTTAGGCATATATTATGTCAATTTTCAAACATTTTTTCCCCTTATTTTTGACCACTCACTTGAATCGTCTCGGTGAGACGATTTTAAAAATGTTTAAAATGAGTTGTCACGACATTTACATACATACTTTAAATGAGAAACCATTTTTGGTATCATTGGAATAAAATTGGTTATCTTCTGGTCAAGTGCTTTATACACTTAGTAATTTGTCATTAATGATTCTCTTTATCATGTATATTAGACAGCAAGTGTGCATTAGCTGACCAGAAGCTGCAATCATCAAAGACAAAATCAGCCATTTTGTCACAACGCATTTGATATTACTACCCTCTGACATACTTCAAAGAAATCGGCATTTTTTAATAGAATCCTTCCAAAACTCACACACACAATGGACACCACAACCTAAAGATTGATTGATTATTTGGATGATCATACGGATAGACAAACGTCATTTTCTCACACTCACTGTTGAATTACACCAGGGCTCCAGATAAGGAATTAGTAATAGAGTATTGTCACTCCATCATTTCTGAAGCAATTGGGTATTTCAAGTTTAATTGTGTAAAATAAAACCAAACTACTGTTTACCCATCAGCAGACCGCACTTATTGAATAGTTTTCTTCTAAATGAAAACACATCTTGGTATTTACCAAGATGTGTTTTCATGGAAAAATAAGAAAATATGCTATATTTGTGGTCTGTTTATTGTTTTATGCAGCATGATAAAGATACCAGAAATTTTTCATTGCATTTTGATACTCACTACTTGATTTCAATTGGATTTTTGGCAATTTTAATTGGGTATTTACGCAAATACGCAGCTTATCTGGAGCAATGTATACTATCTGGCCTCCGATTATAAAACATTCTGTCAGTGTGTAATATGTAATGAAATATACACTCAAAATTGACCAAACTATTGGTGAATGAGTGAGTGAATAGGGTTTAACGTCCGCTTTTCTGACATAGAGGTACAAGCCTCAGGGAGTCTACACGCAGACGGGTGAACGGGGTCGTGTCCCGTATCCACCTGTCTGAGGGGGGTAAATCCCAACTTCAGAACTCAATATTTACAACCAAAATATATATTCAGTCCTGAAATTAGAACAACCTGATCTGGTGCCAGGCCCTCGCCACACCAGCATCATTTATCCCATCCCATAAAAGTAATAGGATTAGCGCTAATCTTACTTTTATATATGGGGCATAGCCTGACTCAACTCTCACATACAAAAAATGTACATGAGGGCCAAATCCGGTATAGTGGGTTCCGGAAAGTATGAACCCAATCGTTAAGCCAGTTTAGTCGCCTTTTACGACAAGCAATGGCTACTGCAGCACTATTCTCAGGATCAGTTGATCCCGCCCCAGTGCCTGCACGAGGCCCTGAAATTAGAACAACCTGATCTGGTGCCAGGCCCTCGCCACACCAGCATCATTTATCCCATCCCCTAAAAGTAATAGCACGGGGCCCAAACTATTGGCCCCTTCTCATAAAGGTATATGTGGTGAACAGTACAGAAGTCGTGGCCACTAAAAAAACTTGTATTAACCACAAAATGAATGTGTACTATTTAACCATATTCAACAAAAACATTTTGACAATATCATGATGCATATGCTGTTTTTTTTAAATATATATATATGTGTATTTAGCCCTGAAATTAGAATAACGTGACCTGGTGTGGTTCCAGGTCCATACCACACCAATGTCACTTGGCCCCTTTCGCTAAAATAGCATTACGAATAATCGTAATACTCACATAAGGGGTATAACCAGCTTCAACTGTCACATACAAAATGGCAAAGACGTACATGAGGGCCAAACCAGTAGCCTATTTCATCAACATTGCAAAGTATACTTTACTAGCAAAGTATACTTTGAGGGAGAAATTTTCAATTTTTTTAAAAATTTATTAATTTTTATTATACTGAATTTATTACATTATCACAGCCATTTAATGGCTGTGATAATGTAATAAATTCAGTATAATAATTCTGCATACTTTTAATCATGATATATATGCATTTGTTAGTTCTATATGAAATAATGCATTTCAGGAAAAATAAATGATTTCTCCCTCAAAGTATACTTTGGTAGTAAAGTATACTTTGCAATGTTGATGAAATAGGCTACAGGTCTCCAGTCGGGATTTCGGTAGGGATGAACCCCGCTCGTTAAATTACCCATCACCTGCCACCCACTCGGATAGCTCTGTATAGATTATTTTTCGTGTTCATTGATTGTTAATATTTCCCTGATTTGTAACACATCTAGGAGAATTGTAACCGTTTTATCATCCCTGTTATGCATTATTCACGTGTGAATTTAATCTTTATTTTCAACAGAGAAATTATTACAAATTGATGTAATGCACATACTGCAGATGTATCAGAAATAAAAACGACTGACAAGCAAACAAAAATATAACTAAAAATATACAGCAAGATGCCTCTGGACAATGCAAACAAAATGGTAAGATGTAGAATGTACCGTACACAAATCCAGTGATATTTCAATAGGGCCAATTCCAGTTGAGGTCAGTGTGATAGGAAAGGCCTCTCACTCGTTATAAGAAATTAGTAATTGAGTATTCAGGGATTCCGCTGGCGATCGCCACATTCGCAATTGGCGATAAAAATAAACAATTGGGGATAAAAAATTACAATTTTCGGAAAAAAAAAAAAAAAAAAAATTATCCCCAATTGTTTTATTTTTTTTGAAGTGGCGATTTTTTTATTTTCCCCAGCGGAATCTCTGAGTATTGTCACTCCATCATTTCTGAAGCCATTGGGTATTTCAAAATTTTAATTGGGTAAAATAAAATCACTACTGTTTACACATCAACAGACAGCAATTATTGAATAGTTTTCTTTGGAATGAAAACATGTCTTGGCATTTCATTAGAATTGTCTCCTTGGAGACAATTGTAACGAAATACCAAGATGTGTTTTCATGGAAAATAAGAAAAATATGCTATATATGATAAAGGTACCACAAATTTGTATTGCTTTTTGATACTCGCTACTTCCGAGTTCAATTGGGATTTTGGCAATTTGAATTGGGTATTTAAGCAAATACACAGCTTATCTGGAGCACTGCCTATACATTGTTTTTTACTAACTGAATCGCAGGGATTTCCCTAGGATTTTTTAAATGTGGGTCCAGGACTCCCAACTTTGTTGGGGGTCCCTGGTGATTGTTTAGGGTGCCAAGTTTCATACACATATTTCATTAAAACTAATATCAACAAGAGGGCCATGATGGCCCTAATTCGCTCATTTGACTCTATGAACACCAGAGGAGAAAGTGACATTGAGTTCATGTGTTTTAAAAAAATTGTGCTATTTTTAGATGGCGGTCATCTTGGATTAAGCGATGACTCTCTCATTTTACCAAATCTGAAAATGCTTCACCCAAGGATCTTAACTTCCTATGAAGTTTTGCCAGCATCGGCCATGTGGTTCCTGAGAAAAAGACGTTCAAAATCTTGAATAAATGGACCTTTTGGTGGCCATCATGGATGACATAATCATCCGATTCCGACAAATATTGCACCAGAGCAATCGCCTCATCGATACCTTCAATTTGATATATGGCATGAGCATATTCGGTCAAAAATAAAATTTGACCCAAATTTGACCCCACGGGCCATGCCCATTTTTGACCCTGGGGTCACCATTTTCACAACTTTGAAAGAGCATTGTAAATCGATCATTCCTACCAAGTTTAGTCGAAATCCGGCCAGCGGTTCATGAGAAGATTTTTTAAGAATTTATGCTATTTTTAGACGGCGGCCATCTTGGATTAGCGATGCCCTCCATTTTAACAAATCTGAAAAGGGTTCACCCATGGACCATAACTTTTAAGTTGGCTACCATGGGCCAAGCGGTTCATGTGAAGAAGAATTTTGACATTTCGGCGGCCATCTTGGATGACATAACAATCCGATTTCGACAAAAAATGTACCAGAGTGATCGCCTGATTGATACCTTCGATTTGATATATAACATGACCATATTCGGTCAAAAATAAAATTTGACCCCATGGGCCACGCCCATTTTTGACCCCGGGGTCACCATTTTAACAACTTTGAAAGAGCATTGTACATCGATCATTCCTACCAAGTTTCGTCGAAATCCGGCTAGCGGTTCATGAGAAGATTTTTTAAGAATTTATGCTATTTTTAGACGGCGGCCATCTTGGATTAGCGATGACCTCCATTTTAAATTTTAAATCTGAAAAGGCTTCACTCATGGACCATAACTTTTAAATTTGGCTACCATGGGCCAAGTGGTTCATGTGAAGAAGAATTTTGAAATCTCTAATAAAAGAACGACCTTTTGACATTTCGGCGGCCATCTTGGATGACATAACAATCCGATTTCGACAAAAAATGTACCAGAGTGATCGCCTCATTGATACCTTCGATTTGATATATAACATGACCATATTCGGTCAAAAATAAGCGGTTCATGAGAAGAAGATTTTTTAAGAATTTATGCTATTTTTAGATGGCGGCCATCTTGGATTAGCGATGACCTCCATTTTAACAAATCTGAAAAGGCTTCACCCATGGACCATAAATTTTAAGTTTGGCTACCATGGGTCAAGCGGTTCATGTGAAGAAGAATTTTGAAATCTCTAATAAAAGAACGACCTTTTGACCTTTCGGCGTCCATCTTGGATGACATAGCAATCCGATTTCGACAAAAAATGCACCAGAGTGATCGCCTCATTGCTACCTTCAATGTGATACATGACATGACCATATTCAGTCAAAAATCAAATTTGACCCCACGGGCCACGCCCATTTTTGACCCCGGGGTCACCATTTTAACAACTTTGAAAGAGCAATGTACATCGATCATTCCTACCAAGTTTTGTCGAAATTCGGTTGGCTGTTCTTGAGAAGAAGATTTTTTAAGAATTTGTGCTATTTTTAGACGCCGGCCATCTTGGATTATGTAATGACGTCATTTTAACAATTTTGTAATCCCCCTACCTAAGGACCATGACCATGAAGTTTGGTAACTATAGACCCAATGGTTACCGAGGAGAAGACGTTTGAAAATGTTCACGGACGACGACGGACGACGACGGACGACGGACACATTGCGGTAACAATAGCTTCTAGCTAAAAAGGTATTGATAGTCCTGAATAATCTGAACTGTTTTCTATAAAAACAGTCACACAGGTTCGCCCAAAGAATTGTAAAAATATCGTAAACTTTTGAAAATGATTCATTTGCACCGCCAAGTTTTGAGCGTCCACGAGATGCACTGCCAATTGTCAGTGTGGGTCCTCGGCCAATAAAATGCATGAGGGATGCAGGGGTCAGGGAAATCCCTGGAATGGTCAGCCATTCTTTCTCCGCAGGGAACCATTAGAATGCTGGAAACTAAAAGTGTCGTCTGCTGCATCTTAATATTTTCCCTTTTTTCTCAATACAAACATGGTTAGACAGCACTTTAGAATCATTTCCATTGGAAATGATTCTAAAGTGCTGTCTAAACATGTTTTTTATGAGAAAAATGGAAAATACAAAAATAAACAGCAGACGACACAAATTAATTCAGCAGTGTAAGAGTTAAGTTGACCATTTGACAAAGTACATAACAAACTATAAACAGTAGATGGCTGCGGCCCGCATGTCGCACCCGTCAAGGCATTTGATAGTACTAAACGAGCTTTGATAGTATACCAATGTGACGACTATATCGAGCTGTCCGCAAGCGGGCATAACAAACAAAAATAAAAAGCAAATGTGGCCTGTCTGGCACATGAATGCACGCAGTGGCAGAAACTGTGGCAAAGTATATTAACCAAATGTGGCAAGTATTCATAAGCACAGGTGTGAAGGTCAAATGGTGAAGGTCATATTAAGGGCAGCATGATTTTGGTGTGACATTTGTGCACAAGTGTGATGTATTGAAATACTAAAGTAAGCCTCAAGGGATATAGAAGATAACGACAGAATTGAGAAACTCCGGCAAACTTATTCATGTGTGAAAAAGTTAAAAGCAAGGTCAAAAGGTCAATGCCATATTCCGGGCAGCATGGATGTGTGGCATTTGTCCACAAGTATGATGTATTGAACTACTAAAGTACTCATTGTAGGGAGAAAAAGTGACAGAATTGAGAAACCCCAGCAAACTTCTTAATGTGTGAAAAAGTTCAAAGTTGTGACGGTCAAAAGGGCAATGTCATATTAAGGGCAGTATGGATGTGTGGCATTTGTCCACAAGTATGCTGTGTTGAAATATTTAAGTAATCATGCAAGGAATATAGAAGTTATGACAGAATTGAAAAACTCCGTCAAACTTCTTAATGTGGGAAAAGGTTCAAAGTTGTCACGGTCAATTAAGGGCAACAACTTGAAGGATGTGTGGCATTTATCCACAGGTATACTGTGTTGAAATATTTAAAAAATCTTTCAAGCGATATAGAAGTCATGGCATAATTGAGAAACTCTGGTGAACTTCTTAATGTGCCGGATAGACAGACTCACGTACACAGTGCACACACAGTGCACACACTCTATGACTGGCTCTACCAAGACCGGGGGCATGAACATTAAAGTAATTTAATAGGATGTTCCATGCCACTGTTTCATGCTATTTCATTGGTCCATTCAAATTTTCAGGCTATTCCATTCTTCAGAAAGGGTAATTTTTTCAAATTTGATAACTATTAACAAACAGTGGAGATCCTGATGAGACGGCTCGTTACGAGCCGGCTCATCTGGATCTGCACTGTTTGCAAACATTGTCTCTATAGAGGTCTGTGGTGTTGAAAGGGTTAAAAACTTTAACCTGGATACACGCCAATATGCCGACTATATCGAGCTGTCCACAAGCGGGTGTGATTAAAAACTAGCACACATAGTGGCTAAATATCATCAAAATTGGTGATGCGGTTCATAAGTTATTGAAAAACAAGGGCATCAGTATTATGAAGCTAAATCCCACGATGGCAGCCTTGATAATAAAATAAGCACCCTTATCTCACAGTTATTTATAGAAGTCTCAAGTCAACAATGCACTATTAACATGATTAATAACCTAAATTACATATTATTTATCCATGAAGTACACTATCAAGTCAACCAAGACCTACTGAACCCTTTTCGTGCAGACCATTTTCGTAGCCGATTTCATCAAAATTACAAAGTATACTTATCTAGCAAAGTATACTTTCAGGGAGTAATCATTTATTTTTCCCGAAATGTATTATTTCATATAGAACTACGGTAACGACTGCATATATTTGATGATTAAAAGTATGCAGAATTATTATACTTAATTTATTACATTATCACAGCCAAAATGGCTGTGATAATGTAATAAATTCAGTATAATAAAAATTAATAAATTAATTCCGTAAATTGAAAATTTCTCCCTCAAAGTATACTTTGCTAGATAAGTATACTTTGCAATGTTGGTGAAATAGGCTACAGGAAACGCACATATTTTTCTGCGACCCAACCACACAACATAGCACTCACGGATGATTGTAGAAGCAATCCCGATATTGGATATGTGGCTGTGACTGGAGAAATGTGGCTTATGCCATGTGTGGATATTCAGTAGCCTATTTCACCAACATTGCAAAGTATACTTTTCTATCAAAGTATACTTTGAGGGAGAAATTTTCAGTTTTAGGATAAATTTATTATTTTTTATTATACTGAATTGATTACATTATCACAGCCATTTTGGCTCTGATAATGTAATAAATTCAGTATAATAATTCTGCATACTTTTAATCATCAAATATATGCAGTCGTTAGTTCTATATGAAGTAATGCATTTCAGGAACAATAAATGATTACTCCCTCAAAGCATACTTTGCAATGTTGGTGAAATCGGCTACATGTATTGATCTTCTAGCGCACTCTTGGCGCCCGATAGGATTAAAACTGTACTGGTAAATTCGAAGTACTACGAGCACTTCATTGACTGACTGGCGAACTGCGCAGGCCCTGATCAGACTGAGCAGATGCGCAGGCCGATTTGGGGCTACATTGGTCGCACAACCCATAAGCCCCATGCCTCTAGTCACAGCCACATATGAGCTTGACTCTGGTATAACCTCCTTCATCGCAGAGCTGATTTTCATCGACAATAATTAAAATAAACAACACTATTTCACATCAATGTCATCAGAACCGACAAGTTCATAGCAAACACGAAATTCCGCTTTAGCGCTGAATTTTATGTCAATTTCCGACGCCATATTTTTTTCCCCAACATCAATATCAGCGAAAAATATCGAGGCAATATCAGAGCCAGGCTTGTATGTGAAGTTAAAATAACGGTTGCGAATAAGAGAGCACATTTTTATAAATGTCATGTTTGAACATAAAAGCACTTTTGGTACTAACATATACATGGCTGTATCGATTTGACATGACAAATTGATGTTGCGACCAGTGTAGTCCCCGATCAGCATGCACATCTGCCAGTGTGCAGTCGAGTCCGGGCATACAATGTTCAGGAAGGAGTTGAGCAAACGTGCCGTATACATCCAAGAGCGATTCACACCAGTATCAGGCACATACACAACCTCCTGCGTTAATCTTGCCCAGATATCAACATTTCTCAATCAAGCAGTTTGATTGACTGAGCCTGAGCTGTAGCACAGCTCAGGCTCAGCAATCAAACTGCTTGATTTCAAGCACAATTTCAAGTATTTAATTGTTACAAATGGGGATCTAGATTGGCCAAACACTCAATAAGCCCATTTTTGTCATGTCAAATCACATATCACAAACACACACCACATATACAGATCTTTACTTCGAGTGTCACATCCACAGTCAGTGTTTGGTTTGTTAATGGGCTAGAATTTGGAGAAATTCCGCTCTTTTCTCAAACTTTTCATATAAAAATCTTCCAACAATGCGAAGAAAACAAATTTGAGGTCCACAGACCAGAGCCACCGATTGTAAAACATTCCGAGCGTGTACGCATTTCTTGTGCTCAAAATTATGGAGTTTGCTTGGTCGAGGCCGAGCTGCGCTCAGTCTCGGCCAATCAAATTGCTTAATTTGACGAGACATTTTAGTATGTACTCAAAATATTTTACAGTCAAGGGCCTAGAGCCGTTCATGATATCTGATAATAGCAACAGTCCAGAGATGCAGCAACCTTTTTATCTGAACAAAAACATGCAAGTTGGCAAATCACATGGATACGATTTTAAAGGTACTGGATCTCAGAAATGCACAAAAAGTGATTAAAAGTGAAAGGTTTTAACTTGGAAAAGTCGCGGGAATACTGGACGAGGCCGGCGAATTTATCGGGGTATAAACTTGGAAAAGTCGCGGGAATACTGGACGAGGCCTTCCGGCCTTCGTCCAGTATTCCCGCGACTTTTCCACCCCAGCAACAGCTAAGGTGATATAGAGACGCAACCACAGATTAAAGTCTCATCCGACAGACCAGTGTACGGAGCCCCGCAGGGGAAATGGATTTGTTTTATTAATTTGTTCCTTCAATTTAATAATTTGTTCCCTCGAATTAACAATTCGTTCCCACAATATAACAATTTGTTCCCACGTAATGACAATTTGTTCCCTCAATTTGACAATTTGTTCCCACGAATTAACAATCTGTTCCCATGGGAACGAATTGTTATTTCGTGGGAACGAATTGTTAAATTGAGGGAACAAATTTTTATTACGTGGGAACGAACCAGTGGAATGGAAATACTATGCAAGTATTTTTTGATGCTCTATGCGAGGTTTGAACCCACAACTTCCGGATTAGAAGTCGGGTGTTCTAACCCCTAGGCCACAACCCATACCTCAGAAAGTGATTAAACAGGTTTGTTTGTTTGTTTATTGGTGTTTAACGGCCTATCAACAGCTAAGGTCATGTAAGGCCGGGCAAACAGGTTCAATCCCATTTTAACCTGCTGCATTGGGGGGGAAAATCCCAACGGAATATTTACATCGAGATAAAATATATTCAGCCCTGAAATTAGAATAACCGGACCTGGTGCCAGGTCCATGCCACACCAAATAAACAGGTTTGTGAAAAAATATTTTTTACTTATAAATTTGCATCGCATTTCTGAACCTAGTTACATCTGCAAACAAAAAATTACTGAAAAATAACTCGCTAGTAGTTTTTCTGCAATTGATAGTCACTAATTAATTATGTTACTTTAAACTGGTGACTGATGGATTTTTTTCTACATTTGGCATTGTATGGTCATTTCACAACACCCCACCCCACAATTTTTTTTTTTATTTCATAACTTTTGCTTTATACTAGTATGTGTGTTTAGTGAAAATATGTAACCAAATTATCTCCCATGTTTATATGTTTATCACAGTTTCTGATAGTATATACATGAATATAACACAACCTTTTTGCAATTTGATCAAATGAAATGGTGCATTGGTTTATATAGGTTATTTGCTATGCATGAATCGAACAATTGCGCAACGAATATTTCAAGCATCATCTGAGGCAGTACCTTGAACCCATTACATGCGGAATACACATTTACGGGTTTTTTTTTTTTTTAATATTTCATTTTTTGTTATTTCTCAATGAAAGTATATGTTGTGACCACTCATTTGAACCGGTTCAAATGGTGGTCACGACATATACTTCTAAAAAAATGTAAAGAAAATATTTATAATTTTCACAAACAAAATGGGCTACCCTCGGACAGCAAGAAATGGGTTAAAGCGATTAATTTGCATGTTTTTCAGAGAAATACAAAAATATGCCGGTAATTTGAAACTCAAGTGTACATCTTATCTGGAGTTGCATTACAGTGAAATCAGATGTAGGCAAAGCATGCTACAAATCCCGATCAGATTTCTACAAAACTAAAATATGAAAGAAAATGTCTGTAATTATTTGTTAGGTCATCAAATAGTACTTTGGTTCTCAAACGTGAGATTCATGTGATTCCTTTCATGTAGCCAGATGCATTTTACATATCAATTTAACATGTTCTTAACATATGTTTAATAAAGTGACTGTAACCGTAGGCATGAATAATCACCAGGTTTGACATGATTGGATTTAACAAATGTTTGCTTGGTATTGCAATATGTTTATGAAGATATGAAGATAAAAAGCTCAGACACGCAAGAATTTTCACATGGCGGTACGTACAGTGAGTGGAACCTCTCTAAACCGAACACAAGAAAAACATCAGTGATCTAATTTCTGAAGAGTTTCTTGGTCATTTATCTCGGGGGATAATGTCTGTTCATCATCGCATAGCACACAGCTATGGCCCAGAATGATCAAATGCATGATTTACAGTGAAGCCTCTCCCAGGGTGTCCGGTTTAGTGAGGTTTCACTGTATCTGAAAACCAAAGTACATTCTTTTTGGCCTAAATGAACCGGGAAAAAAAGTGACCTGCATTGTGCCACACACCATTCAAGACAAAGTAATTAAAACAACCAGATGGCCGCGGCCCGCATGTCGAGCCCGCCGAGGCATTTGATGGTCTCAGAGTGTATTTATTTGAAGTTTGATGCCCAATAAGCATACAAAGTTTCAAGCAAATCTGACTTACGGTTACAGAGATAGTAGGTATGTGAAAACTTTAACGCAAATTTTGACAGAAACTTTAACGCAAACTTCTAAGTCAGTTCACCTTAACATGGGCACAGGGGCCGCATGAGTGGGACACAGATTTCAAGTCAATGTGACTAAGGTATTTAAAAACTTTAATGCAGATTTCGGAACACAAACTTCTAAGTCATTTCACCTTGACCTTGGGCACAGGGGCCGCATGAGTGGGATACAGCATGAATATATGGATCATGACTAATAAGTATATGAAGTTTCAAGTCAATGTGACTGAGGACTGCAGAGATATAAGGTATTTAAAAACTTTAACGCAGATTTCGGAACACAAACTTCTAAGTCATTTCACCTTGACCTTGGGCACAGGGGCCGCATGAGTGGGATACAGCATGAATATATGGATCACGACTAATAAGTATATGAAGTTTCAAGTCAAGTCAAAAATAATATTTATGTTATAACGAGGAACAACTGTGTTATCCAACAGAACACAACATGTTTTTTGTATCTCTTCTTAAAACAAGCTAATATGTAAAAAATATTTTTTTTATCAAAAAAGAAATGAAAAGCTATTTACCAACTACACAGATGAAATGCTGCAGGCACTATTAGGTTGATAATGTTATATTTTTCTGAAGGTACTTTGCCTACATTCGACTTCTACACACAATCACATTTAACCCTTTCAACCCCACAGATCATTTATAAAGCCAACATTTGCAAACACTGTAGATCCAGATGAGCCTGCTCGTAACAAGCCGTCTCATCAGGATCTGCCGTGTTTGAAAACCATTTTCCGATTCTTTTTAAAACACCCATTTTATGATGAAGAAAATGGTCCAAAGTTAGCATGGAACATTCCTTGTTAGATATTTAGGGGTGAAAAAGGTTAAATTGGAAGAGAATTTATCCAAATTCAGCAGATCACAATATTCGGATCCCACAAATGCCGTTGCGTTCGTCTACCCTCGAGTCCTAGCTATGCTGCCACGGTTTTTTATCTAAGCCTTTATGCCCAGGTATATGACTGTTTCGGCACTTGTCGCCGTATGAACAACCCGTTGTTCGCCAGAAATAACACTCATCTCCGTTCACCGGCCCGACTGCCTTCTGTATATTTTTAACTGCACTTCCTATCGTTACGGTGGCTGGAGGTTGCGCAACAAAGGCGGGACTGGAACACAAAGAAAGAAGTGTTAAATGGTTAAGTTGATGAAATAAATGTTGCTGTGAGTGTGACTGGAGAAATGAGGTTTCTGGCAATGAACCATGAGGCGATAGATTAAATGTTGCTGTGATTGGAGAAATGAGGCTACTGGCCATGAACCATGAGGTGATAGATTAAATGTTGCTGTGATTGGAGAAATGAGGCTACTGGCCATGAACCACGAGGTGATTAAGTAAATGTTGCTGTGACTGGAGAAATGAGGCTACTGGCCATAAACCATGAGGTGATAGATTAAATGTTACTGTGACTGGAGAAATGAGGCTACTGGCAATGAACCATGAGGTGATTAAGTAAATGTTGCTGTGACTGGAGAAATGAGGCTACTGGCAATGAACCATGAGGTGATAGATTAAATGTTACTGTGACTGGAGAAATGAGGCTACTGGCCATGAACCACGAGGTGATTAAGTAAATGTTGCTGTGGACTGAAATGAGGCTACTGCCATGAACATGAGGTGATAGATTAAATGTTGCTGTGATTGGAGAAATGAGGATACTGGCCATGAACCATGAGGTGATAGATTAAAATGTTGCTGTGATTGGAGAAATGAGGCTACTGGCCATGAACCATGAGGTGATAGATTAAATGTTGCTGTGATTGGAGAAATGAGGCTACTGGCCATGAACCATGAGGTGATAGATTAAATGTTGCTGTGATTGGAGAAATGAGGCTTCTGGCCATGAACCAGGTGGTGATAGATTAAATGTTACTGTGACTGGAGAAATGAGGCTACTGGCAATGAACCACGCGGTGATAGATTAAATGTTAATGTGACTGGAGAAATGAGGCTACTGGCAATGAACCATGAGGTGATAGATTAAATGTTGCTGTGATTGGAGAAATGAGGCTTCTGGCCATGAACCAGGTGGTGATAGATTAAATGTTACTGTGACTGGAGAAATGAGGCTACTGGCAATGAACCACGCGGTGATAGATTAAATGTTAATGTGACTGGAGAAATGAGGCTACTGGCAATGAACCATGAGGTGATAGATTAAATGTTACTGTGACTGGAGAAATGAGGCTACTGGCAATGAACCATGAGGTGATAAATTAAATGTTACTGTGACTCGAGAAATGAGGCTACTGGCCATGAACCAGGCGTGATAGATTAAATGTTACTGTGACTGGAGAAATGAGGCTACTGGCAATGAATCATGAGGTGATAAATTAAATGTTGCTGTGACTCGAGAAATGAGGCTACTGGCCATGAACCAGGCGTGATAGATTAAATGTTACTGTGACTGGAGAAATGAGGCTACTGCCAATGAACCACAAGGTGATAGATTAAATGTTGCTGTGACTGGAGAAATGAGGCTACTGGCAATGAACCATGAGGTGATATTAGACGAGTTACATGTGGCTGTGAGCGGAGCAATGCGGCCTACGGTAATGCGACCATGAGCTGATAAATGTGGATGTGACTGGAGAAATGGGGCAGTAAACACAGAGCAGTTTGCACAGTGGGATTAGGGCCTATACTGTTCGCCATTCGTAGAGACACTGAAGCAACTGTTATTCTTCTAACAAACAGTGTAGGTGTTTAACCCTTAGAATGCTGGGAACGAAAACTGTCGTCTGCTGTTGTTTATTATTTTGCGTTCTATAAAGGTCTAACAGATATTCAGAATCCTTTCCATTGGAAATGATTCTAAAGTGCTGTCAAACCATGTTTTGATGAGAAAAATCATAAATAAACAATAAATAGCAGACAACAACATTTATTTCAGCAGTGTAAGGGTTAATCAAGCTCAAGCTAAGTAAGAGAGCTAGCAGATCTGTAGCAGATTTCACCAAAATTGCAAAGTATACTTTGAGGGAGAAATATTCAAATTAAGGATAAATTTATTAATTTTTATTATACTGAATTTATTACATTATCACAGCCATTTTGGCTGTGCTAATGTAATACATTCAGTATAATAATTCTGCATACATTTAATCATCAAATATATGCAGTCGTTAGTTCTATATGACATAATGCATTTCAGGAAAAATAAATCGTAATGCATTTCGGGAAAAATAAATAATTACTCCTTCAAGTATACTTAGCTAGATAAGTATGTTTAGCAATTTTGGTGAAATCGGCTACAGGAGCAGTCACAGATGTGATGAGCCCCATTTCTCCCGGCACAAATCTGTGAATGTGTTGTAAAATAACCCTTGAATTAAATTTTATCATCTGCAGTTTATATTCTATTTTCCATTTTCCATTTTTCTCATCAAAAGCATGCATTTACATCACTTTAGAATCATTTCCAAAGGAAACTAGACAAGAATACCGCCACGGAAGCGATGTCGCGCCTGCCGAGGCATTTGACCGTAACATGATCATGGGCATGTGCTAAAGCAAGCATCACACAAACAGTCAGAGAAGTGCATGCTTAAAACACGAAAAAGGTAAACATCGAAGAAACATTTTTTACATAAAAAAATGGCTAAGTGTCAAGGTCATGCATGTTAATGGTGGCATGAGTGTATTCCAAATGCTTACATACCGTACATCAAGTCACCAAATATGGAAGCCAGGGATTCCGCTGGCGATCGCCACATTCGCAATTTGGCGATAAAAATAAACAATTGGCGATAAAAAATTACAATTTTCGAAAAAAAAAAAAAAAAAAAAAAAAAAAAAAAAATATCTAATAATTTTTTTTATCGCAAATTGTTTTATTTTTTTTTAAGTGCCGATTTTTTTATTTTCCCCAGCGGAATCCCTGGAAGCAATTAATGAAGTAATATTAATGTTATACGATGAAGAAACTTTTTGACGCCAAAAGTTAAGTCTTTCCGCAAAAATGTGAAGGTACAAAAGGTGAAAGTTATATTAATGAGGGCATGAGTGTGCTCCAAATGCTCACATGTTATCAAGTGTCCAAATATTGAAGCAATCTGTCAAGTATTATTCAAGTTATATCATGATGAAGAAACGTGTACAAACTTTTTGACACAAAAAAATGGCTAAATGTTTCCACAAAAATTGGAAGGTAAAAAAGGTCAAGGTCATGTTAATGGTGGCATGAGGGTGTTCCGAATGATCACATGTATCAAGTGTTCAATTATTGAAGCAATCCGTTATGTAATATTAAAGTTATACCATGAAGCTTGGAATCTTAGATGCTAAAGCAGGCACGACAAAAGTGTGGTCTGCCGACACACTTGGGGAACCTCTTACAAAAACTTCCAAAAACTAAACGGACGGACAGACAGACAGGGTGAAACCTATAGGGCACCGCCAAATCTCGACGGGCCCTAATGATACTAATGTGCTGTCAGACCATGTTTTTATTGAGAAAGAAGGCAACATATAAAACATGAGCAGGCAAAGGTTTCATTCCCTGCATTCTGAGGGGTGAGATGACATCACAATGAGACTATATATCATGGCAGACATAGACAAACAGTGCAAGGGCCCCATTTCATTAAACTTTGTACGACTAAAATGTTTGTAAGTGCAAATTTAGGACCGTCTCGAAATCTCAATTGATGGATTTACATTTATTGAGCATAGGCTGCATTTGCAGCCTATGCTCAATAAAAGTAAATTCAATAATTGTTTACAAGAAAACATTGTTAATGTGAAATTTATAGACTATCATAATTTTTCACTTACGAACCTTTTAGTCATACGAAGTTTAGTGAAACGTGCCCCAGATCCGTATCAGACAACAAACTTGGCACACATAAAACCCGTGGACCGACTGATTTAAAATCAGGAACGGAACAATCGCAATCACATTGTTCACTGGAGATGAAATATATCTATTGCTGAAAAAATTGTGACTGAAACAGACTGCATGAACACATAAATGGACTACCGGTGTCACATGAGATTTTCACCCGCACGATATTTTCACACGCGGGTGAAAAAAATGCCATGAGATTTTCACCCCCCCTATGAGATTTTCACCCGCCCTCCAATATTTTTGTCAAATGTTGTTGTTGCTGTGTTGCTTCTATCTTATGGTTTGTGAGAGTCATATGACCTTTATATATGGTGGTGACAAAATTGACAGAGTTGCAGGGGGGTGGGGGGGGTGATGAGTGACCTTGTTGATAAGCTATTTCTACATGTAATGCATAGTACACAGAACGACACGAGTGTGCCAATGGAGCACAGCAGATAGAACTAGAGCCATACCCTTACACCTCATTGTATACTACTGTGATGACAAAAGCGCCGTATTCACAAACCCATTGATAAACTCATGTCGTTCTGTATATATTACACACCTACATATTTAAATAATCAAATAATGTAGATACAAAGCATGATTTAACAGCATAATACCTATATAACACTATGGCACAGCTGATAACTATTGAAAGGTGCACATATTTGTTAAAAAATTAGTGGTACACATGGTGGCACACTGATTGTTATATAGCATCATCATTCACATACTTGTTTTTCATACTGTGAATGAGTGTGATAGAATGAAAACACAATTCTATTTTTGTATTAGTGTATGCAAACTGGTACATACACATTGTATAACCAATAGCATCATAAGTGCAATGTATTAGTGTTTTGTGTGCTACAGACAAGTGTTGTCATTGTACTTTGTCTGAACTGCATCTACAAAACTCTTTGGCAAGCCACGTAACACGGCAATGCTCCTTTGAATAATCAAATTTTGATGAGTGACCTAGTTGATAAGATATATATATACACATATAGCCAGGCTACATACAGTTAATGCACCATTACAGTCTGATTCGAATTGTCATGAAAAAAAAGGGTTGTGGTACGCTTTTAATTTTCATTTTTTTCACCTTCCATGCACAAGACATAATGTATGTGTGTGAAAATCTCAAATACATACGTGAGCGAAAGAAAAAGTTATGACGTCCGTATCAGAACTTTTTACTTAACCTAGTGCATTTATATTTGTTTAGAAATCAATTTTAAAGACATTTCATTACAGACCTAATTCTGATGAATCAAACAACTATGGTATTTAGTCACAAAATATGATCACCATTCCATGTCACATATTTTAGAATTTTTGCCATGTGTCGGTCTGAAAAAGTAGAGTGCATTATACATCATAGACGTGCGTGATTATGGGCAAATGATAATGAATGTATTAGTGGGCATAATTGTAATCCCCGGACGAAAGTTGGGGGATACCATGGATTTGACCTCACTCCGCAATGTTTTGACTGAACTGCACACATGGATAGATATTGATGCAAAGGCATGTCATTCACAAGAACGACAATTCTCGCATCAATACTATTGGAGTTACTGCCATTTGTTTGTTTTGCCTATTCCCAGAATAGGGGGATACAATGTTGTAGTGGGCGACTGCTGTTCTAGTGATAAGAAAGAGTTTATTTCGTATTATATATTGATATTAGTGTTGCATAGAAAAAATAAATAAATTTTGCACTTTTTGTCCTTATATTGTTTGTTATTATCCACCTATTTCTATCATACTCTTGGGCGGTTGGTAGTCTGAAAATCATTTTGTGACGATTGGATTGGTCGTAAAATTAACATATGAAAATTTATTCCAGTTACTTAGGGTTGAAAGGGTTAAATTACAGATGACATCTGCATAGAGCCATAGACCGGTGGAATCTTAGCTCAAACAACATGGTGCACTTTATTCAGTATAGAACTACATGTACTGTTTAAACAATCATAATTTTTTCACGGCGAAATATGAAAATACAGATCATACATGTATTCAGGATAACTTGTGCAAAACAAAAAAAAAAAATTAATGTGTTCAAATCAAAAGCTGAAAACTTCTGACCTAACACAATACAGCAATACAAGCCAAAAACAAACATTATAGGAATGAATGGCCTTTTTGTGGAATTTATCGGGGTATAAACTTGGAAAAGTTGCGGGAATACTGGACGAAGCGATAACAAATTACAATTTTCGAAAAAGAAAAAAAAAAAAAAAAAAAAAAAAAAATAAAAAAAAAAAAAAAAAAAAAAAAAAATTTATTTTTTTTGATTTTTTTTTTGAAAATTGTAATTTTGTTAAGGCCTCGTCCAGTATTCCCGCGACTTTTTCAAGTTTATATCCCCGATAAATTCCACAAAAAGGCCATTCATTCCTTATAATTCCAGCATTTGAAATAAATTCATCAAGAAAATGTGTTTATTTTCCGTTTTCTTAAGAATTATTTTAACTGCGCCTCACGGTTACGGAAAGTAGTTTGGCGTGGGAGTTTACTGGGATATAAATTTTGGACAGAGATTTGCTACGGGCCAATCAAATGTTAGGGAATTGTGTAAATATTGTTGTGCTGGAATTGAACTACACGTATTATGTAACTGTATTTGGAAGTAACAGAACAATGAGGAAGTGCTTATACAATGGAAAATCTGAAGACTTTAACAAGAGTGCTGCTATTCAGTAAATACATCCATCGAGGGAGTGAGTGACAGAAAGCTGTCGGGAGTTGATTATACCCTATACAAGAGTGTATGCAAAAGTGTGGAAAAATGGCTACATTGAAAAGGCTGTATCAGAGCTCCAGATAAGCTGCGTATTTGCTTAAATACCCAATTAAAATTGGAACCAACCTGTCGTGTTCGTTCGTGTGTGCACTTACACGCTGACCCCACTGTATATCCTATACCACAGGTTCTTGAAGAACTGTTCATATTTCGGTGTTTTAAGGGTTATTTCAGTATATCTGGTGGTTTAGGTGCATTGTTACCAACATAAAATCTATGTCACCTCCTGCGAATTACACATACATGTATAACTAGAAGTAGAAACGTGTGAAACAAAGATTCTACCGGCGTTTTTAACCAATAAAATCATTATTTGTTCACCGATAACAATAAAAAGGTCCCAAATTGTGTGTTTAGATTAATGTACTGGATCTGAACCGCCAATGCAAATCAAATGTTTATATATCGTCTGAAAAACATCAAATATTCTCGGATAGATGGTCAAGCTCTCAAAACGGAGAAATTTGGTTACCACTGTGTTTACAACTTTTCAGCGAGACATTCATTGGCTGACACGCATGTCGTAGTGAATTTTGACACATCACGAGAAATGGCTCTCCAATCAAATGGCGGGCCACGCATGTAATCTCCACTTTCAGGGCTCGCCACCAAATCTTGCAATTGTATGGATTTTAATGTCTTAAATGTAGGAACAGATCAATGCAGTTCACGTATTCTATCGGCATCAGCAGATTGATATATGTCTCCTGAATCGATAGAACCCGAATTTGCAGTGTGGTTAAAACAAGAGTTGTCAGAAGACAACGAAGCTCGCCTGTTGGCAGCCTTCATTCAAACTTGTCACAGTTGTATAAAAAACATGAATATTATATAACTTGACCTTGGGATAAGGGGTGTGCGGTGGACCTTGACATTGAGGTCAGTGGTGGAAGGTGGGTCGTGGATTTGATATAGCATGATATAGCATATTAAGATGAATGCATGTATGAAATATCAATGCGCTCCCTGAAAAGAGAAGGAAAACAAAATTTAACCCAGCGTTAAGTTTATGAACACACTAAGTTGGTAATTTTCTATAGCATGATAGCTATTCACATGAGGAATGCATGTATAAATGTGCTAAGTTTGTGACCTTGGCTTTGGCGAAAGAGGTGGGGGGGGGGGGGTGGATCATGGATTTGCTGTAGCACAATAGAGTATCATCAGATAAATGCATGTATGAAATATGAAGGTGTTCCCTGTAAAGAAACAAAAGTTATAAAAAGACATTTACTCCAACGTTAAGTTTATGATATTGATCTTGGGGAAAGGGGTGGGATCGGTCATGGATTTGCTGTAGCACAATAGAGGATCATCAGATGAATGCATGTATGAACTATCAAAGCGTTCAAAGTGTAAAGAAACGGACGTTACACAACATTTACCCCAATGTAAAGTTTATGAACATGCTAAGTTTGTGACCTTGACCTTGGGGTAAGGGTTAGGTGGTGGGTTGTGGATTTGCTACAGCATGATAGAGGGTCATCTGAGGAATGTATGTATGAAATATCAAGACGTTCCATCAAAGGAAACAGTTGTTATCAGACATTTACCCCAACGGTAAGTTTATGAATGTGTCAAGTTTGTGACCTTGACCTTGGGGTAAGGGGTAAGGGGTGGGCGGTGGGTCATGGAATTGCTATAGCACGATAGAGTATCATCAGATGAATGCATGTATGAAATATCAAGGCGTTCCATGAAAGGAAACAGATGTTATAATACATTTACCCCAACATTAAGTTTATGAATATGCTAAGATTGTGACCGTGACCTTGGGGAAAGGGGTGGATGGTGAGTCATGAATTTGCTATAGCACGATAGAGTATCATCAGATGAATGCATGTATGAAATATGAAGGCGTTCCCTGTAAATAAACAGAAGTTACACAACATTTACCCCAACGTTAAGTTTATGAACATGCTAAGTTTGTGACCTTGACATTGGGGTAACGATTGGGTGGGCGGTGGGTCATGGATTTGCTATAGCATGACAGAGTATCATCATATGAATGCATGTATGAAATATCAAGGCGTTCCATGAAAGGAAACAGATGTTATAAGACATTTACCCCAACGTTAAGTTTATGAATGTGCTAAGTTTGTGACCTTATCCTTGGGGTAAAGGCTGGGTGGTGGGTCATGGATTTGCTACAGTATGATACAGGGTCATCTAAGGAATGCATGTATGAAATAACAAGGTGTTCCATGAATGGAAACAGAAGTGATAAGAAATTTACCCCAACGTTAAGTTTATGAATGTGCCAAGTTTGTAACCTTGACCTTGGGGTAAGGGCTGGGTGGTGGGTCATGGATTTACTACAGCATGATAGAGGGTCATCTGAGGAATGCATGTATGAAATAACAAGGTGTTCCATGAAAGGGAACAGAAGTTATAAGACATTTACCCAACGTTAAGTTTGTGGACGACGCTGATGCCGACGCCGACGACGCCGACGACGCCGGGGGTATGCCATAAGCTCTTCTGCACTTTGTGCAGGCGAGCTAAAAATGATGATATAATCAGTCGGAAAGCAACGCATGTTGAAAATTTTATTGGACAAATATTGAAAAAGCTTTCATTACTTTGTTTCTTTGGGTAGTACTTTGACAGTATAAAAGGTGTCGAAACGGTGACTGTGTAGACAATTGAGGATTTCTGTCTTGTGTAACGATTGAGCATTAGTAGTTGCACAAATCTATGTAATAACCCAAAATCAACGAAATCCACCCAAATCTACAAATATGACACCAACATACTGACCATCTGTTCAAACACCTGTGCCATATACAGGATTGTATGCAAAAGTGTAGAAATAATGGATACGTTAAAAGGGCCATATTTAAAAAAAAAAATTATGTTTTCGTCATTAACCCTTCCTACATTGTTGACGGAAATTGCCGTCTGCTGTTTTTCATTTTTGCTTTAATTCTTAACAAAAAACTGGTTTTGACAGCACATGAGAATCGTCTCCACTGGAGACGATTCTCATGTGCTGTCAAAACCAGATTTTTGTTGAGAAATATTGAAAATAAAACATTTCCAGCAGACGACAACATTTAATTCAGAGTAGTAAGGGTGACAAGGGTGCACATGTTCCGTATGTGCAGAAGACATGTGTACAAAATGTGTAGAAAGTTGTCGGAGGAGTTGATTATACAAAAAATGCAATACATAGAGGATATTCATATTTTTGCAACGAATATGACATATATGTTCATCTCGTGGTGCGAAATGTCCAAGTGAAATATGGACATTTCACACCACGAGATGAACATATATGTCATATTCAGTGCAAAAATATGAATATTCTATTTATTATATACCGCTCCATGGAAATTAGCAGTGTTTTAGACTGTATACGGTAATGAATGTGTATTTGCAGCCTATTTGCACAAACAAATTTTAAACAACAAACGAGGCAAAGCCACGAAGGCCAGGTTTTTTCCAAGCATAGACACTTGGATAACATAATTATACCCAGTTTTTGTAGACTAGATGGCCGTGGCCTGCATGTCGCGCCTTGCGGCGAGGCATGGACACTAAAAAAATAGATATAGTAGATGGAAAAACTTTAACCAAAAAACTTTAACCGGACACACGGACGAACGGACGGACGTATGCCAAAATGCCGACGATATCGCGCTTTCCGCAAGCAGGTGTGACAATGATGATAAACACCCATGTGAAGTATCAACGTATTGGGTGAAGCAGTTGCAGAGATATAGTACACGAAAAATTTAAAGTAATTTGAACTTGACATAGGGCACAGGATCGCGCTTTCCGCAAGCAGGTGCGACAATGATGATAAACACCCATGTGAAGTATGAAGGTATTGGGTGAAGCAGTTGCAGAGATATAGTACACAAAAAAACATTAACAAAAAAATTCAAAGTAATTTGACCTTGACATTGGGCACAGGATCGCGCTTTTCCGCAAGCAGGTGCGACAATGATGATAAAACACCCATGTGAAGTATCAAGTATGGGTGAAGCAGTTGCAGAGATATAGTACACAAAAAACTTTAACAAAAAAAATCAAAGTAAATTTGACCTTGACATTGGCACAGGATCGTGCTTTTCCGCAAGCAGGTGCGACAATGATGATAAACACCCATGTAAGTATCAAGGTATTGGGTGAAGCGTTGCAGGAGCATGTAAAACAAAAAAATTTAACAAACAAATTCAAAGTAATTTGCCTTGACAATTGGGCACAGGATCGCGCTTTCCGCAGCAGCGACAATGATGATAAACCACCCATGTGAAGTATCAAGTATTTGGTGAAGCATTGTGATATAGTACACGAAAAAAAACTTTAACAAAAAAAAATTCAAAGTAATTTGATTGCCTTGATTGGGCCCCAGGATCGCTTTCAAGCAGGTGCGACAATGATGAAAAACACCCATGTAAGTATCAAGGTATTGGGTAAGCAGTTGCAGAAATATAGTACACGAAAAAACTTTAACAAAAAAATTCAAAGTAATTTGACCTTGACATTGGCACAGGGGCCGCACGGTTGGGGGTTAGAATGAAAATATGGATGATGATAAACACCCATGTGAAGTTTCAAGGTAATGGGCGAAGCAGTTGCAGAGATATAGTATAACGAAAAAGTTTTAACCAAAAAACTTTAACCAGACGTACGTTAAAAAGTTAACGTTGAAAATGGCTAAGTCAATTACGTAGAAATAATAGGTGAAGGTAAAAAAATGGTCACATGTTGGATAGTTGTATGTGGTAGGCACCCCTTGGTTATGAAGCTGTGAAAGTTTGGTGGTCCTAGGTGGTACAGTACCAAAGAAATGGACTTAAACACGAAAACTTAACATTGTAAACGCGAAAACTTAACATTGAAAATGGCTAAGTCGACTACGCGGAAAAAATGGGTCAAGATAAAAAAAAAGTAACATGTTGGATAGTGATATGTGGTGGGCACCCATTGATTATGAAGCTGTGAAAGTTTGGTGGTCCTAGGTGGTACAGTAACAAAGAAATGGACTCAAACAAGAAAACTTAACATTGATTGTGGACGCCTTACAAAGCCTTACAAACAAGGTGAACATAAGTCGTTCTCAGTGACCTTGACCTTGGGCGGTTGGACGCAGGTCATATGCAAAACAAAGCTCTATCCATAGACACACCTTGTGGCCAAATATTATCAAAATCGGTGAAGCGGTTCATAAGTTATTGAACAGGAATTGTCAGAAGAAGACGAAACATACCAGTAGCCGATTTGAGGGAGAAATCATTTATTTTTGCTGAAATGCATTATTTCATATAGAACTAACAAATGCATATATTTCATGATTAAAAGTATGCAGAATTATTATACTGAATTTATTACATTATCACAGCCATTTAATGGCTGTGATAATGTAATAAATTCAGTATAATAAACATTAATAAATTTATCATAAAATTGAAAATTTCTCCCTCAAAGTATACTTTGCTGGAAAAGTATACTTTGCAATGTTGGTGAAACAGGCTACAGGTGGTGCTTTAGTTTAATGAATATCAAGAAGCTGTGTGAAAGGAAACAAATTTCCACCAATATTAAGTTTGTGAAAGTGCTAAGATTGTGACCTTGACGTTGGGGTTAGCGGGGGTCTGATGGTCATGGATTTGGCATCGCATGATAGAGAACCATTAGAGGAAGGAATGTGTGAAATATCATGAAGGAGGTGAAAGGAAACAGAAATTATAACATTATAAGATTATGACCTTGACCTTGGGATTAGTGGGGATATGATGGTTCTGGATTTTTGACAGCATGACAGAAAATCATTAGAGAAAGGTATGAGTGAAATATCAAGACGTTTGGCAAAAGGAATCAGAAATTATAACAAATTTTCCTCAAAGTCTATAATCAAAACTTTTAGTGAAAGGCAACAGAAATTATAAAAAAATTTCCCCCAACGTTAAGTTTTTAATTTATGCCATAAGCACTCCTTCCTTTGGAAGGCGCGCTAAAAATTAAAGGTGTTACTAACGTACGTTCCAAAGTACATACATGGACTAATGCTATATCACCTCTTGCCTATCGGCGAGGGAATAATTAAGCATTGTTAAGAATAGCAATCTATTATTAGCACTGGTGACATTGGGCGGATGAAGCCTACCTTCAACAGGCGTGTTCGACCATTTGATATCAACACGCCTGTAAAAAGTTTCATGAAGATAGTCCAAGCGGTATACGACTTATGCTCCAAACAATGATTTTCTGCCCGAGACAGCCCACCGAACAGTACAACATAATACATCCCGGTTTTTTACAACGGTCATATGAAAATGAAAATAAAACCACGTTGGGATACCAGAATATTCAATCTGTGTCATTATTGGACTGAGAAACACCACATAAAGGGTCTAAAGGCAAACCAGCCATCATTCAGGGGTTATAAAAGCCAGCACCCAATACAACATGCATGCCAATATAAAGCTAAGCTAGGGCTGAAACATGTGAACCAACACCAGAAATAAACCTTTAAACCGAGACTCCTGCACATCCCACTGTACTTTAGACAAGACTATATGCCGATCCATTACCGGAGAGTTATTGACATAAATAATTTCAAAAGGCACAGCTTCATTTGTATATATCCACCTTAGCGGGCAATAATGGAATGGGACTGAAGTATGATCAAGTAATAATATGTAATAGACATTATAAATGTTTGTAAAACAGGAGTATGCCCCCTGGCAACCTGGATCATGAAAAAGGAAAAGAATCTGTTAGAAACAAAGTGTTTCTACGACCCCGAGAAGGTTAGACAGGTCGCGGCATATGTCCACAAGTATAAAGTTTGTGAATATTAAAACATTCCATGCAGTAATATTAACTCTTTGTATGCTAGCGGTGAAAATATCCGCCAAACGAATTTGGAGTATATGTTTTATTTCTCTCTGTAAATATGTCTTGAAATTTCATTAGAATTGAGTCCTCTGGACTCAATTCTAATGAAATTCCAAGACATATTCATGATATTTACGGGGAGAAATACAAGGAAATATGTTGAATGTTTGTCCGCTAGTTTTGAACTATTTATAGCAGCCATTTTTCCAGGCATGCAAAGAGTTAAGTTATGGCATAATGGGGAAACTTTTAAAAACTTTTTTGATGCAAATGACCATGAACGGTTGTACGGATGGATGGACAGAAGCTCAAGAGTAAAGTAATATGCCCACCTTGCTACCGCATAGGGGTCATAAAAATAGACAGCTCGACGTTTAGAAAGGGGTTGAATTGTTACTGGTACACAATTACGAACTTGTTTATTGCATGTATGGTAATAACATGTTTGACCCAACAAACGGGCATCTATCTTTAAAATACAAACATATAGAAAAATAGTGATATTCTAAAACTGTTTTCAAAATAACAAGACGTTAAAGGTACATGGCCACTCAGTAGGCACACATTGTTCTTTATAGGAATTAAATAAGTGTATAATTGTGTCACTATTCCACCAGTTCTAAAAATTACGAGTGCCCGCTATACAGATACTAGATGGCCGCGGCCTGCATGTCGCGCCTTGTGGCGAGGCATGGACACTAAAAAAAGAGATATAGTATAACGAAAAACTTTAACCAAAATACTTAACCAAAATACTTAACCAAAAAGTTTAACCGGACACACGTACGTACGCCAAAGTGCCGACTATATCACGCTTTCCGCAAGCGGGCGCGACAAAAACATTAACCAAAAACTTCCAAGTAATTTGACCTTGACATTGGGCACAGGGGCCGCACGGGAGGGGGGTAGAATGAAAATATAGATGATGATAAACACCCATGTGAAGTTTCAAGGTAATGGGCAAAGCAGTTGCAGAGATATAGTATAACAAAAAAACTTTAACCAAAAACTTAACCTTAAAAAACACTTAACCAAAAAACTTAACCAAAAACTTCAAAGTAATTTGACCTTGACATTGGGCACAGGGGAAAAACTTTAACCAAAAAACTTAACCAAAAAACTTAACCAAACAACTTAACCTAAAACTTCAAAGTAATTTGACCTTGACATTGGGCACAGGGCCGCACGGGAGGGGGGTGGGTAGAATGAAAATATAGATGATGATAAACACCCATGTGAAGTTTGAAGGTAATGGGCAAAGCAGTTTCAGAGATATAGTATAAACCAAAAAAAACTTTAACCAATTTCCGAATCCAAAAACTTAACAAAGAAAAAACCTTTAACAAAAAAACTTAACCAAAACTTAAAAAAGCATAACTTTCTAAAAACAAAGAATGAACCAAAAAACTAACCAAAACTTCAAAGTAATTTGACTGACATTGGGCACAGGGGCCGCGACGAGGGGGGTAGAATGAAAATTTAGATGAGATATACACCCATAAGAAGTTTTCCAAGGTAATTGGCCCAAAGCATTTGCATAGGGATATAGGGGGGGTATAACGAAAAACTTTACCCAAAAACGTAACAAAAAACTAAAACTACAAACTTTCAAAGAATTTGACCTTAGACATTGGAACAGGGGCCGAAAACCGGGAGGGGTAGAATGGGAAAATATAGATGATGATAAACACCCATGTGAATTTCAAAGGTAAATGGGCAAAGGCAGATTTGCAGAGATAGTATAACGAAAAACTTTAACCAAAAAACTTAACCAAAAAAACTTAACCAAAAAATTTAACCAAAAACTTCAAAGTAATTTTTGACCTTTGACATTGGTTTGGGCACAGGGGAAAAAAACATTTAACCCAAAAAAAACTTAACCAAAAAAGTTGAACCAAAACCAACCTTAACCTAAAACTACAAAGTAATTTGACCTTGACATTGGGCCACAGGCAGGGGCCGCACGGGAGGGGAGTAGAATGAAATAAAAAATAAAGATGAATGATAAAAACTACCCCATGTTGAAGTGTTTGAAGGTAATGGGCAAAGCAAGTTGGCAGAGATATAGTATAACGAAAACTTTAACCAAGAAAACTTAACCAAAAACTTTAACCAAAAAACTTAACCAAAAAAGTTAAGCAAAAACTTTAACCAAAAATTTTAACCAAAGAACTTAACCAAAAACTTTAACCAAAGAACTTAACCAAAAACTTCAAAGTAATTTGACCTTGACATTGGGCACAGGGGCCGCACGGGACGGGGGGTAGAATGAAAATATAGATGATGATAAACACCCATATGAAGTTTCAAGGTAATGGGCAAAGCAGTTGCAGAGATATAGTATAACTAAAAACTTTAACCAAAAAACATAACCAAAAAACTAAACCAAAAACTTTAACCAAAAAACTTAACCAAAAACTTCAAAGTAATTTGACCTTGACATTGGGCACAGGGGCCGCACGGGAGATGGGTAGAATGAAAATATAGATGATGATAAACACCCATGTGAAGTTTCAAGGTAATGGGCAAAGCAGTTGCAGAGATATAGTATAACAAAAAACTTAACCAAAAAACTTAACCAAAAAACTTAACCCAAAACTTTAACCAAAGAACTTAACCAAACATAACCAAAAATTTCAAAGTAATTTGACCTTGACATTGGGCACAGGGGCCGCACAGGAGGGGGTAGAATGAAAATATAGATGATGATAAACACCCATATGAAGTTTCAAGGTAATGGGCAAAGGAGTTGCAGAGATATAGTATAACGAAAAACTTTAACCAAAAAACTTAACCAAAAAACTTAACCAAAAACTTCAAAGTAATTTGACCTTGACATTGGGCACAGGGGCCGCACGGGATGGGGGTAGAATGAAAATATAGATGATGATAAACACCCATGTTAAGTTTCAAGGTAATGGGCAAAGCAGTTGCAGAGATATAGTATAACGAAAAACTTTAACCAAAAACTTTAACCAAAAAACTTAACCAAAAACTTTAACCAAAGAATTTAACCAAAAAACTTAACCAAAAAACTTAACCAAAAACTTTAACCAAAGAACTTAACCAAAAACTTTAACCAAAAAACTTAACCTTACAGCTTAACCAAAAACTTTAACCGGACACACGTACGTACGTACGTACGTACGTACGTACGTACGCCAAACGGCCGACTATATCGCGCTTTCCGCAAGCGGGCGCGACAATAATCAATTAGTAATATTTATTTTACTGATAGTGACTCGCGGTGGTATATGCAAATTAGGCATTCTTTAATTATTTATACTAATTAAATGCGTTAATTCAAAAAATAATATTTTCTACAGATTATAAAGTATGATCATTGCACATCAAAAAATATATACAGAGAGTAAATAGTAATGTCCGTTAACATGTTAAGGAAACACGGTTATCGCCCCTGATATCAGTGTGTAAATTTACATCTGATATAAAATGTATAATAATGCAAATCAACGTGGGGTAATGGTGAATGAAGCTTTATTTTGCCATAAAATGCCTCGGATGATGTCTCTGATATAAAGAACATTTTGTGCCTACTGCGTGGGCATGTACCTTTAAAACAAATCTGAGTGGTTTATCCATGTTGTAGGTGACATTTAAATACTGGTCATGGGAAAATAATGTGTCTATGACAAAATCACTGCAGAAATTAACCCTTTCAACACTACAGACCTGTATAGTGGTATTGGCAAACAGTCTAGATCAAGATGATCCGGCTCATCAGGATCTGCACTTTTTTAAAGCAATTTTCGCCTGTCGAAGCATTTCATTAATGTTATACGATGATGAACATACTGAAGAAACTTGTACAAACGTTTTGATGCAAACAATGACCAAGTGTTTCCGCAAAAATGTGAAGGTACAAGAGGTCAAGGTCATGTTAATGGGGGCGTGAGTGTGTTCCTAATGATCACGAATATCAAGTGTCCAATATTGAAGCAATCTGTCAAGTAATATTAAAGCTATATCATGATGAAGAAACTTGTACAAACCTTTCGACGAAAAAAAAAATGGCTATGTGTTTCCGTAAAAATGTGAAGGTAAAAAGGTCAAGGTCATGTTAATGGCAGCATGAGTGTGTTGCAAATGCTCACATATATCAAGTGTCCAAATATTGAAGCAATCAATCAAGTAATATTAAAGTTATACCATGATGAAGAAGCTTGTACAAACTTTTTGAAGCAAAAAAGTGGCTAAGTGTTTCTGCATATATCAAGTGTCAAAATATTGAAGCAATCCGTCAAGTAATATTGATGTTATAGCGTGATGAAGAAACTAAACTTTTTGACGCAAAAAAATGGCTATGTGTTTCCGCAAACGTGTGACGGTAAAAAAGGTCAAGGTCATGTTAATGGCGGCATGGGTGTGTTCCAAATGCTCACACGTATCAAAGTGTCCAACTATTGAAGCAATCCGTCAAGTAATATTAAGTTATACCATAATGAAGAAGCTTGTACAAAGTTTTTGAAGCAAAAAAATGGCTATGTGTTTCCGCAAAAATATGAAGGTAAAAAAGTTCAAGGTCATGTTAATGGCAGCATGAGTGTGTTCCCAATGCTCATATGTATCAAGTGTCCAAATATTGAAGCAATCCATCAAGTAATATTAAGTTATACCATATGACGAAGCTTGTACAAACTTTTTGACATTTCGGACGACGACGGAAAAAGCGGCGACTATAGCGGCGACTTCTGCTAAAGTAGGCGCGACAAAAATTAACATATCAAAATCCATTCCAGGGCAGGGATTCCGCTGGCGATCGCCATTTTCGCAATTGGCGATAAAAAATTACAAGTTTCGAAAATTGTAATTTTTTATCGCCAATTGTTTATTTTTATCCTATTGGTTATTCCTTTTTTTTTTTTTTTTTTTTTGAAGTGGCGATTTTTTTATTTTCCCCAGCGGAATCCCTGCTTAGGGGTGAAAGGGTAAAGGCGGAACAAATAGGATACAACTCAGTAAACCATGCTCAACAATAGTACAACACCGTGTTTGCACTTGTGTAGTTGATAAGACGCAACCTGATCAGGCACATCCTGTTTTGTTGCAGAAATTTAACATCTCTTTACTCCTGTAACGTACATGATTTAAATTTTGGCCCGTTTCACTAAAACTTTGTTCAACTAAAATGTTCGTAAATGCAAATTTAGGATCCTCTGAAAATTTACGTACATTTTAGTAATATGAAGTTTAGTGAAACGGCCCGCAGCTCCGTATGGTTACGGGAGTAACGAGGTGTTAGGTTCTGCAAATAGCACTGTTTACCAGCCATTCCAGAAATGTAAGCAACAATAATTTTGAATAATTCTAAATTGAATTCATTTGGCAGTATGGAAAGAGACTTGATAAAATTCAGTTCAAATAAGAATGAAGACAAATTGAAAATATGTATCTGTGTTTTATTATATAAAACTGGAGTCTAGTGGATTTGCTAGATATACAACAGGTGCCATCTGCCACATTTCACAGATCTGACAGTCTGGGCCAGGTTGCTCAAAACCTATGTTAGCTTAACAGACTGTTAAATCCTTAGCAATGCTAAGGATTTAACAGTCTGTTAACCCATTTCAGTCTTAAGGATACAATAATGTTTATTGGAAAAATCTCATTATTTTGTTTATTTCTCCATAAAAGTATATGTTGTTACCACTCATTTGAACCGTCTCATCGAGACGGTTCAAATGAGTGGTAACAACATATACTTTCGAGATGAAATGAAGAAAATAGGATTTTTGCCCCTAAAAAGTTTCAAACTACTATAAGCGTATCCCGTCTTTAATGGGTTAAGCTAACAGAAGCTTTGAGCAACCGGGCCCTGATCAGGCCGACACTTGTAGCAAACACTGTAATGTAGATAACTGCCTGTATTGGCTAATATAAAACAAGACACTTACAATATAAGTACAGTCCAACTACCAACAAAGGTCAAAGGTTAAACTACAATAATCATGCAACATACCTTATCATTTGTATTGATAACGTCTGGGGCACAGAAAAATAATGCACTTACTATAACATGCTATATATACTGGGTATGAACTCTAGCAATGCAGGGAATGATCTTTCTCAATGAGCAGTCTATGTTTCTACCAAATGATGGGCAAACGTCAAGTACGCCATGGCCCGAGGGCCGTTTCACTAAACTTTGTACGACTAAAATGTTTGTAAGTGCAAATTTAGGATTGTCTGGAAATTTCAATCGATGGATTTACATTTATTGAGCATAGGCTGCATATGCAGCCTATGCTCAATAAATGTAAATACAAAAATAATTTACAGGAAAAAATTGTTCATGTGACATTTACAGACTATCATAATTTTGCACTTACAACATTTTAGTCGCAAGAAGTTTAGTGAAACGGCCCCCTGGTTGCTCTAAACCTGTGATAGCTTAACGGATTAACTGTCTGGTAAGCTTACAGAGATATTTGAAAAGTGTTAAGGATGTAAGTCCGTTAAGCTAATAGAGGTTTTGAGCAATTTGAGTATTGGTAAACAGTGCATCTTTTGCAAGTAATTTTCATATTGTTTAGAACAAAAACACCCCATTTTCATAAATTGACTGGTCTAAAAATCATTTTGTAACAATTGGATTGGTCAGAAAATTAACATATCACAGTCCATTCCAGTTACTTAGGGTTGAACGGGTTAAAGTTATATTTCTAGGATTTATCACAAATTCAGCACTGGAATATATAAATTGGGTGTAAATTGTCGAACAAAACAATGTAAGTGGTAAATAAAAAGAGGCATGCTTTGAATAAGATTGTTTTTATAGTCAAAAGTAGATGAATTTGTAGCTGAAAGTACCTGTTCACGTAATCGGCAGACACGTGACCCATGTTATAACATTGCCGATAAGTATGTTTTCCTTGTTATGGTGGCCAGGGTAAATGGATGGTGTGGTATCAGAATCTAAATTGCCACTGCTGATATACCGATAGCGGTTTCCTGCAAAAACTGAAAGAGCCACTGGAAAATTATTTAGATCTTCGCACCAATCAGCACACATACTTTAAAGCTGCTAATCCTGAATTACATCAACATTCAGGCATATGGAGAAAAAAAGTTGAAACCTGTTTTATTCTGTAAACCTTTCACCCCACAGTACATGTAACAGGAATGGATCTTGATATGTTAATTATGCAACCAATCCAATCGTCACAAAATTATTTTTGGACTAGTCCATTTATGAAAAGGGGGTGCTATTGCCCTCAAAAATTACTTGCGAAAGTGCAGATCCTGATGAGATGGCTCGTCAGGCTTGTCAGGCTCGTCAAAGAGCCGGCTCATCTGGATCTACACGGTTTGCCAATACCACTATACAGGCATGTGGTGTGGAAAGGGTTAAGAAATATGCTTCATTGAGAAACATGCGCTTCATTGAGAAACATGTGCTTTATTGAGAAACATGTGCATTGAGAAACATGTGCTTTATTGAGAAACATGTGCTTCATTGAGAAACATATGCTTCATTGAGAAATATGTGCTTTATTGAGAAACTTCATTGAGAAATATGTGCTTCATTGAGAAACATGTGTTTCATTGAGAAACATATGCTTTATTGAGAAACATGTGCTTTATTGAGAAACATGTGCTTCATTGAGAAACTTCATTGAGAAATATGTGCTTCATTGAGAAACATGTGCTTTATTGAGAAACATGTTTCATTGAGAAACATGTGCTTTATTGAGAAACATGTGCTTTATTGAGAAACATGTGCTTCATTGAGAAACATATGCTTCATTGAGAAATATGTGCTTCATTGAGAAACTTCATTGAGAAATATGTGCTTCATTAAGAAACATGTGTTTCATTGAGAAACATGTGCTTTATTGAGAAACATGTGTTTCATTGAGAAACATATGCTTCATTGAGAAACATATGCTTCATTGAGAAACATATGCTTCATTGAGAAATATGTGCTTCATTGAGAAACTTCATTGAGAAATATGTGCTTCATTAAGAAACATGTGTTTCATTGAGAAACATGTGCTTTATTGAGAAACATGTGCTTCATTGAGAAACATATGCTTCATTGAGAAACATATGCTTCATTGAGAAACATATGCTTCATTGAGAAACTTCATTGAGAAATATGTGCTTCATTGAGAAACATGTGTTTCATTGAGAAACATATGCTTTATTGAGAAACATGTGCTTTATTGAGAAACATGTGCTTCATTGAGAAATATGTGCTTCATTGAGAAACTTCATTGAGAAATATGTGCTTTTTTATTGAGAAACATGTGCTTCATTCAGAAACTTCGAGAAATATGTGCTTCATTGAGAAACATGTGCTTTATTGAGAAACATGTTTCATTGAGAAACATGTGGTTCATTGAGAAACTTCATTGAGAAACATGTGGTTCATTGAGAAACATGTGCTTCATTGAGAAATATGTGCTTCATTGAGAAACTTCATTGAGAAATATGTGCTTTTTTATTGAGAAACATGTGCTTCATTCAGAAACTTCGAGAAATATGTGCTTCATTGAGAAACATGTGCTTTATTGAGAAACATGTTTCATTGAGAAACATGTGGTTCATTGAGAAACTTCATTGAGAAACATGTGGTTCATTGAGAAACATATGCTTCATTGAGAAACATGTGCTTCATTGAGAAGTGTGTACTTCATTGAGAAGTGTGTACTTCATTGAGAAAAGAAACAAGTGCTTCATTGAGAAACATATGCTTCATTGAGAAACATATGCTTCATTGACAAATATGTGCTTCATTGAGAAACATGTGCTTCATTGATAAACTTCATTGAAAAAACATGTGCTTCATTGAGAAACTTCATTGAGAAACATGTGCTTCATTGAGAAACATATTATGCATTGAAACAGATCCAACCCTGTGGTAGATGGGCCTAAGTGCCATTGTCAGTATGTAGAGTTTTTATGTGAGCATGCTAGTAATTGGTGAATTCAAACCATAACTTATACTGGTACAACAAATACTGAAACAAGACCTACACAATGAAACACTTTTACTTGAACCAAAGATACAGACCATTTCCACAGTACAGAGTCATGCATTGAAATGAAACATATGGACAAATCAGCCAGAAATGTAATGGCATTAATTTTAAGGCTGTGAAAAATATTTTACAAATTGTACCAAATGATGAAGACAGTACATGCATTTCTAACATTTCAGCTAGAGGTTTACAAAACATATAACAGTGAATTACACCACTCGGCAGCAGCTGTTTACACCACTTTGATGTTTACTCAGAGCTCCAGTTAAGGTGCGTAATTTGGAGGTAAATTTCTTATTTCTCCATCAAAACTGGCAAGTTGGGAGTGCTTTAGAATCGTCTCAATGAGACGATTCTAAAGGACTCCCAACTTGCCATTTTTGAAGAAGAAGAAGTAACACAATTTCACCCCAAGTTGGTCAAATTACGCACCTTAACTGGAGCTCTGTTATTATTTGGAGAAATGATGTCAGTAACGACGCAATGACATGTTTCCTTCAACCAATCAAATCATGTTCTCAGACACACCCTCTAAATCGCTAGACAGTCGCTGTCACGACGGCGGACCTTCAGAAATTAAGTCGCGCAACTCTTGACCATATTTTACTCTTGATTCGCTTTGTTTCTATAAAGTATTATGTGTGAAATGTGAGAAAATGTATTTTAACCAGGTGAGCTGATTATTTTGAATTATTACACTCTTCCAAATTATTTGAACGGGTTTCGCTGTGAGTGAAAACCCGTAATCAACTCCTTACAAATAATACACCGTGAAGAGAACACCCGTAATTGCGCGCCTGTTTTCTTGAAAACCACGAGCTACCATGCAAAATGTTTATTTTTTATTACAGTCAAAATAAAGTTATTTGAACATTTGGAAAGGGTCTCGACTAATCTAGAATGTTATCGTGATTGAACACATTCCAAACATGTACTCAAATATATCCGACTCATAGAAACAGCTGCGTAATTTGGATTTCAAAAAGCTTACATGACGTCACATTTGACGTTACACAACGTAACGTCAAAACGCGGGAAAACACGTCATTGTATAACTATTCATGCGCACATCACAATTCATTGATTATAATCTAAAGAATAGACTAAATGTGAATATATATCCGCCGTGGAAGTGTAATAAATAGGATATTCCATCGTACATGTTTGAATAGCGGAAATAATACACTCGTGTCCGTCGGCGTCCGTGCAAGCAACTCGTTCGCTACGCTCACTCGTTGCTTACGCGGAAGCCGACGCACTCGTGTATTATTTCCTGCTATTCAAAATGTACGATGGAATATCCTCTATATAATGCCCTCGTGATTGGATCCTACAACTAAACAAACTCTGTTAGCTAAGCTCACTCGTTTGCTTAGGGTAAGAGCCCAAACTTGTGCAGTATTTCATGACAATCAGCCCACCTGATAATAATGATTATATAAACAACATATTAGCCACCAGGTGAAATATCTGTCTCATGTGACGCTTCCCAGTTTCCAGCCTCGGTACCAACATTGCTACTGACTATTTTTCTCACACATCAGGGCTCCAGATAAGGAATTATTAATTGAGTATTGTCACTCTATCATTTGTGAAGCAATTGGGTATTTAAAAATGTTAATTGGGTAAAATAAAATCACACAACTGTTTACACATCAACAGACAGCAATTATTGAATAGTTTGCTTAGATATGAAAACATGTCTTGGCATTTCATTAGAATTGTCTCCTTGGAGACAATTCTAATGAAATACCAAGATGTGTTTTCATGGAAAATAAGAAAAATATGTTATATTTGTGGTCTGTTTATTGTTTTCTGCAGCATGATAAAGGTACCACAATTTTTTTATTGATTTTTGATACTTGCTACTTCTGATTCCAATTGGGTTTCCGGCAATTTTAATTGGGTATTTAAGCAAATACGCAGCTTATTTGCAGCCCTGCACATCATTTGGAATGAAGAAAGTCTGATACAAATATGCTTTGGCACTGGAATATCAACATTTATCAGAGCTCCAGTTAAGATGCGTAATTTGGAGGTAAATTATTCAATTCTTTTTTGCCTTTTTACATTATTTGAATTCACTGACAATGAGACGTGCAAACAGGCTAATAATACATTGATACAATAATACTTGAATGTATTATGCCGATTTGTCAATTGTCCTCGATTATCCAATATATCGCAAAAAAAAACACAAAAACAACCCTAACCCTTACACCGCTATCTTAATTTTTTTGTTGTCTTGTTTATTTTCTATTTTCCATTTTTATCATCAAAAACATGCTTTGACAGCATTTTAGAATAATTTACAACATGCTTTGACAGCACTTCGGAATCATTTCCATTGGAAATGATTCTGAAGTGCTGTCAAACCATGTTTTTTTATTGAGAAATAAGGCAAGATATAAAAGCAACAGCAGACGACAATTGTTGTGTGTAGCGGTCCAAGGGTTAATAAATGTGATGGTCAAGTCAAATACTGGCATGACAGGGCCATCGCGGTCAATTGCCCAAGACAAGCACACAAAACATGTGGGATGTGATTGTCACAGGGGTGAGAAAATATGATCAAGTTGACAACATTGAAACACAAACAACAGGTAAATACTGAGAAGACGACAGAATATGTGACTCACTACGACACAAAGTGGTATTGAGTTTGCAAGAAGTGTATCCCCCAAACAGCATATAAGTCCACACAATGTGAACAGGGTCTACCCACGTTGTACGCTATTCAGATGGGGGAATCATTCCTACGTCTTTCAGGTAAGCTTTCTATCAGACACAAGAATGCTTGTGCAACTTGGAACATATTCGCTTCATATACTCAAAATCAGGGCCCGGTTCATCAAAACATCCGTTAGCTTAACGGACTGTTAAATCCTTAACTGAATGGTTAAACCATTCAGTTAAGGATTTAACAGTCCGTTAAGCTAACTGATGTTTTGAACAACCGGGCCCAGGGAGTTTGATTGATCATGGCCGAGCTGTGGTCAGGCTCTGCCAATCAAGCTGTGATTTTGAGTAATCAGATAGTTTTTTAACCCTTATAGAGCTGAATTAATGTTGACAACTGCTGTTTGTTTTCTATTTTCCATTTTGCTCATCAAAAACATGCTTTGACATTATTGAAAATGATTCTAAAGTGCAGTCAAACCATGTTTGTATCGAGAAAGAAGGCAAAACATAAAGTAACAGCAGATGACAATTTTTGTGCGCAGCAGTCTAAGTGTTAAGCACTCAATAAGTCACTTTGTGTTGTGGCAGGTCGCATATAAAGACAGAAATTATCAGACCAATAATTATGATCAAGATGCCTGAAGAATCTTGAAAGAGTAATAGCCCCAGACAGCACAGCAACATACTTACATAGATGGAATATACATAAGTATTTCTCTGACAGCCAAGAATCACAGCTAGACTGACAAGATGTACGATGTGCTTGAGATAATTTAAACATTGAATTTATATATTATATGAACATTAATATTAATCAGCTGCTGAATAAAGGTAATAATATTAATGAGCTGCTGAATAAAGGTAATAATATTAATGAGCTGCTGAATAAAGGTAATAATATTAATGAGCTGCTGAATAAAGGTAACTAGAAAAAGTCGATGGCGCGCCATCGCAATATACCCACTTTCCCCAAATGCTAAGTCCGAAAGGGGGAGGTAATCCATGATGGAGGGTCGGATAAAAAATCCGAATTCACTTTGCGCATGTGTACATGATAACGAAGCTACATAGCAAATATGAGGCGCGTAGGTATGAAGGTGAAAAAGTTTTTCGAGTTACAAGGAAAAAAAGGGAAATTCTGAGTCCGAAAGGGGGAGATAATCCATGATGGAGGGTCGGATCAAAAATCCGAATTCACTTTGCGCATCTGCACATGATAACGAAGCTACATAGCAAATATGAGGCACGTAGGTATGAAGGTGAAAAAGTTTTTCGAGTTACAAGGAAAAAAAAAAAATGGGAAATTCTGAGTCCGAAAGGGGGGGGGGAGATAATCCATGATGGAGGGTCGGATCAAAAATCCGAATTCACTTTGCGCATCTGCACATGATAACGAAGCTACATAGCAAATATGAGGCACGTAGGTATGAAGGTGAAAAGTTTTTCGAGTTACAAGGAAAAAAAAAAAATGGGAAATTCTGAGTCCGAAAGGGGGAGATAATCCATGATGGAGGGTCGGATGAAAAATCCGAATTCACTTTGCGCATCTGCACATGATAACGAAGCTACATAGCAAATATGAGGCGCGTAGGTATGAAGGTGAAAAAGTTTTTTCGAGTTACAACAAGGAAAAAATTGGAAATTCTGAGTCCGAAAGGGGGAGATAATCCATGATGGAGGGTCGGATCAAAAATCCGAATGCACTTTGCGCATCTGCACATGATAACGAAGCTACATAGCAAATATGAGGCGCGTAGGTATGAAGGTGAAAAAGTTTTTTCGAGTTACAAGGAAAAAATGGGAAATTCTGAGTCCGAAAGGGGGAGATAATCCATGATGGAGGGTCGGATCAAAAATCCGAATGCACTTTGCGCATCTGCACATGATAACGAAGCTACATGGCAAATATGAGGCGCGTAGGTATGAAGGTGAAAAAGTTTTTCGAGTTACAAGGAAAAAATGGGAAATTCTGAGTCCGAAAGGGGAGATAATCCATGATGGAGGGTGGGGCGGATGAAAAATCCGAATGCACTTTGCGCATCTGCACATGATAAACGAAGCTACATACCAAATATCAGGCGCGTAGGTATGAAGGTGAAAAAGTTTTTCGAGTTACAAGAAACGTGACGGACGTACGGACGTACGGACGGACGTACGGACGGACGGACACCCGTGACGAAAACAATATACCCATTTTTTTTTACAAAAAAAGTGGGTATAATAATATTAATCAGCTGCTGAATAAAGGTAAGAAACCGAGATCGGAGGCATTATTGGAGAGGATGTCGTGTTACACTGTATCTCAATGTTAAAGGCACTGGGTCTCACACATGTGCAGAAGTGATGAAACAGATTAGTAGCAAGGCCATCGTATATTACGAAGCTAATCCCCTTGTTGGCAGCCTTAATAAAAAAACAAAAAACAACACATTAACTTACAAACAAGGTGAACCTAAATCCTCAGTGACCTTGACCTTGGAAAGTGAGTTTGTTTGTTTGTTGGGGTTTAACGAACTATCAAAAGCTAAGGTCATTTAAGGCCGGGCCAATGGGTTTAGTACTAAATCCCATATATTACCTGTACAAGTACATGTACATGTTCAAGTACATGTACAAATGGGGGGGGGGGGAAATCCCAAAATCAGAACTGACTATTTACAATAAAAAAGCTATATATTCAGCCCTGAAATCAGAATAATCCTGATCTGATTACTTGGCCCCTCCCAAAAGCAGCAGGATCAGTAATAATCTTACTACTTTTATAATGGGCAATAACCCAATTCAACTCCCAAGTAACAAAGACTCCCCCACCTGTCAACAGCTGAGGGCAATAATTGTATGTATCAGAGACGTTCATATTGGAATACACAACATAGTAATCATGATAATCGTCATGGTTGCATAAATATGAAATGGACATATAGATACAAACAGACATTCATTCTGTATCTGAAATGTGTGTGGATAACAAATATGTGGTTGTGACTGGAGAAATGGGGCTTATGGGATTTGCAACCAGTGTGGCCCCTGATCAAATAGCACACTCCTGTACACTGATAGCGATATATTGTGCTTGTTAGAAGCATGACGGGTGTTTCACTGATGGAATGGCGAACAGTGCAGATCCTGATCAGACTGTGCGGATACACTGGCTGATCTGGATCTGCACTGGTCACAAATCCATAAGCCCCATTTCTGCAGTCACAGCCACATATACAGGTGTTAGTAGCTACACGTGCATAATTTATGAACCTTTCAAAAGTATCTGGCAGCGTATAATGTAAGAAATATTATTACATGTAAAATGGTCATTGTAAATTCAGTGGGTGGGGAATACATAGTCAAACTTGCATTAAGTGACCACCCAAGGGAGACACCAAAATGGTCTCTTAACACAAAAATAAAATAAAAATGGAAATCTGGTACTAATATGTCTGATTGTATGGTTTAATATTCGGAATCAGGAAATCGCGAACATTAACATAGAAATAAATACATCAGAACACTACCGGTAATGTTTACTGTGCACTTTTCTGAATTATTCAGGCTTTATTTCATCAAAATAGATGAAAGAATTTGAATGTTATGGCGAAATAAAATCGCCCAGCTGATATCGCAAATAGGCAGTATGGACTGCGATCACTTCGGACCAGACGTGTTTCGCCCCGGTGATTTTTACCAGTCGTTAACTGACAACCAAACCAGCTGATAGAATAATGATTTACTAACGCAGTGTTCGGTATATACCAGTATCGTTACGCATCAAGAAAATTGGAATTGGGTGAAATAACAAGAATTCAGCCACGGAAGCGGTGTCGCGCCTGCCGAGGCATTTGACCGTGAACATTACAAGTAAATAAATTACCTTGACCTTCAGAATTTGGATGTGTGCATAATGAAGCATCATCCGTAGACAAACATTGATGTGAAATATTATCAATGTCTGGAAAGGGGTTAAAGAGATATTGTGAAAAAACAATAACTTTAACGCATTTCTGTTACAAAACCGCTGAACATTACAAGTAAATAAATGACCTTGACCTTCAGACTTTGGATGTGGGGTGTGCGTAATGAAGCATCATCCCTAGACAAACATTGATATGAAATATTATCAATGTCTGGCAAGGGGTTAAAGAGATATTGTGAAAAAACAATAACGTTAACGCATTTCTGTTACAAAACCGGTGAACATTACAAGTAAATAAATGACCTTGACCTCGATAATTTGGATGTGGGGGTGTGCGTAATGAAGCATCATCCCTAGACAAACATTGATGTGAAATATTATTAATGTCTGGCAAGGGGTTAAAGAGATATTGTGAAAAAACAATAACTTTTAAAACGCATTTCTGTTACAAAACCGGTGAACATTACAAGGAAATAAATGACCATGACCTTGAAAATTTGGATGTGGGGGTGTGCGTAATGAAGCATCATCCCTAGACAAACATTGATGTGAAATATTATCAAAGTCTAGCAAGGGGTTAAAGAGATATTGTGAAAAAACAATAACTTTACAACGTATTTCTGTTACAAAACCGGTGAACATTACAAGTAAATAAATGACCTTGACCTTGATAATTTGGATGTGGGGGTGTGCGTAATGAAGCATCATCCCTAGACAAACATTGATGTGAAATATTATTAATGTCTGGCAAGGGGTTAAAGAGATATTGTGAAAAAACAATAACTTTAACGCATTTCTGTTACAAAACCGGTGAACATTACAAGGAAATAAATGACCATGACCTTGAAAATTTGGATGTGGGGGTGTGCGTAATGAAGCATCATCCCTAGACAAACATTGATCTGAAATATTATCAATGTCTGGCAAGGGGTTAAAGAGATATTGTGAAAAAACAATAACTTTAACGTACAAAAAAAACGGATGACGCGGACGACGACGACGGAAAAAGCGCCGACTATAGTCGCGCCTCTGCTAAAGCAGGCGCGACAAAAAAAGCGCCGACTATAGTCGCGCCTCTGCTAAAGCAGGCGCGACAAAAACCTTAACCAATGGGAAATAACTAAGTAATCCAAGAATAAAAGTAGGTAAAGGTCAAATATAGGTCAGGGATTATTGATGTACATCACTAGGAGATGAAGTTGTCCAAGTATGGTTGATGTAGGCCCAGGAGTATTCCGTATACAAGCTTGACTATGAACATTAACCAAATAATTTAAGGTTAAATGTAGGTGAAGGTAAAATATAGGTCAGGGGTTATTGATGTACATCCCTATGAGAAACAGTTATCCAAGTATGGTGTCTGTATGCACAATAGTATTCCATCTACAAGCTTGACTAAAAACAGTAACCAAGGTTGACTAAAAACCTTAACCAAGGGGAATTAACTAAGTAATTCAAGGTTAAATGTAGGTCAAGGTCAAATATAGGTCAGGGGTTGTTGATGTACATCACTAGGAGATGTAGTTGTCCAAGTATGGTTGATGTAGGGCCAGGAGTATTCCATCTACAAGCTTGACTAAAAACCTTAACCAAGGGGAATTAACCAAGTAATTCAAGAGGAAATGTAGGTCAAGGTCAAATATAGATCAGGGGTTGTTGATGTACATCACTAGGAGATGAAGTTGTCCAAGTATGGTGGGTGTAGGGCCAGTAGTATTCCATATACAAGCTGGACTAAAAACCTTAACCAAGGGGAATTAACTAAGTAATTCAAGAGGAAATGTAGGTCAAGGTCAAATATAGATCAGGGGTTAGTGATGTACATCCCTATGAGAAAAGGTTGTCCAAGTATGGTGTCTGTATGCACAATAGTATTCCATGTACAAGCTCGACTAAAAACCTTAACCAAGGTCGACTAAAAACCTTAACCAAGGTCGACTAAAAACCTTAACCAAGAGGAATTAACTAAGTAATTCAAGAGGAAATGTAGGTCAAGGTCAATATAGATCAGGGGTTATTGATGTACATCACTAGGAGATGAAGTTGTCCAAGTATGGTGGGTGTAGGGCCAGTAGTATTCCATATACAAGCTTGACTAAAAACGGTTAACAAGGGGAATTAACTAAGTAATTACAAGAGGAAATGTAGGTCAAGGTAAAATATAGATCAGGGGTTATTGATGTACATCCCTATGAGAAAAGGTTGTCCAAGTATGTTGTATGTATGCACAATAGTATTCCATGTACAAGCTCGACTAAAAACCTTAACCAAGGTTGACTAAAAACCTTAACCAATGGGAATTAACTAAGTAATTCAAGAGGAAATGTAGGTCAAGGTCAAATATAGATCAGGGGTTATTGATGTACATCACTAGGAGATGAAGTTGTCCAAGTATGGTGGGTGTAGGGCCAGTAGTATTCCATATACAAGCTTGACTAAAAACCTTAACCAAGGCGCGAAGCCGACGCCGGGGTGACAACATAAGCTCTAAATATTCTTCGAATAGTCAAGCTAAAAACCAGATGGCAGCGGCCCGCATGTCGAGCCCGCCGAGGCATTTTATGGTATTTTTAAAAACTTTAATGCAGATTTCGGACGGACGGACGGACACACGGACATCATTGTGATCAGTATAGTCTCGCTTTCCGCAAGCGGGCTCGACAAAAAGTATGTTTTAAATTTAATAGTGAAATACGCAGATGTTTTCCCATGTGCTAAGCGACCAGTCCTGTTGTTCCCATGTGCTAAGCGACGATGAGTTAATTCCCTTTAGCAATAACTAAGGAAACAAGCGAATCAGAAGGAGGTTTCAGGTCAATAATCATAAAGAATGCACCATTCACACTTTGACAGTGACAGGGGATTTGTTTCCTTTGTTTGTCACACGCTTGAGGCTAATTTCACCTAGAGAAAGTGACATCCTGTCAATTAATGGTCATTTAATACAAACAACAAATGCTGTCTGTTACAAAATATTTGGCCGCTGCTCGCGTTATTTAAGGAAAAGTTGTTTAATACACTGTCATTATATAGGCCAAATGGTCGGGGGGAATTGAAAGTGGTCGCATAAGACAAAAGTTGCTTAATGCACGCGGTCGCTTGTGAAAGTTTGACTAGTTAAAACTACTTTATTTTAACATTGCATCATCTGATGTAGACATTATGTAATGAGAATATGGGTATGAAGCATATATTGCAAACATTAGCAAGTACAATTACCATTGATACAATTAATAGACACCGAGAGAGATTTGCATAACGAGACATATAGCGTAGTTGTTGCTTTCACTAAGTAAATGCGAAGCGGACAGACAGACAGACAGACGAACACTCGGACACACTGTATCTGAAGTGTGCACGGATAGCTATTAGTTGTGCCTAAGCAGTTGCATATGCATTTAACAATTTATAAGTAAGTGACAGTGCATAACATAAATGAATTTCATTACATGTAAAATTCCCATTGTAAAATGTGTGGGTGGGGAATGGTGAAAAATACTTTGTTTTTTAACATTGTATCATAGACTGCAGACATTAGATAATCGGTATATGCAATTAACATGTCTAATGAACACTACTAGGTACCATTGACACGGAGGAAATGCAAAAGTATCATATTTGTATGGAGTTATTAAGGTAGGTGTTTTGCCATTCAGTGGGTGGGGTAATAAAACATGCAAAATTTTTCATCTGAATTAGCAGATATTATTTAACTGAACCTTATTCATTGTATTGTTATGAACACATCAGAAAACATACACAACTGACATATCAGTTGTTTCTAATGATAAAACAGTTTTTCACAATTTCGAAAAGTCTGACAGTGGTATACTTCAAAATGGTGCCAAATTCATCCAGCGGGTTACAGAGCGCAGACATACGACATAGCACTTGTAATTGAATGTAGTTTCATAAAAAATATGTCTTAAAAAATCCCACGGGGTGGGGGGGGAGGAGGGAGGGTTAACATTTCTGGCAGACGGCCTACAAGATATCAGTTAGTCTCAAAGTTACCTTTACTGATGTAGCAAACTACTGAAACAACAATATACTATGCCCATGATTATAAAACTTTCTGAGAATTTACTCCGAACTCCATGCTCGAAATCAGTTTTCTTAGTCAAGGCTGAGCTGTACATGTTCTTGGCCAACCTTAGGTTACGAGACCATCGATATGCGGCCTCCATTAGTTGATCGCTTATTTAGTGATACTAATCTGGACTTATGTCAGAGGCTACGGGAATGTTTCCTCAGTTTAATAACGAACCATGTAGGCCCTGATCACACTATGCTGATGCACATGCAGACCTGTAGCCGATTTCATCAACATTGCAAAGTATACTTTAGTAGCAAAGTATACTTTGAGGGAGAAACTTTCAATTTTATGATAAATTTATTAATTTTTATTATACTGAATTTATTACATTATCACAGCCAATTTGGCTGTGATAATGTAATAAATTCAGTATAATAATTCTGCATACTTTTAATCATGAAATATATGCATTTGTTAGTTCTATATGAAATAATGCTTTTCGGGAAAAATAAATGATTTCTCCCTCAAAGTATACTTTGCTAGTAAAGTATACTTTGCAATGTTGATGAAATAGGCTACTGGGACTGCACTGATCGCAAACTTAACAAGTCCCTTTTACTCATGGCGAGACACATATAGTTAACACTTTATAAGGCCACTTATGCTGATAAATAACATTTGAATGAACTAACTGACCTTGACATTGGGTCAGGGGTGGACGGTGTTGTGGATTTGTTACAGCGTGATAGAGGATCATCAACATGAATGCAGGCATAAAATATCAAGGCGCTCCCTGCAATGAAACATAAGCTATAAGAAATTGCGAACGCACCAAGTTTGTGACCTTGACCTTCAGGGGTGTGCGGTGGGTCATGGATTTGCTATAGCATGATAGAGTCATCTGAGGAATGCATGTATGAACATTCAAGGTGTTCCATAAAGAGAAACAGAAGTTATAAGACATTTACCCCAAAGTTGACGCCGCCGACACGGACGCCACCAGGGGGTGGGGGGGGGGGGGTATGGCATTAGCTCTTTCTGCACTTCATACAGGCGAGCTAAAAATGAAAGGTGTCACTAACGTACGCACGCACATACGAACGTATGTACATGGGCTAACACTATATCCCCTCTTGCGTATCAGCGAGGGGATAACCAACTACATATTGTCCATCTGAAACATCACCTGAGACACAGTGCCTTTAACGTCCACAAAGTACACAAAGACAACATAGAAAGCATAATTACTGTTTCTCCCATACAAAATAGCAACTTAAACCATTTCATGCTGGACAATCCTAAATGTTTTCTTTAAATGTGCTTAGAAGTATGTGTTGTGACCACTCATTTGAACCGTCTCGGTGAGACGGTTCAAATGAGTGGTCACAACACATACTTTCATACAGAATAACAAAAATAAAATATTTCCAAAAAATACTATTATGTATTGATTATTCCAAATGTAATATGTTAAAAATGTAAAATTTGCTGATTGTTTCGAAGCTACACTGCCCACAATGTTGTACATTTTCTGTTTTATCTTGAACAAAAAACATTTACCCAACTATGGTATAAAATATGTGTATACAAGCAACAGTGACATTGTATCACATCAGATTTTATCCTGTATTTTCACGAATGTACAATCCTGTTCAGATTGCAAAGCAAACAGAAAACAGCTCCAGATAAGGTGCGTATTGGTGTATTTTACGCACTAATTTGAGCAGAATTATGAAAAGTGGGAGTACAAAATACTCACAGCAATGTGAAAATACACATCGATTTTCAAATTAAGTAGTGAAAATACTGTAATAAGTTGAAAATTTACTTAGTTCAGCTATTAAAACAGTGTTTGCTTTTTGCAGCTCAAATAAGGGAATTTTTAAATCTGTTTCATTTTTTAAATAAATGAATAATACATTTGTAAAAGTAAAATATGCGTTGAATTTGAAATATGGGGGTATACGGTAACACTCTTTAGATACAAAACTTATCTGGAGCTCTGAGAAAATATTCAACATTGGAAAGGTTATTCATGTCAACTAATTCAAGTACAGCAAGGTGCCATTAGAGTCTGGGAGACACAGAAATCTTGAGTGTAAGACGTCAGAGGAACATACATGTACATACCCTAGCCATCCTCATCTTTGACTAACGGGGAAATAAAACAGACATATAAACAAGAATTCCGCGCAATCAAATGTCTCGCCTTGTTCCGCCTTGACCTTGACCCTGTGGCCTTGACCCGAGAATAGTCCTATATTCATCTACATATCATTTTAAAGGTATGTATAAAGTTTGATGACTGTAGCTGATAAGGTGTTGAAGTAATGACCGTAACACGAAAACTTAACATTGAATGACGACGACTCCGGAAAAGCAAAACCTTAGTCTCGCTTTCCGCTTTCGCGGGCGAGACAACAAACTGTACTACCTAACAAGATTCATAAATGGAGCAAATGTGAACTGCGAGTCCTCAAGACTATTTAACTTCAACAGCGGAGGTCATTTAAGGCTGGGTTAATGGGGTCGAATAACATATTTCACTTGTACGGATATAGGTGGTGGGGGTAGGGGGGAGAATCCCAATATAACTGAACATTTACAATAAAAATATATATGGGAATTGTGACTAAATAGGATTTAACGACCATTCAACAGCAAGATACTTCAAAAATTGTAATTTTTTATCGCCGAATCGGTTCCAGCTGCCTAGTATCTTGCTGTTGGATGGTCGTTAAATGCTTTGCCCCACTATCCCACAACATGTCCCAGTCTAAGGAACTAAGTTCCAAGAATGTAACATTACATCCCACCAGCAGCTAAGGTCATATCGATGGGACGGCGGCGGTTTCAAGTCTCACCCGAATGTCGCTTATATGGAAATACTATGAAAGTATCTTGTGATGCCTAGGGCATGGATTGAAGCCACTACCTATTGTAGTGAAAGCCCAATGCTCTACCCATGTGGTACCAACTCACCCCCGTCACATGGCTAAATAATAGATCAGGGATTCTGCTGGCGATCGCCACTGCCACTTTCGCAATTGGCGATAAAAATAAACAATTGGCGATAAAAAATTACAATTTTTGAAGAAAAAAAAATTGATTATTCCTTTTTTGTTTTTGATTTTTTGGATTATTTTTTTTTTGAAGTGGCGATTTTTTTATTTTCCCCAGTGGAATTCCCAGCCCTTCCAGCAGTGAAAAAAAAAATAGGATTTAAAATAAAAAAAATTTAGGACAATATCTGGCCTCCCAACACCCCCCCACCCCTTCTAGCCAGCCGCGTTCCACCACAAATCATTTATTTGTGCAAATAAGTCATTCACCTTAACTTATTACATTAAAAAAGGGATTTTTGAAAAACAATTAAGAACGAATTGGCACACATCATGGTACTACATAAATTAATTTTGTTGAAATGATGTCAACATCACATTAATAAATACTTATGGATGTCCTTTAAATTGCATGATGAATTTAGTGCAACAAATTTAACAAAAAAGTTCTATTTTAACAAAAGAAAAAGCAACCTTTTGCTTACCCAAAAAATATATAGGAATTATAGGAATTTTGCCCAAAATATAGGATATTATAGGACATTTTGAAAAAGTCTGAAAAATATAGGAATTATAGGACCGCTGGAAGGGCTGATTATTATCCCTGAATTAGATGTGGAGGCTGATGTGTGCAAGAAATGCACACAACTGTGGCTGTGACTGGAGAAATGGGGCTTATGGGATTTGTGACCGGTGTAGCTCCTGATCAAATAGCACACCCCTGTAACCTGATAACGATCTATATTGCTTGTTAGAAGCATGACCGGCGTTTCATTGATGGAATGGCAAACAGTGCAGATCCTGATCAGACTGTGCGGATGCACAGGCTGATCTGGATCTACACTGGCCGCAAAACCAATACGCCCCATTTCTTCAGTCACACCCACAAATAACAAGTGATACTATAACTAGTTCAATGCATAAAAATACATATGGGCCAGTGGTTGAGCAAAAGAACCTTAGTCCGTTTCACGAAAGCTGCCCAAATTTTACGGCTATATAAACAATTCAAAAACAAGATTTCTTTTGATAATATTAAATTAAAGGAAAAATTAAGAATGAGCCTTTTTTTTATCTCATGAAATTTGGTCCAATATTGATTTTATTGCGAAAAAACAATTTCCCCATGTTAAATCCCCATAGACATCTTCACGGAGTGAAGATGTCTATGGGGATTTAACATGGGGAAATTTTTTTGAATTTCAGAAATACTGGACCGATTTTTAAAATTTAACTTTTGTTTTCTTAGTTAGATCATATCCAAGCTATCTAGTCAGGTTTCGGAGTCAATTTCCAAAATTTTGAGAAATCAATTTTTCGTAATAAAATCAATATTTGACCGAATTTCACAAATTAAAAGAAGGCTCATTCTTAAATTTTTCCTTTAATTTACTTTACTTTAATCCTACTAGTATTTCACAAGTTGCAGTTTTCACGATTCGTTTGTTTGTTTATCGGTGTTTAACAGCCTATCAACAGCTACGGTCATCTAAAAAACCGGACCAACGGGTTCGATCCCGCACCTCAAACTCTCTTAAGTGAAACTACTGATAACTCCAGGTAAGTTCTTGGTCCCAAGTACATGTTTTCCTACATAATTCAAAGTATTTTCCTCAGTCCCTTGGACTTTTAAACAGTAGACTGCATCTGTATGTGCAAGTCAAAAGGTGAATAAAATATTGCTTAAGCCTTTCAACACCACAGGCATGCATACCAATGTTTGCAAACAGTGTAGATCCAGATGAGATGGCTCCAAACACAAGCCATCTCATCAGGATCTGCACTGTTTGTGGATATCTTTTAAGTTTTTATAAACTTTCCCCTTTTCAATTAAATGGAATAGTCTGAAAATTAAAACGGAATATATCATTTATATTACTTAGGGTTGAAAGGGTTAAACTGACAGATCTAGATCATGGATGTATTGTAGTTGTATTATAATCAAAGTGTTTTGCTGTCAGATGGCAATTAAATACTTCAGTGACGGAATTGAGGCCAGTGTAGCCCCTGATCAGACTGCAACCACACATGCTGATCTGGGGCCACGCAGGTTGCACATGTCGTAAGGTACATTTTATCTGACAGCAGAAGCTATGGTGTATGATATACCGGTAACACGCATACAGTTTCACACATGCATCAAATGTAGTTCATTCATATCTGTACATTTATTAGTCGGATCAGGGAATCACTGAGACTAACACTTCCATCATGGTGGGACTACTTAGATGGTGGGTCATATAGATCTGTAAGTTACCAGGGGCCCGTTTCACTAAACTTTGTACGACTAAAATGTTCATAAGTGCAAATTTAGGATCGTCTGGAAATCTCAATTGATTGATTTACATTTATTGAGCAGAGGCTGCATCTGCAGCCTATGCTCAATACATGTAAATCCAATAATTGTTTACAAGAAAACATTGTTAATGTGAAACTTACAGACTATCATAATTTTGCACTTACGAACATTTTAGTCGTAAGAAGTTTAGTGAAACGGGCCCCTGTAAGTTACCCGAGCCGTTATGATGCATGTTAGTACATGATACAGGCATGAAATCATTCAATCCAAAAACTGTCATGGTACGGAGATATTTGTGGTCAAGACCGAAGAAATGTGCCTATGGAATTCCTGGCAAGTTTACCTCCCGTTAAGCTACCATGTTCCTGCAGCTTGGTAACGTTTGATTGACCGACCATTCAACAGCAATGTCATAAAGTCGTACGACAGACTGGAGAAATGGGGCTTATGGGTTTTGTGACCAGTGTAGATCGATTGATAGAATGACGAACAGTGTGTACACTGTTCGTCATTCTATCAATCGGTCTACACTGGTCACAAAACACAAAACATGTGCTCAAGTCGAGTCTGATTCTAGGTTAGCGCTATTGGTAGCCACAGTAGCAATTTCTGATATTTTTGGCTACTAATAATTTCAGAAATTATTTGAAAAAGTACCAGGTTTTTACAAATATTGGAGCAAATGTAAAAAAATATTGTGATTTCAACTATGTTTTGTTATACAATATGTACATGATACATGATGTATTTAAAAATTGAAAATAAACCATTTAGTAAAAAAAAAAAAACAAAAAAAAAAAATTTCTTTTTTTTTTTCATTTTATCGGTCCATTTTGGCTAATATTTTCAAAATCCCAGCACCAACCTAGTGATTAGGATCTGCACTGTTCGCCATTCTATCAATTAAACACCCATCATGTGTCTAACAAGCAATATAGATAGTTATCGGGCTACAGGAGTGTGCTATTTGATCAGGAGCGACACTGATCACAAATCCCATAAGCCCCATTTCTCCAGTCTCTGCCACATATACACAGACAGTCCTGAATGGATCTACAATTTCACTGACATAATAACTAACACCACAGACCCTGATCAGACTGTGGATATACAGGCTGGTCTGGGTTTACCCTGTAGACATTTATAAGCCATAAGCCATATTTTCTCATTAGTGACCGTCACATTTACAAAGCCGCAAGTCACACTCTACCCTTTCCATAAATGTCATGGAAATGATTAAGACTTTGCCATTTTTTATACCAAATTTGTGATGGGGACTGTAGAAAACCTGTGGTCTATACGACCAGTGTAGACACAAACCACTGTGAGCATCAGGGGGCCATTTCACTTTGTACGACTAAAATGTTCGTAAGTGCAACATTGTGATAGTCTGGGAATTTCACATTAACACTGTTTTCTTGTAAACAATTATTGGATTTACATTTATTGAGCATAGGCTGCATATGCAGCCTATGCTCAATAAATGTAAATCCATCAATAGGAATTTCCAGACGATCCTAAATTTGCACTTACGAACATTTTAATCGTACAATGTTTAGTGAAACGGGCCCCAGGGCCTGGGGCCCGTTTCACTAAACTTCCTACGACTAAAATGTTTGTAAGTGCAAAATTATGATAGTCTGTAAATTTCACAATAACACTGTTTTCTTGTAAATAATTGTTTGATTTACATTTATTGAGCATAGGCTGCATATGCAACCTATGCTCAATAAATGTAAATCCATCAATTCAAATTTGCAGACGATTCTAAATTTGCGCTTACAAACATTTTAGTCGTAAGAAGTTTAGTGAAACTGTTCGCCATCAAGAAACAGCCATCATGTCCTGACAGAACAAACATCCTTCCCTAGCAGTGGGAGCATACTAGCATAACTACATAACACCTTGGTTAAGCCCATTTCTCCAGTCAGTCGCAGCTTTGGAGGCTAAAATGGCAAATTGTGAGATGTTAGTACGAGGACGGTTGCAAACTTTGGATAAGTGTATTAACAGCAGGTTGCTAGTATATTAAAAACGTTTACCAAGACAGAAAACAGCAATAAACTCCGCATTCAAATTACCAACATCACAAAAAAATCTTTACACAATCACATGGTTGGTTGCCTTAAAGTATTCCCTAACAATGTACAAGCTTACAATAATACTCCAAATTACATTCTCAAAATTAAGCATGGTCAGTGGAAGAAGAAGGCCAACTCCATAAGGGAGTTGAATTGAAAGGGTCAGTGGAAGAAGGGAGCTAACTCCATAAGGGAGCTGAATTGAAAGGGTCAGTGGAAGAAGGGGGCTAACTCCATAAGGGAGTTAGCTCCCTTCTTCCACTGACCCTTTCAATTCATCTCATTCAGGAATCTAGAAAATACAAGGTTTCACTCACAGCAAATCACAGATTCAGTTTCCAATTCGCACATTTGCTGCTACTAACCTTTTTTGTGTATTTTTTCGTAACGTGATGGTTCCGTGACTGGAACTAGCACCGTTGACTATAGGGTTGTCTGGAAATTTTATTAATAATCGTTGGCCCGCACACTCCATACCCTACAATAGATGGAAATTTGAATGGGTTTCACAGTAGAATGGAGACTGGGATGCATCAATAATACAAGAATTTCGCCACGGAAGCGGTGTCGTGCCTGCCGAGGCATTTGACAGCAACATGATCATGGGCATGTACTAAAGTTAGTGAAGTGCATGCTTAAAACAAGAAACTGTTTTGACATAAAAAACGTGTTTCCACAACTATGTGAAGGTACAAAAGGTCAAGGTCATGTTAATGGCGGCATGAGTGTGTTCCAAATGCTCATATGTATCAAGTGTCCAAATATTGAAGCGATCCGCCAATAATATTAAAGTTATACCATGATGACAAAGCTTGTACAAACATTTTGACATTTCGGACAACAACAACGCGGACGGAAAAAGCGGCGGTCACAATTTCTGCTAAAGATTAAGACATGGGTATGCCCAGAGATATTGATCTGCTAAAATGAAATTAACAAAACTTTGGATGTAAAAAGTGATTCAGTAACCTTGTGCACGCAAAAAATGTAATAGCCATGTCACTGGTAGTGGGAGTGTGTCACATATAGCAACACATATCAGTAATCCTTCCAGATATATTTAATGGTAGAATACGACATCGCGCACCTGCTATTCACTCACAGAATCCTAATACCCATTTTAATATAAGCGCTTTCGTTGGATAATTAGCCTGTTAAAGCAAAACAGATAATTTAGAGCTCCAGATAAGCTGCATATTTGCTTAAATACCCAATTAAAATTGCCAAAAACCCAATTGACATCAGAAGTAGCGAGTATCAAAAAGCAATACAAATTTTATGGTACGTTTATCATGCAATAAACAGACCACAATTAGCATATTTTTCTTATTTTCCAGTAGTGATTTTATTTTACCCAATTAAAATTTTGAAATACCCAATTGCTTCAGAAATGATGGAATGACAATACTCAATTACTAATTCCTTATCTAGAGCCCTGTAATTTAAACAATGATTGCAGGGGTGTGATCAGTAGCCTATTTCATCAACATTGCAAAAGTATACTTTAGTAGCAAAGTATACTTTGAGGGAGAAATTTTCAATTTTATGATAAATTTATTAATTTTTATTATACTGAATTTATTACATTATCACAGCCATTTTGGCTGTGATAATGTAATAAATTCATTTTGGCTGTGATAATGTAATAAATTCAGTATAATAATTCTGCATACTTGTAATCATCAAATATATGCATTTGTTAGTTCTATATGAAATAATGCATTTCAGGAAAAATAAATGATTACTCCCTCAAAGTATACTTTGCTAGTAAAGTATACTTTGCAATGTTGATGAAATAGGCTACAGAGTTCACCGGGTACGGTACCCCTGCAATAATTGTTTAAAACGTATATCAGGCTTCAACAGGCTAAATTATCCAGTAGTAAAGTTCACTTACCCAGTAAAATGCTTTACAGGGCTCCAGATAAGGAATTAGTAATTGAGTATTGTCACTCCATCATTTCTGAAGCAATTGGGATTTTAAAATTTTTAACTGAGTAAAATAAAATCACACGATTGTTTACACATCAATAGACAGCAATTATTGAATAGTTTGCTTCGAAATGAAAACATGTCTTGGCATTTCATGAAATTATTAGTTTTCATGGAAAATAAGAAAAATATGCTATATCTGTGGTCTGTTTATTGTTTTCTGCAGCATGATAAAGGTACCACAAAATTTTGATAGCTTTTTGATACTCGCTATTTTTGATTCCAATTCGGTTTTTGGAAATTTTAATTGGGTATTTAAGCAAAGACGCAGCTTATCTGGAACACTGGCTTTACTTATATTAAAATTGGTATAAAGAATCTATGTTGCACTTTAAATCATCAATCATAGTCTGCCCAATCACTTACCTGTAAACCATTCATAGCTTTTCCAGCAGCTTCTTTTGTTGAAAAATTTACAAATGCACAGTATTTTTCTGGTAAACATCGGACACTTTTTACTGAGCCATACCTGCAATGGAAAAAAATGTATCACTGGAACATATCTAAACTGAAAACTCTCTGATATGCGGCTGTGACTGGAGAAATTGGTATTGCAACCATTGTAGATCCCAATCAGGACCTGGTTGCTCAAAGCTTCTGTTAGTTTAACCCATTAAAGACGGGATACTCTTATAGTAGTATGAAACTTTTCAGGGGCAAAAATCCTATTTTCTTCATTTCATCTCGAAAGTATATGTTGTTACCACTCATTTGAACCGTCTCGACGAGACGGTTCAAATGAGTGGTAACAACATATACTTTTATGGAGAAATAAACAAAATAATGAGATTTTTCCAATAAAAATTATTGTATCCTTAAGACGGAAATGAGTTAACAGACTGTTAAATCCTTAGCATTGCAGCAACCGGGCCCTGGTTGTTGCTATTCCATCAATGAAACATCCGTCATTCTTCTAGCGAGGAATATAGATCATTATCAGGCTAGTGTGCAATGTGATCGGGAGCTACACTGTTCACAAATCCTATAAGCCCCATTTCTCCTGTCACAAAAACAAATGTGAAATGTGTTTGATGGGTATCACTGTAATTTATCTCCAACGATAATGTTGGTTCATGATTGCAAAGCAGGTAAGCAGGTTTTGGAGTGCTAATGCAACTGAATTACTATGATTACAGTGTAACCGGTCTGAACACACGAGTAACTTCCGTGTGTCTGTGGTTAGAGAGATTCCATCGACACTAAAATAGGACACGCCATGTGATTTTGTACCTTCGGACATCTGCGTAATTTCAAAATTTACAATATCTTCCGTAAATGATGTCAAAAGTTGACAAAATTTACAATATTTTTCATAAATAAAGTCAAAAGTTGACAAAATTTATTCCACATGTATTTATGAAAAATATTGTAAATTTTGTAAACGTATTTCATGAAATTACGCAGATGTCCGAGATACAAAATCACATGGCATGCCTCATATGATGATAGGTCTGCTATTGTTGAGTGGTTACTTCGTCAGTTGCCTAGATACCATTCAGTGAGTGACATGTCCGTTATCTCGAGTGGGATCGCACATATGCAGAGTTGCTTCTCAGGGCTCCAGATAAGGAATTAGTAATTGAGTATTTTCACTCCATCATATCTGAAGCAATTGGGTATTTCAATATTTTAATTGGGTAAAATAAAATTACACATCAACAGACAGCAATTATTGAATAGTTTGCTTCGAAATGAAAACATGTCTTGGCATTTCATTAGAATTGTCTCCTTGGAGACAATTCTAATGAAATACCACGATGTGTTTTCATGGAAAAAAAAAATGCAGTCTGGTTATTGTTTTCTGTAGTATGATAAAGGTACCACAAATTTGTTAGTGCTTTTTGATACTCGCTACTTCTGATTTCAATTGGGTTTTTGGCAATTTTAATTGGGTATTTACGCAAATACGCAGCTTATCTGGAGCCCTGGCTTCTGATTCAAAGAAGAGTTCATGCAAGTTTCTGAGGGGTGGAAAGTATGAATTTATATGCAATGGCTCGAGTGCGGAACAGACCAGTAACTAACTAGATTGGTCAGTAAGCGAGGCTTACGGAATACCCCCCGCGTGGGCCCAGGTACCCCTAAATATGTAAAATGACTCTGGGCTTAGCGGGGGAGTGGGGGGGGGGGGGCACGAACGTGAATGTGAAGCAGATCCGAGCAAGGAAATAGAAGTTATAACCGATTTCTCTGTAGTTAAGTTTTGTAAAGAGACTAAGTATGTGATCTTGACCTTGCGATCAGCGGGGATATGTCACAGCATGATAGTAGAGCCTTAGAGGAATGCATGCATGAAATATTAAGAATTTTAGATGAAGTTATAACATATTTCTCTGATGCTAAGTTTTGTAAAGAGACCATGTATTTGACCTTGACCATGAGATCAGCTGAGGTTGGACGGTCGTGGATTTGGCACAGCATGGTAGTAGAGCCTTACAGGAATGCACGTGTGAAATATTAAGCATTTTAGATGAAGGAAATAGAAGTTATAACAATATTTCTCTGATGTTAAGTAAAGATACTAAGTATTTGACCTTGACCTTGGGATCAGCGGGGGTTGGACGGTCGTGGATTTTGCACAGCATGGTAGTAGAGCCTTACAGGAATGCATGTGTGAAATATTAAGCATTTTAGATGAAGGAAATAGAAGTTATAACAATATTTCTCTGATGTTAAGTTTACGGACGCACGGACGCACGGACGGACGGACGGACGGACGGACGGACGGACGGACGGACGGACGGACGGACGGACGGACAACCTGACTCCAGTATACCCCCCCACAACTCGTTGCAATATGGCCAAAGTCATAGGACTTACCGTGCAAACATTTGTTGTAATTTTTTATCTGTAACTTCTGGTAAAACATTTCCAACCCATAAAGCTGTTAAACCTTCTGGATTTTTTGGGCTGAAAGAAAAATAGTTTGTGTGATACAACACACGGTCATGTTGGCAACTTTATGGGATTTTGATGCGTAATTAATGTGAATCACAGTTCAGTAGCCGATTTCATCAAAGTTGCAAAGTATACTTATCTAGCAAAGTATACTTTGAGGGAGTAATCATTATTTTTCCCGAAATGCATTATTTCATATAGAACTAACGACTGCATATATTTGATGATTAAAAGTATGCATAATTATTATACTGAATTTATTACATTATCACAGCCAAAATGGCTGTGATATAAATGTAATAAATTCAGTATAATAAAAATTAATAAATTTATCCTTAAATTGAAAATTTCTCCCTCAAAGTATACTTTGCCAGATAAGTGTACTTTGCAATGTTGGTGAAATAGGCTTACTGATAATTTTGAATCCTGAAGGTTGGATTAATTGTTAAAATTCACATACTTTCCGTTTGTGTTGTTTTAAATATAAGGTCCAGCCACGGGTAAACGTTTGCCGTGGCACGAGGGATTTGTTTGAGCCCCAAGGCCGTGGGTGCAAATAGTTCCTGAGTGCCACAGCAAATGTTTACCCACGGCAGGCCATGGTAGAATGTTATTGTTATATTTCCATCGGAATATAGCGTCATTTCCGTCGGAAATATAGTGTAATTTGAGCATATATACAGTACTTTTGGTACTTTGATAAACAGTCGATTTAAACATACATATTCTGGGGCCGCAGTACACGTCGCGTGATGCAGGTGCCCCATCCACATCAACTTAAAATTTTTATTGTGAACTAATCTGGTGATATAATGGCGTGTTCTAGTAACGTCACGAGACACATGCATTATGTAGGTGTTGGCTTGGCCCCGGAAGCATTGTCTGCAGCCATGGTCAAACAGCACACAACGTCAGCCATGTAACTACGTATTAATCTTGTTGACGGATTTCGTTAAGAAATTTGGCAGAGAATAAATTTAATTTAAAATTGACAAACAAGAAATCAGTAACCTTGACCTTAGTAAGCACAGTGGCCGCATGGGTGAGGTATAGAATGCAAATATGGATGATGACAAACAAGTATATGAAGTTTCAAGCCAATCCGGTAACAAAGACAGTAGGTAGCCAAAAACTATATGTACCCCAAAAACCTTTCAGAATTAGTAATACGGAGATTGCTGGGCAATGTCAGCGATTTCACACAAGTTTCCCTCTATATTTGCTACCTACAAGTCTAAGATACCCTGTAGGCAATTTTACAAACGTCATTCGTCAATACCAACAAACTAGTAACGGAGCTCCAGATAAGCTGCGTATTTGCGTAAACACCCAATTAAAATTGCCAAAAAACCAAATTGAAATCAGAAGTAACGAGTATCAAAAAGCAATAACAAATTTGTGGTACCTTTATCATGCTACAGAAAACAATAACCAGACGACAAATATAGCATATTTCCAAGGAGACAATTCTAATGAAATGCCAAGAAATCTTTTCATTTCGAAGCAAATTATTCAATAATTGCTGTCTGTTGATGTGTAAACATAGTGTCATTTTATTTTACCCAATTAAAATTTTGAAATACCCAATTGCTTCAGAAATGATGGAGCGAAAATACTCAATTACTAATTCCTTATCTGGAGCCCTGAGCAATACATGAACTTACTCCATTTTTGCGTGTGACGTGGTGTTAGCCGTGAGTGTGGGGCTGGGGTTGGACTGTGGGGCTGGTATAAAACCGTCGTCGTCGTCGGACACGTAAACCTCGCTCGTTAACGAGTTCTCAGCTACTGAAACATAAACACAGTTTTATACCCCGGCATCGCTGAAGAAAATTTGGCTTCTGTTGTTTGTTTTATTTCCAATTTTAGTGCGATGAATTATGTTTCGACAGCGCATGAGAATTCTCCATGTGCTGCCAAAGTAAGTTTTGTTTGTTTGTTGGGGTTTAATGGCCTATCAACAGCTAAGGTCATTTAAGGCCGGGTCAATGGGTTTAGTACTAAATCACATATATTACCTGTACAAGTACATGTACATGTTCAAGTACATGTACAAATGGGGAGAAAATCTCAAAATCAGAACTGAATATTTACAACCTGTGAAGAATGATGAAAATTAGCTAAAGATTATTCAAGTTATCTCGCAGAAACGAGTTCTTATGTACGCATAGAAGGATATGCCTAATGCTACATGCCTCCTGCACCAGCTGGTGCGGCGGCATAATAAAAAGACAGGGCCCGGTTGCTCATAACCTTTGTTAGCTTAACAGACTATTAAATCCTTAGCAATGCTAAGGATTTAACAGTCTGTTAAGCTAACAGAAGCTTTGAGCAACCGGGCCCTGACTAGCAGTTATAGTCAGAGGAATACTTACCAACGCCAGCTAATAATGAATCTAAGGCAGATTGTACTGTTCCATATAATTTTATCGCATCTTCCGATTGTTGTCGTGTAAAACCCATTTCCTATAAATACAATAAAGTCATTGATTAATTATGGGATTTACGGCTATGTACCTGTATGTTGGTACCAACAGGGCTACCTCTGTCCAATTCAACACTTATATTCAGAGATACAGATAAGGTACGTATTGGCGTATTTTACGCAATTATTTTAGCTGAATACGCATTGATTATCAAAAGTGGGAGTACAAAATACGCACAGCAATGTGAAAATACGCTTTGATTTTCAAAATACTGTCATAAAGTTGAAAATTCAGTGCATGTTTAAATTTGTTATATTTGTGTTATCATTTGTTTCCTATTTAGTGAAATGAAGAAAATCAATAATCCATTTGTAAAAGTAAAATACGCAATGATTTTGAAATCAGGGGGTATAGTACGCTTTAGACACAAAGCTTATCTGGAGCTCTGATATTATTCTAAAATAGTTCATGGTTGAGGAGAGTCCAGTGCCAGGATCCTTACTACACTAAACCCAGTGCTCCAGATAAGCTGTGTGTCTAAAGAGTATTGTACCCCCTGTACCAGCGCTCCTGGGGCCTATTTCACCAACATTGCAAAGTATACTTTGAGGGAGAAATTTTCAATTTTGAATATAAATTTATTAATTTTTATTATACTGAATTTATTACATTATCACAGCCATTTTGGCTGTGATAATGTAATAAATTCAGTATAATAATTCTGCATAGTTTTAATCATCAAATATATGCGGTCATTAGTTCTGTATGAAATACTGCATTTCGGAAAAATAAATGATTACTCCCTCAAAGTATACTTTGCTAGATAAGTATACTTTGCAATTTTGATGAAATCGGCTGCAGATAAGCTGTGTGTCTAAAGAGTATTGAACCCCCTGATTTTAAATTAAATACATATTTTATTTTTGCAAATGGATTATTGATTTTCTTCATTATTAAATAGGGAACAAATGATTATTTGAGTGTATTATTACTTATTCACTTATTTATACTGTAATACAGTTGAAAATTTACTAAGTTGAGCTGCAAAAAGCAAAGTGTTTATTGTGAAAAAATAAGTAATTTTGACCTTGACCTTGGAGATGAAGGCTGCATGGGTGTGGTATGGAATGAAAACATGGATGATGATAAAGAAGTATGAAGTTTGAAGTCAATCCGACTTACTGTTGCGGAGATAATGAGTACCCGAAAACGCAAATTTCTAAGTAGTTTGACCTTGACCGTGGATATGAAGGGCGCTAGAGTGTGGTATGAAATGAAAATATGGATGATGATAAGAAAATATATGAAGTTTGAGGTCAATCTGACTTACCGTTACAGAGATAATGGATACCCAAAATCTTTAACGTGGACGGACAGACGAACTGACGGACGGAATTACGAAAACTGTATACCCCTCGATATACTACGTATAATTAAGCAATCTAATTTTAGCACTGATGACCTTGACCTTGGACAGACAAAGCCCATCTTCCACAGGTGTGTTAGCCCGATTCATATTAACACACCTGATAAGTTTCATGAAGATATTCCAAGCGGTATACGACTAATGCTCCAAACAATGATTTTCTGCCCACCAGCCGAACGGTAAAACAAAATATATCCTTTTTTTTTCTTCAAAATAGACGTACCATAATTTGGTGTGTCCGCACGCGTAGTAATTCTTGCACGGCATCTTCACAATTTTTATCTAATTTTAAAACTTGTGTAAAGGCTTTTTCAGCTTCAGGAAAGACCTGCAAACATAACGAGTATCTGTGACTCACCATGGCAACACAATGCTTGATGTTTGGACATAACCCTTTGAACCCGGAAGTCCGCTATAGCGGTTTATGCAAACAGTGCAGATCCAGATGAGCCGGCTCGTAACGAGCCGTCTCATCAGCATCTGCACTGTTTGAAAGTAATTTTAATATTTTTGAGAACAAAAACAACCCCTATTTATAAATGGACTAGTCTGACAATAATTTTGGGACGGTTGGATTGGTTGGAAAATTAACATATCAAAATCCATTGAAAGTTACTTAGGGGTGAAAAGGGTAAGTAGTCAAGTTTCTGATCTCCCTCACGGATCTCCTGTGTGTATGGCACTAGTAGTCAATAGTGCAGGAGGCGCTTATTATAGGAATGAATGGCCTTTTTGTGCAATTTATCGGGGATATAAACTTGGAAAAGTCGCGGGATTAATCGTTACTGGACGAAGGCCGGAAGGTCTTTGTCCAGTATTCCCGCGACTTTACTAAGTTTATTTAACTGGGCGAGTAATAATTAATTCATTGAAGAAATGGCAAGAAGAATAGGTCTCCAATTTCACTGTGTGGGCTGATCTGTGGTTTCATTGACTGCCAGACATCGAAGACTCTTTTTTATCAACTTCAAGGATTATTTTTTGCAACAATTGTAGAAAGAAACTAGAAAATGTGTTCATAGAACACGGATGCCCCACATATCGCTTTGATAATAAATGAGGCCAAATTTACCCGAGCGATAAAAGTTTCGTGACGGACGGACGGACGGACGGACAAGGGTAACACTAAATGCCCCCTCCACTATCGTGGTGGGGCAGAAAAATTGACTAGAGCCAACATTGACAAATTTAGTGAGAAAATTGAGGTTGTTTATATTTTCACGAGATTTTTTTCCCAAAAATATGTGAGAATGTCGCACTTTCACAGCCTACACAATGATCCCTGTGACTTACTTTTAGACCAGCTAATGCCCTTCCCCGTCTGAAATAGCCCTTCGGCCAGTCGGGAGCTAAATGGATTGCTTTATCTGCATCCTTTAAGGCCCTGAAACACAGATAGTGAAAGTGAATGGGGTTTAATGTCTCAGCAACAGCTAAGAACTAGCTTTAACCCTTTGACCGCTACTCACAACAATTGTGCTGTCAAACCATGTTGAAAATTATTCTAAAGTGATGTCAAAAAATTAAGATAGCGGTCTAAGGGTTAAAGTCTATTCAGGTAATATGGAGAAGGGACCACAGTTTAGTCTCATCCGACAGACCAGTGGGATGGAAATTTCCATCGATGAGACTTTAAACCTGAAACACAGAATATTTTCAGACCTAAATAACTCAAATGGGTTCTTCCATGTTAATTTTCAGAAAAGGCTAATTTTGTGAAAATTCTGGACGTACATGTCTACAAATGGTGTAGATCCTGATGAGTCGGAGGGATCCCAGTTTACAGAAGCGTCATCTGTCATGCGAGGCTCCAAGATTCCCCATATCTGTCCTAACCGTATAATGGACCATTTATTTCAAACATTGGCTGTGAAATCCACGCACGTAATAATACTTACGCAGTGCTCGACATTATTTTCAATAATTTGAAAGAATACCCCTTTTTGAGTAATGGACTAGTCCAAAATTAGCATGGAACAGGCAAGGTTTAGGGGTTTATGCAGCCTATGCTCAATAAATGTAAATCCAACAATTGTTTACAAGAAAATATTGTTAATGTGAAATTCACAGACTATCATAATTTTCCACTGACGAACATTTTAATCGTACAAAGTTTAGTGAAACGCCCCCATGGTTTTCAGGTGCCGACTTACTTTTCGTATTGTTGTATTCTATCGTAGCAGTATGATCTGTTTCCAAAAAATCTGTAACATTAAAAATAATGGTACATGTTATCATATGGCAACAGTAAACGGAATGATTCGACAACACAGAAAAAAATATGGCTGCATGATTTAGCCATCAGGTTTTTTTTTTATAACATTTTGATAAAACTACAACCAGATTACATGAATCACGTAGCTTACCAACAATGGTATAACTCTGCAAATAAATGGTTATTAACATACCATAAAGGCAGTGTTTCAGATGATCCGACGTCTAGGATATCGAGTATGCGGTTTTTCGCACCACATTACTTGATCAATTTTCAACAAGGTGATTGGTGCCATTTTTGGAAAATTATCAGATTGCAGCATTTTAGCGAGCGTGTAAAATTGTTGACAACTACGACGACACCTAAGCCTGCATTGTGACCGCTATCTCTCACTTTCCACTAGGGTGAGACAATGAACTAGCATTCAGAACCATTCATATTTTTCAGTATTCTTAACATTTTTTAGATTTTATTTACAGGTCACAGTAGTGCATATGGGTTTAAAAAAAAGTCAATTTACAATAAAATTTGTATTACTGATTTGCTTCATAATTGTCTACAATTGTTATACTCGGTGTGTTTAATCAGTGGGTTACTAAAGCTCCCAGATTCATATAAAACTTACCTAAAATCATTTGGATCTAATTTAATGGCTTCACTAAAAAGTTCTATAGCAGCAGTATAGTGTTCTAGATGAGCCATCTCGTTGCCTTTTACTGAAAATAGATGATCAACAACTGAAACGATCAGTGGAAGAAGGGGGCTTAGCAGCCCCCTTCTTCCACTGACCTTTTAGTTGTTATCATTGTGTAGGACATGTTAGTCACATATGCTATTTAGTCCAGATTCAACATGTTTCCAAATATCTCAACAAAACAGGGGCAATGTTGATGTGATAACATGTTAATATCCCAGAATATTGGTTATTATAACCAGGCACTAACACTGTCCTCATCACTTTGTTCTGTAAGGAAGATTGTACTGCAAAACTGACATCACACATTACACTACGACTATGTCAACGTGTTTTTTGATTAAAGCATGTGATCCTATAGCTACAATAATTCGCCTCCGATATGCCATCTACGGCTACAATTTGACCTATTAAAAATGAGCAACCGAAGTGCATACCCAAACCTGTTGCATGTAGGTAAAAATTCAGTAAACTGTATATTTTATACCTTTAAACAAATACTCTTTGATGTAAAACTAGTAAATTGCCAAAAATAATAGAACAGGAAGATCATTTTCCCATGGAAATCATCTTTTCTCTAGTTGGTGTTCAACATTCAACATAACGAAATGAAGCTTTCAAATTTACAAGATATACATGTAATGCCAGATTAATAATTTATTGATACAGTTTTGACAGTTTTATATTGCTAACATATCAAACACGCTGGATAACCGATTGCAAAAATAAATCTTCCATGTGTTACATTAAAGAGATGGGGTTAAATTGCTACCCTTGCGAGAGGTATGGAGCGGGGTAGCAATTTTGTTTCCAGTAATCCCATATCCCAATATTGACTACACCAAGCATAACTTACTAGCTAGTTGTCTACTTCTAAGCGTTTTTGGATCTAGATCGTCAGGTTCGTCATCACTTTTGTCGCCCCGCTCCTTTTTATGTTTCGTGGGAGCGAGCACCTCGACCACGGGCACCAGTTTCTTCTTCTTGTTCACCACCTTTGTAAAGAAGGCCGAGTTCGGATCGAAGCCCTGAAAATGTAATCATTGCTACATGAGACGCGCCATGTCATGTTGTACCCAAGAACATGTGCATTTTGCACGATATATATTTACCGAAACGGTGATATATTTTGTAAATGACGTCAAAAGATGACAAAATTTTCATAGCAAATGCGGAATAGAATTCCGCATTTGCTGTGAAAATTTCGTCAACTTTCGACGTCATTAGATATTGCACAAAATCAAACGGCGTGTCTCATATTATAATGAGCCTAGCTTTGGAATTGCCTCCCCTGGTTTTTCTCCGATGTTGATTTCTTAACAAGAGTGCCAAAGGTCACAATGTACACATGTCGAGACATGCCAAGGGGAATCACTAACACTGATGGATGCACCCCTCAAAAACGTCAACAACCGTTTCATTTGACCTTGGGGTAAACAAAGATTTGAATATCAATAGGTTGGTTCTTCCTCTTGCCATGATAAACATGAATACTGAATTTTGTTAACATCTGTAATTAGTTTTCAGGAAGCACATAAATTTTTAATTATTACTGTACATCCTTGAACCAAAACGTAAATGGTATATTCACCAAAGTCAGTCATCCAAACTGAACATTCTATAGAGTTAACATGATAGTGATGTTTTACACATTGCAGAATCAACTTGTCTGCAAAATAACCCGTTTTAATATTCAGACTGATTAGATTTAAAACTTTAAACATATACAGTGGGGTCAGCATGTAAGTGCACACACGAACGAACACGACAGGTTGGAACCAACCTGTCGTGTTCGTTCGTGTGTGCACTGACACGCTGACCCCACTGTACATGTCGTTTGAAATTTGGAATAATTCCAAAAGGCAGTAATGGTTGCACAGAAATCTTGGAAAATGGGCTGACAAAAGCGACCTACTCTTATTGGTAACAAAAACAGATCCCAATATTCCTGTTTTGTTTTTGTTTGTTTATTAGTGTTTAACAGCCTATCAACAGCTAAGGTCATGTAAGGCCGGGCAAACGGGTTCGATCCCGTTTTAACCTGCTGCATTGGGGGGAAAATCCCAAAATCAGAACGTGTATTCTGTCGAGAGATTGATTATTGAGCAGAGTAAAATAATTTATACTTACAGCTTCGTCCGAGGATGTAGAAGCATCACCCCTAGAACAGAAAACAAAACGATAACATTTACTTTCCCACCAACAACTAGGGTCTCAAAGCTCCAGATAAGGTGCGTATTTGCGTAAATACCCAATTAAAATTACCAAAAACCCAATTGAAATCATAAGTAGGGAGCATTAAAAAGCAATGAAAACTTTGTGGTATCTTTATCATGCTACAGAAAACAATAAACAGATCACAAATATAGCATATTTTCTTATTTTTCCATGAAAACACATCTTGGTATTTCATTAGAATTGTCTCTAATGAGACAATTCTAATGAAATACTAAGATGTGTTTTCATTTAGAAGCAAACTATTCAATAATTGCTGTCTGTTGGTGTGTAAACAGTAGTGTGATTCTATTTTACACAATTAAAATTTTCAAATACCCAATTGCTTCAGAAATGATTGAGTGACAATACTCAATTACTAATTCCTTATATGGAGCCCTGATGGTCTTATAGAGATGGAATCTCGGTTTCATTGGTTCAAATCTCTTCTGAAAGACATGTGGGATGGAAATACAATGTAAATATTTGCTCATGTCTAGGGTGGGGATTGAAGCAATGGCCTCCGGTATCGAAGCTCTATAACTAGCTATTAACCCATCCCTCTAACCAATCAAACCAAGCCCATATATGGCAGTGACTGGAGAAATGGGGCTTATGGGATCTGTGTTTGTTGTTGGAGTTTAACGGCCTATCAACAGCTAAGGTGATTTAATGTGCAGGCTGGTTTGATTCTTTACTGGTCGCAAATGCAATAAGCTGATACCGGCGTTGGAGACATTAGCCTGATCGATTGATTGGTATACTGTCGAACCTCCCCAAACAGCCACCTCTCTACAACAACACCCTCTCTATAACAGCCGCTATTTTATATCCTCTGTATCTAACCCTTAGACTGCTGAGCACGAAAATTGTCGTCTGCTGTTGCTTAGCCTTCTTTCTCAATAAAAAAATGTTTTGGCAGCATTTTAGAATAATTTCCATTGGAAATGATGCTAAAATGTTGCCAAAGCATGTTTTTGATTATCGAAGAAAATAAATAAACAGCGGACGACAAAATGTAATTCAGCATTAACCTCCCTACAACAGCCACCTCTCTACAACAGCCGCTTTTGCATATTCACATGGGTGGCTGTTGTAGAGAGGTTGCACTGTATCTGTAATTCAAATTGCAGCGTAGATATTACACAACATACTTTTTGTCTGGTTTTCTCGTCCTCTCCGTGTGAGAGTCAAGTTTCTGTTTTGATGATTTTATCTCCTCCTGCAATAAAGAAAAAAACACAACATTGAGCAGTGTTTCAGATCCATAATTTTTTAATATGACATTTGTCCAGTTACCAGAAAAATGGATACATTTTTCAAAATGGATAGGACAAGTCCGGTCTGTGGGGCATGCCCTCGCATATCGCTCCCCCCCCCCGCACCCCCCCCCCCCCCCCGCCCCCCCCCCCCCCCCCCCCCAAAAAAAGTATTTTGAAGTCCACATTCAAATGACCAGCATTCTGGTGGAGTTTTAAGACCAATATTTTCATACAGTTTGGTGCCACTCTTAGAAAACAGGACTTTTGACTTTAGGAAAACAGACAGACCTGTGCCCATGGCCATGAACAGTGAAGGGGCCATATGGTCCACAGAGGTATTTTGGGGGGTCATCCGCGAAACATATTTCTAAAAAAAAAGCCATGTTCAGAATCGGTTGTTTTGGCCCGTTCACGATCGGCACCACCTTCTGTTTCGGTCCGTTCTTGGCCGACAGTTCTTCCACCGAATACGGAGAACAGGCAGTTCCCCTATAATGAGACTTGTCAGTGGGGGTTTGTGATTCAGTGCTAAGCCCGGCGCTACTTTCACGATCTCCGGAATGACAACTTTTGCCTTTTTCGCGAATAAAAAGGAGAATATGTACGCTTTTACGTTTCGGTAACATTTTCTAAGATTGTCTCGTGTTCGCAAGGTTGGCCAATGAAATCACCATTTACATATTCAATTACTGTAACCAATAGCTCTGACCAATGAAAATCGAGAACACACTGTCGCTACATGCCTTACTTGATTGAATATACTGATGTTCCTACATGGTTATTCTGAGTTCACGGCTGTGATTTCTCGCCGCGGTTCAGTAAACACGTTACACACAATTGGGCAAATTTATGTGTGCCGTCGGGGCGCATTGGCGTAATTTATTTTGGGCCACTCATAAAAAAATAGCGCCAAATTGCAATTATGAACAGAAAAATGATATGAATCCCACCAACATCAGGCGTGGTGGGATCACGTAGTTTCCGAACTGTGTGACGTTGTGTTTTTTAGATATGTAGTTTTACTACCTTTCTAACAGTAGGACAGATTTTTATGAAACTTGGGAGCAAAAAATGTGAAATTGCGCTTTATTGTACAGTTTGACGACGATTCGGTTACCGTCAAAGTAACTAAAAATCTAAAACGTGAATACAGGAAAAAAAACAGTACTCGATTCTTCGTGAAAGCTACAAGGTTTTGTAAAAAAAACTTTTTGTGCAACCATAAAGCATGTAAGCCGTCATCATGAGCTATACATCATCAAAATCCATCAATTTGTTAGGAAGATATTAAAGTCCATCTACTGTAATAATTACGTCACGTAGGAAAACGTCATTTGGAAACCATCTGATACCATACCCTGAAAATTGAACACATGGAAGATTTCGTACATAGGTTCTACTGTCCATAATTTAAACGTTTGTTGCAATTGGACGCCTGTATGAGAAAAGGGGAAGACATTGGTAACAATTGTACACTTTGATCCTCTTGCACATTCATGTAGTAGGACTACAGTCTAATTTTGCCGACTGAGAACAACATGGAATAAGCTTACATCAGTGATTGAAAGATGAACAGAGTAGCTCCAGATCAGACTGCGCGGATGCGCAGGCTGATCTGGGGCTACACTGGTTGCATATCATGCCATAAGGTCCATTCAATCAGCTGATGGCCAAATAATTGCAATCATCTACTCACCATGTTTTCCACATCGTTCACCTTTTCAAGTTTCTTTTTATCTTTCCGTCTCTGAAAACGCATCAAAATCAGCAGTCAATAGAATGATTGATTGTGGCTGTACGAACATTTAACAATGCCATGATAAAAGGGGGCTTGTTGAGTTTTTGACCGGGATAGCTCCTGGGGATCAGTTAGCACACACAAGCAGCTTGGAATGTATATAAAATAGTTTATTCTGGAAAAAGGCTGTCTCTTTTGATAGCGGCCCTTTCCAGCCATTTTGAGTTAAATCAGCAGTCTAGCTAAATTGGGATTTTTTGCACCAATAGGTAACTGTATAATGTTACATGGCTGCCGTTGTTTGACACCACTCACAGTCGTGTTCAAACGTATAGCGCATGCTATTTGACCATGGCTGTAGACAATGCTCATTTCTGGGCAAAGCCAACAACCAGAAAGCGCCATTACGTCACCAGACCAGTTCACAATGGTCGCACTGAAATTTTGAAATTCATGCGGCTGCATCATGCGACGTGTACTGCAGCCCCGGAATATGTATACATAAATCAGCTGTTTGCATGGAGCAGATTATCAATACCATGTATTTTGGAAGGGGTGAGAAACTTTCAAAAGGGAAAGTAGATGGGTTTAATGTCCCAGCGAACAGCACTGGTTATTTAGGGACACGTTGAAGGGGTTAGAATTATATGTAATCCCTGTAAATCTAATGGTGTCTACTATGTATTTTGACTGTAAACAGACTAAAGAACTGTCTTATTCACCTTTAGTTTAACAACATTTTCAGTTTCATTAGCACACAATGTTCATATAGAGACATAATTATGACAGGGTCTATTTTACCTTTTTCTTGGCTTTTCTTTTTTCTGCTTTTCTCTTTTCCTTCTCCTCTTCTGTGATCAGTTCTTCGGCATTTTTCCTGATTTCCTATAATGCAAATACACGGCCGATGATTGATTCAATTGGAAATAGAGAATAGTAGGTTAGTGCCGTGAATGGGAAAAATATCCGGCAAGGCTCAAGAATTTCTTTATTTCTCATCAGAAGTATATGTTGTGACCACTCATTTGAACCGTCTCGCCGAGACGGTTCAAATGAGTGGTTACAACATATGCTTTGGTTCAGAAATAAGGAAAATAGATAGAGAATAGTAGGTTAGTGCCGTGAATGGGAAAAAATATCTGGCAAGGCTCAGGAAACGGGATGGGCGAGGCTCTGCCGAGCACATCCCGTTTCCGTGCCGCGCCAGATATTTTTTCCCATTCACGGCACTAACCTACTATTCTATTTATCCCGTCAACACCTACAAATGGCTGTAAAATGCAAAAATAGTATTGACTGGATATCAAAAATGTTTCACGGCACCGTGTTTCACGGCACATACGCACTGTGTTGACGGGATAATATAAAAACATGCTCAGAAGTTGGTCTATAATTATGTTTGCGACTGGAGAAATAGGGCTTTAAGGGATTTGTGACCTGGGTAGCTCCTGATCAAATAGCACATTCCCGATGCCTGATAATGATGTATATTCATGGCTAGATGCATGACGGATATTTCATTGATGGAATGGTGAACAGTGCAGATCCTGATCAGACTGTGCGGATGCCAATGTGTAGCTATTAGGGTCTAAAAGTTTTACAAATTACAAGGCAAATTGTGAAATTCTAAGTCGAAAAGGGGAGATAATCCATGACCCGAGGGTCGCATCAAAAATCAAAATAAACTTTGCGCATGCATCTACTCATCATAAGGATGCTATATACCAAGTTTCAGGTGGGTAGCTATTAGGCTTAAAAGTTTTACGAGTTACAAGGTTGGTGACGGACAGACGGAACAGACGGACAAGGGTAACACTAAATTCCCCCTCTACTATCGTGGTGGGGCATAAAAATAAAGAATAATAATTCCATAACATTTGATTGGTCCGTTGCAAGTCTCCGTCCAAAATTTATATCCCAGTAAACTCCATGCCGAACTACTTTCCGTAACCGTCAGGCGCAGTTAAAATAATTCTTAAGAAAACGGAAAATAAACACATTTTCTTAATGAATTTATTTAAAATGCTGGAATTATAAGGAATGAATGGCCTTTTTGTTGAATTTATCGGGGATATAAACTTGGAAAAGTCGCGGGAATACTGGACGAGGCCTTCTGGCCTTCGTCCAGTATTCCCGCGACTTTTCCAAGTTTATACCCCGATAAATTCCACAAAAAGGCCATTCATTCCTATATAGAACTGAGAAAACAGATTTTTATTGCAGGTTTACGTGCATTCAACAAGGTCATATACACAGACGAGAATTCATGGGGGATGTACACACTAAAAATACAACAAAAACTGTCAGCACTGAAATACAGTGTCCCGATACAATGTGCAATGCCATTCACCCATACTACTATCTCTTTCACGAAACCTGCCCAAATTTTACAGCTATATAAACAATGCAAACAAATATTTTGTTTATAATATTAAATTCAAGCAAAATTTAAGAACAAGCCTTCTTTTTATTTCAAGAAATTTGGTCAAATATTGAGTTTATTGTGAAAAAACAATTTCCCCATTTTAAATCCCCATAGACATCTTCACAGTGTGAAGATGAATACGGGGAATTTAACATGGAGACATTTTTCTAATTTCAGAAAAAGTGGGCCGATTTTCAAAATTTATCTTTTGTTTTCTTAGATCATTTCCAATCTACCGTATTTAGCCGTGTATTGCGTGCATTTTTTCAGCCCCATTTTTAATCCAGAAGTCACCCTGCTCGTTATAAGTAGGAACATAAATTTCAAACATTTTTTCAACTGATTTCTGCCAGTTTTACGCAATCAAAACAAGCCCGGAAACGGAAATATCAATTTTGACAGGTGTCCGCTGTCCGCTATGACGTTGAAATATGCATAGTGTGAAGCAAGAGAAAAGGAATCGATCGATATGAATGGGTGCGGTAAGAATAGATTGATGGTAAATTGGTATATTTTGGGATTTAATATAGCCAGGCTCGTAACATAAGAGGATTAGAGGAAATTTACATGTTTTCTGTATTTACGCTGTCAAATGTTGCCTGTCAGGTATTGTTTGGTTGTACATTTTCAAAGTGACGTCACACGTCTGCCATTCTGTGAATAATTAATGAGGACAGATCATCTCAATCCCATAAGCGCTTGATGTAAGATTTTAGATGCTAAATCAAGCGTTGCGCACATTCAGATTGCACTCGGTAACACTTGGTAATGGTCGTTTTTCGTTGCTAGGTGCCGACTGACCGAGTTACTATTTTTGTAAAGTATTGACAAGTATTCACGCATCAATACCTTATGACATGTGCGTCCAGCATAGCCCCTGATTCATCTGCGCATACACTGATATGGGGGGCTATGCTGGAATGTCGTGTATTCAGGTAGTACCTATGTATATTGTTAAACCTAATCAATAAACAGTGAATACACACTATCTGTACCTACGTATATCCACGGTGGTCCACAGTGTTAATATTTGGCTGGGGGGAATTGTTTATGGCCCATTTCTCATGTGCAGGTCACTAGTACGAGTTATTATCGCCTTGGGGAAGAAGTTTACACATGGCTGCTGTGTGTTTGCGATTACGGGTAATTTTGTACATACACGAATGGCAAATATGGTGGAATTATATACAACAAATTTCTTCGTAAGTAGGTTCAATAAGTTTATTACATGCATCTTGAATTTTTATTAAGCATATTAATGAGTAAATAACAATAAATATAACATACTTTTGGACAATATGAAGTCTAATTTATGCCATAAAGCTGACCTTTGGCGATCTTTTTCTCTTCGAGAGAGCCTAACAGCACTCGTTCAGCATTGTGGATGTGAACTCGGAATGCAATTTTTTTATACTCATGACGGAATTTCTTCCTTTTTTTTTTTTTTTTTTTTTTTTTTTTTTTTTTTTGCGAACTATAGACGCGAACATTTTTTTCCCCCCAAAATATAGATGCGCGTTGTACACCAGTGCGCGCAATACACAGCTAAATACGGTATCTAGCCAGATTTCGTAGTCAATTTCCAATTTTTTTCGTTTCTTTACTCCTCCCACAGCTCCTCCACTTCCTTTCCCTCATGCTCAATTCCCATAGACAAATAAATTTTTAGTAATAAAATCAATATTTGACAAAATTTCACGAAATAAAAAGAAGGCTCGTTCTTAAATTTTGATAAAACTTAATGTTGTCGAAATATTTATTGTTTTTGCATTGGTTTTATGGCCGTAAAATTTGGGCAGCTTTTGTGAAACAATTTTTTTTAGTACACACATTCATTATATGAGCAGCGCCATGCGAAAACCGGGCTTAATGACAAAATTTTCAGTTTTTACTTTTTCGCGTATTCTGAATTGTACATCTTTTAAAAGCCATATGCCGCCAAAATTATTAATGTATCCCAATTATTTTTCATTTTAGAAGTATTTTTATGACGCGTGGTAAAAACTTATATGACGTTTTAGATCAATGACGTTGAAATTACGACGTTTTTATCAACGGTGTATACAAGGGGTGTTGATAAAATACCCGGACAAGTTGTTATCTTTTATCGCATGTCAACCAAATTTGGATATCTCGTAGCCTTTCCAAGTGTTTCCCATTAGGCCAAGACAAAGTATGAAAATAATGTTTATTGCAGTTGCTATTAATGTAACGTCATGTTTTGGATTGCGGCCCAAGTAACGTAATTCCGTATGAATAATTTTCAAATAAGGAAGAGTGTTGGCGTTTCCCTGTTGTTTGCTGCTGTCTGAAATAATTTTGAGGAATAATAGCGACATTATTTAACATTTCGTATGCGACGACATATTTTAAAGTAGGAAGTAGGCCGCATATAACATTAACTTTGTAACAAAACACGACGTCGGGCAGATTTGGTAGTGTGATACCTTATAATTGTCGCCGTGTGTCTTTCTTGAGGATCGCATTACCATCACCTGATTCAGACATACATTATTATGCAGTCAGGTGATAAGCTGATGATTTGATAGGTAATATCCGCCATAATTCTATTAGGCTTGATGCTTGCTTGCTGATGACATTCTAAGTTCTATCCGTCTTATTACAATTCTATGTGGCATGATGCTTGCTGACTGGTGACATTCTAAGTTATATCCGTCTTATTACAATTCTATGTGGCTTGATGCTTGCTGACTGGTGCCATTACAACTTACTTTCATGTTATTGTATTCGTCATTCGTGTTTGTGACATTTGAAATCTTCTTGGTTGTAGTCTAAATTGCATGTGCATTTGGATTGATGCTTTATTCATTCGCACTGTTTCAAGTGATTTCCGGAGTTCCATTATTGATTATTGCATCGCTGTTTTGCCATGCGTTTCAGTCACCCTAAACACCCCAAAGGCTGGAAAAGGCTACAAAGGCTACAAAGGCTACAAAGGCTGTTCGAAGTTGCTTGTACGTCCGTTAGCGGATATTTATACCATACATTGCCATTGAATTGACTGAATTAGTATGTGCTATGATTATGTTAATCATTTTAATCATTTGAATGCAATAATCTACTACATATATACGTGTTTTTGGTAAAAAATCTAAACGCGCACCTGCGCCGATCGGGCCGCGCAGAATTGGACAAAGAGTGATTAACACCTATTAACATATCGTTTAGCAGGTGCAGCTAAACACCGATTATACTTATTGCATTGCATTATTATTAATATAAGTCAATGATCGATCAACGACATTCATTTAAACATGCTTTATGTATCAACACATTACGTGAACATAGGACGAATGCCGAATTTTGAGACATCAGCTAGTTATCTACCTTGAAAATGGGTATCCACACGGTGATAAACAATATGTTTATGAGCGCTACGTACGGCTCTGCAACGAATATTTCCTCAGATTGCGGAAGCAAAATCTTTTATTTACACGGCCGAATAAACGTGTAACTAGTTGTAAAAGACATTTACGCTAGCTGACATGTTCCCGTCAATTAACCCATAGTATTTAGCACAGTTTATTCCACGAACCTTTTCCTTCCCGTGTCCTGTATTTGTAATTAACGTAATTACGTCAATTATTGGCAGTAAACTGTTCCTTTTGAAATTTAAAATTAAACTTTTTATTTTCTGTGACGGGAGATGCTGGTACTGGAATAATAAAGTAGGCAACAGGTAGTTATTATATAAATTATAAGAAAAACGGGTGGAATAGTTACACAATTACGTGTTTATTTTTCGAAGTGACATTGTAACACCATACATTTCATTTTTCATTTAACACAATGTACGTACATCACGTGCGGATACTGAAACGTTTGCAAACTGATATTTACAGATGCACACATACGAGGGTAATCCAATATATATAGTGAAAATGGCTCAGTATTATCATCACCGTGTTCATGACCCTTGACGTATGTGATTATAACGTCGCATGACTATGACGTCATACAACGTAGTGACGTCATATAATGCGACATCATTGACGAAGTGTCAATATAGCGGGTAGGCCAAATTTCATTCAGGTATATGCACAATATATCAACTTATATTCGTTTTCACTATTTATTGGATGACTCTCAGGCTCGTATATGCACTATAAATTATATTTATAGATAAAATACGACCGTTTAATGATTATGGGTCCAGCTTGTGACAAATTTAACAAGCCCCAATTGTGCAAGGTCAGCTGCACAGTAATATTCATTTCGGGTCAGGCTACAACTATGCATTGTTTGGCATTGTAGTTCGTAGTTATCGATTATTTCGTTTAAATAACCATAGTAAAACTATCAACTGGGTACACAAATAATAATTATTAATAATAATAATAAATAAATAATGATTAATAATAATAATAATTAATAATATGTATAGACTATTAATAATAATAATGAATAATAATAATGAATAATAATACAAAGTAATAATAATGCAATAATGCAATAAGTATAATCGGTGTTTAGCTGCACCTGTTAAACGATATGTTAATAGGTGTTCATCACTCCAATTCCGCGCGGCCCGATCGGCGCAGGTGCGCGTTTAAACAATTTACCAAAACACGTATATTTGTCGTGGATTATTGTATTTAAATGATTAAAATTCATAAAATGATCATAACACATAATAATTCAGTCAATTCAATGAAAATGCATGTCATAAATATCCGCTAACGGACGTACAAGCAACATCGAACAGCCGTTGTAGCCTTTGTAGCCTTTCCAGCCTTTGGGGTGTTTAGGGTGACCTCGATAAGCCACGCCCCTTGACAACAACAATTGCAACAGTAATTTGGGAAGGTAATATCCGCCATAATTCTATGTGACTTGATGCTTGCGTGCTGATAACATTACAACTTATATTCATGTTATTTCATTTGTCATTTGTATTTATTACATTTGAAATCTGCTTGTTGTAATTGTATTTGTCTTTCTTACATGTCCATTTTGCTGATTGCTTTGTTCATTCGTCTTATTTGCATTACAATTATTGATACGTCCTTATTCGTGTGTCTGTTTTATTGCACTAAGCATTTGCAATAGAAAGTAAGAACAAAGCACTTAGCACTTTGAATAAGGCCGAAAGCAGTACGGACAAATGAATGAAACATCAAGCCAAATGCGCATGCAATAAAGACAAATATATATTACAACCAATATGATTTCAAATGTCATAAATACAAATGGCGAATAGAATAACATGGATATAAGTTGTAATTCCATCAGCAGGCAGGCACCAGGCCACATAGAATTGTCATACCGTATTCGTGCGATTATAAGACGCATTTTTTCCCCCCAGATTTGTATCCCAGAAAGCCCCTGCGTCTTATAAATACATGTAGATACATGAGCATTTTTTCCCATCCGAAATATTGAAATAAACGACCAAAAATCAAAACAATAAAATGCGTTCCTATATTTGTTGTTGTTGTTACAGTAGTCTTTGGGGTAAAATCCGGTATTGGAAAAATGGATTCGTATTCTAAACAGTTCGCGCCTTACTCGCGCCTTACTCGTTCCGGCCCTGTGTCACATTCGGTACACATTTTCTATACCGAAGGCGAACAGTGTATACCAAGATCAGATCCAGTTTGCTGATTTAGCCTATTTTTAAAATGGCATGTTCGTACCCTAACCAGTTCGCCCCATATTCGTTACGGCCCTGTATCGGGAACACGCAATTGACTGAAGTTCCGAGTTAATGGTCTATATAGTATATATTTATTATTGGGAATGCACATTGATTTACAAGCTGATCTATTATAGACGAGAAGGGTTTCCCATGTGTTGACAATGTGTAATTTGCGGTGTTTGCCAGTTATTTTGAAAGGTGAGAAACTGAGAACTGCCTTATTGCCACCTTTAATCTCAGTCGTGTCAAACGTCAATTACTAAATTTTCGGCACAAGCCATTTCTCGTGTGAAGTGGTCAGATTTGTTTTCTTAGTGAGAAACTGTCGCGATAATTGAGTCGTATTCTGATTAGGTGTTGACATTGAGAAGAATTTCTCAAACTGACAGTAGGGTTAAATACCACCGAAAATTCTTGTTTTCTCATATCGCATTTTGAACAGTATCCTCTATATATTGCCAAACTTGCTCAAACGGCACTTTTTAGAGCCATTTAACCGTATTGCTGTTGTACAATAATCTCACAAAATCAGAATGGGAAGAATCAGAGCATCGTACACTGCGAAGGAGAAACTGGCCGCTATCGCCTACGCCGAAGCTCATGGTAACATGAATTGGTCCGAAACTTCCAGGGTACGAAAAATAAATAAAAAACAGCGCGGGGAATTAGTATTAAATAACAACAACAACAACTTGGCGATTAATTGTATTGGTCCGAAACGTCCAGGGTACGAAAAATAAATAAAAAACAGCGCGGGAAATTAGTATTAAATAACAACAACAACTTGGCGATTAATTCTATTGGTCCGAAACGTCCAGGGTACGAAGCTTGTGAGTGACCAAAAAAACAGCGCCTGGTATTTATAAACAACAACTACAACTGTGCGATTTTTTTTGTTTTTGTTTCATTTTTTTTTTTAGAAAATTGAGGGCGTCTTATAGACCCATGTAGACTTTTTCCCCCAGATTTTGGAGTGAAAATAGGGGTGCAACATATACATCATTGCGACTTATAATCGCACGAATACGGTAAGTACAAACGGTGAATGCAATAACACGCATAGAACGTGTAATGTCATCAGCCAGCAAGCATCAAGCCAAATATAATTATGGCGGATATGACCTTCCATAGACCTCACTGTGTGTTTTGTGCATTATGTATTGCTTATACACAAACAATGAAGGAGCTGCATTGAAATCACTGATACTGAATCTATTAGAGAGATTGTGATGCATTTGTTTTGCGAAATTCAATACAAACCCAGGATATATATATGTCATTATATTGTAAGGATCAGGGATTGTGGCCATGTGCCCTTTGTCACTTGTTAACTTACCCCACCCATCTTTAAACACTGCAAACTGTAATGTACTATAACCTGATAACATGTTGAATATTTAACCAAGCTTACCGACACATGTTGATTATTTGCAGAGGTTACTTGGAGGTCGAGATTCCCATTATTGTTCTCTGTTTGACATGTGTTCATTTCTGCCACAATGTGGAAATTACATATTCTGCACCGCGTAATCCGATATTCAGTCTTTAAAGAATACTTTAATTGTTGCTACATGTTAGTTAAAGGTACATGCCCACGCAGTAGGCACAAAATGTTCTTTATAGGAATTAAACAAGTGTATAATTATGTCACTATTCCACCAGTTCTAAAAATTACGAGTGCCCGCTATACAAATATAATCATTTATTAATTATCAATTTACTGTTAGCGACACACGGCGGTAACAGTCTATTTTGATAATGTGCAGGGACGACGACTTTCACATCACGGCTTGCGGTGCGCATGCGCAGTATACTATGCGCGCCAGTAGGCTTCCCAATATGTAAACAAGAATATCAACATGTCGAAACGTCCAGGACGGAAATTGTATGAAATGGCGTCGGCCAAAAACAAGGCGAATTGTCTGAGGGACAGGCAGTACAGAGAGAGAGAGTGGTTAATATTGGCGACCAGATCACCAAATGGAAAGTTACGTGGAGATTTAGATTTAGACTCGAACAGAGATTTTTCTTCTCAACTTTCGATACTTCACTGCGCATGTCAAATATGTGAAATGATTGACCGTGTCACATGACACGTGTTGGTAAAAATAGCACGAGGTTGGAAAATACCCTTTCTGGTCGCGGCATATAAAATGCGATTTAACACCAATTAACATGCGCCGTAATTAAAAATAACTCGTTAGTGGGTAGACAGATGGCTCATATAAGGCATGACAGAAAATGAAAAGTAGTAGTACAGTGTAACCTGCTGCGTGGGCATGTACCTTTAAGACTTTATTAAACTTGTTGAATTGACATTCGCTCTCGTATTCTATTCTCAGCCAATATTTAGTTGATAGTGTACATCCTTGTTGGTGCGGAGCTACCAAACCCGATATCTGGATAATCATCCTGACAAAAACCAGACTGCAGGTCCCTTACAATATAGTTGAGTGTACCTCCATTTATGATAAAATAAGTGGCATTAAATTGCATATCATTCGCTAAGTACTGGATTGAATTGTTCAAAAGGGTCTCAATTTACCAAGATAATAAATGGTAATATCGTTGACACTAGGTTGTTCATATTTAAGATTATTTAGGATTCAAGGTGCAGTGTAAGCGAGGACTTCGCTGATAAGTAGCCAGTTAAATTATGCGTTCAACATTTTGAATTCATAAGGATAACCGACGAAACAGAGTGACAATGTCAAAGAACGACAGTTAGGCGACAATGCACAGCGCCTGAAGCATTTCTAAGTCATTGATGCTGCGAGGAACTCGTGCAAGTATCCTTGCTATAATATTTTGTCACGACACCATGGCCATAACGTCAAACATGTATTCACGTTCAGTGACGTCACAAGTACGCGGCCCATATTTCAATTTCAATGCGGAAACCCTTTCATCGCTAAGATTTGTGTACCCATCGTCCAGTGATCCAGTGGCGGTATACTATTTGTCAATGAAGTGTTGCTGTGACAATGGGGCTTATGGAATTTGCGACCAGTGAAAATTCAAATCAGCCTATGCATCCGCACAGTCTGATCAGGATCTGCACAATTCGCCATTCAATAGAAGAAACACATGTCATGCTTTTAACAAGCATTATAGATAGCTAACATGCTACATAAGTGTGCTGCTTGATCAGGAGCTACACTGGTCACAAATACCATAAGCCACATGTCTCCAGTCACAGCCACATTCAATAAGCCCAGTTTAATCAGTAGCCGATTTCACCAACATTGCAAAGTATACTTTTCTAGCAAAGTATACTTTGAGGGAGTAATCATTTATTTTTCTTGAAATGTATTATTTCGTATAGAACAAATGACTGCATATATTTGATGATTAAAAGTATGCAGAATTATTATACTGAATTTATTACATTATCAAAGCCAAAGCCAAAATGGCTGTGATAATGTAATAAATTCAGGATAATAAAAAATTAATAAATTTATCCTAAAATTTAAAATTTCTCCCTCAAAGTATACTTTGCTAGATAAGTATACTTTGCAATGTTGGTGAAATTGGCTACTGACCATTGCCCATTGCAGTCTTACCTCTGGAGACAGCAGTTTCCCTGAGATTTCACCTTCTTCTGAAAGTACAACAGATTATTGTGAGATGTTATGTTTCCAGAGTTGTTTTTATATTTATAGAGAATAGTCGGTATCTAGTGAGGCTTAGGAAACTGGATGGACGAGGCTTGCCCAGTCCATCTTGTTTCCAGGAAGAGCCAGATATTTTTTCCCATTCACGGCACTCACCTACTATTCTATTTATCCCGTCAAAATTCTAAAACAGCATTTAAATCAACTTAATTTAGTTAATTTAGCCTTCAAAAGCGAGACAAGTTAGAACCGAATTGCATCAAACATTCATTAGCGCTCAGAACATAGTTTGATACAGTATGGTTGTAAAATCCCTTGTTTACTAAATCAAAAGCCATGACAGTACTTTACTATTCAAAATATTTACAGAATAATCTTATAATATTACAACGATTTTGTTCTTTTCATCTTTGTGAATCATGGAAATGAAAAAACAAGACGACGGCTTTACGATTTAATCCTATTTAGAATGGCGACCAGCTCAAATCATGCATCCCGAATTAACCATGAAAACATGTGCACTTCAGGCAGGTTCAACCACAGGTGGAAGACTCGGGACCTATGACCCAATAAATGGTTCATTTTAAAAACGTTACCCCACCCACCCCATTCCGTACACTATACAGTATAGACTTTTTTCAAGGTAGGCAAGAGCTTGGAAAATGCCCTAGACAGGCTTAGTTTCGGGCTCGCTCAAATACCACGCATTTCGACTTTTCTGCTGACTTACACCTCTGGCAATTGATAAATGCCTTAGGCCCCCAAATATATTCACTTTAAACATCTGTGTTTAGTATATTGTTAGTTACACACGTTTTAGCTACCAACATTACAGAGAAATTTCTCTTTCCGAGAGAATCCCACACAATCAGCTTCACCCATCACCACCTGACTGGCTGTAGTATTTGTAATGCTTCAGTTTAGCTTTTCCCATGATGTCATTATTGATCATTCTGCGAATATAACAAAGGAAATCCGAAAGTAAAGTTCACGGAAGGTTATGTCTAAATGTTGGGACGCATATAAAAACTAGAAATGGACGCTTGTCGACAAGCGCATGTGTTTTTTCATTTCCATGTGTATCCCTCTCCCCAGATACACAAGTAGTTTGAAAAAAGGGTGTTCGAGTTATGCTCCGGAGACAAAATCAGTGACGGAAAAACAAAGGGAGATAACTAAAAAATTAGTGATGCAAGAGTTGTCATTCTTGCGTGACACACCTTTAGGGTCGTGGTCTATGCATGTGTGAAGTTTCATGAAAATATTCCAAAGGGTGTTCGAGTTATGCTCCAGACACGAAATCAGTGCACGAAACAAGAAAGGGAGATAACTAAGAAATTAACGACGCAAGAGTTGTCATTCTTACGTGCGACACACCTTTGGGTCGTCTTCTATGCATGTGTGAAGTTTAATAAACTAGAAAATGTGTTCATAGAACACGGATGTCCCACATATCGCTTTGATAATAAATGAGGCCAAATTCCAAGTCAAAATTTTCTTTTACCTGAGCGTTAAAGTTTTTGAAGCACCAAGTATGTGACCTTGACCCTGGGCTTGGCGGGGGCAGGACGAACGTGGATTTTGCACAGGGCGGTAGAGGACCATTAGAGCAATGCATATGTGAAATATGAAGCTGATCCGTGAAAGAAAACAGAAATTATAAGATATTTACCTGAGCGTTAAGTATGTGATCTTAACCCTGGGCTTGGCGGGGGCAGGACGGACGTGGATTTGGCACAGGGCGGTAGAGGACCATTAGAGCAATGTATATGAAATATGAAGGAGATCGGTCGAAGGATGAAGAAATTATGAGACATTTACCCGAGTGTTAAAGTTTTGTGACGGACGGACGGACGGGACGACGGGACGCACGTTCCTACGAATGAATACTTGTTGGGTTTTTACTCTATAAAAATACCCAACAAGAGTACCCAACACTATCCTAACCCTACCCAATAAGATCCCCGTACGCTTACAACAAGTACCCACCCATTCGTGTGTGCGGACGGACGGACGGACGGACGGACGGACGGACAAGGGTAACACTAAATGCCCCCTCCACTATCGTGGTGGGGCATAAAAATATTCCAAAGGGTGTTCGAGTTATGCTCTGGATACAAAATCAGAGCACGAAACAACAAAGGGAGATAAGTAAACAAGAATTCCGCGGAATCAAATGCCTCGCCTTGTCCAGCCTTGACCTCGAGCCTGGGCCCAAAAGCAATTTTCACTGGCCCGAACATATTATACAATTATTGACTAGTGAGCCATAGAATATCAGATTATATTCTATGGCTCACTAGTCAATAATTGTTTTATTATATGATAATAGTCTGTATATAGCACTTACGACCTTATGCTACTAGACAAAAATTGAAAAAGAATTTAAAAAAAAAAATGAAGAAAAAAAAATGGAAAAAAAAAGTTTAAAAATTAAAAATAATAATGCTTGCTACTGGAACCCAGAATTTTTTTATAATAGTCCTATATTTATCTACATATATCTGCACAGGTCCACATAATGCCACAATATTTTCAACACAGTTTACGAAAATGTAATATCCAATGTAGTAATTTACCTGTATAAATTACCTGTGGTGGTCAAGACTGGACATTTGCACATGCTAGCACATGCTCGCACATGCACAGGTGAATGGTTCTCCCAGTCTTTATTGTTCTCTCTACAGGTAAGGTGTACAGAGCACACGAGAAAAGGTGTACAGAGCAGACGAGAAAACGGGTCTTCATGCATTATTGTCCAGTTTGTAGAGTGTGCAAAACAAAAAAGGGAGATAACTCAAAAATTAGCTACGCAAGAGTTGTCATTCTTGTGCGCGACACACCTCCGGGTCGTGGTCTATGCATGTGTGAAGTTTCATGAAAATATTCCAAAGGGTGGTCAAGTTATGCTCCGGACAGGAAATCAGTGCGCGAAAACAAACAAGAGGGCCATGATGGCCCTAATTCGCTCACCTGACTCCATGAACACCAGAGGAGAATGTGACATTGAGTTCATGTGTTTTAAAAAAATTGTGCTATTTTTAGATGGCGGTCATCTTGGATTAAGCGATGACTCTCATTTTACAAAATCTGAAAATGCTTCACCCAGCATCGGCCATGTGCTTTCTGAGAAAAAGACGTTCAAAATCTTGAATAAATGGACCTTTTGGTGGCCATCATGGATGACATAATCATCCGATTCCGACAAATATTGCACCAGAGTGATCGCCTCATTGATACCTTCAATTTGATATATGACATGACCATATTCAGTCAAAATAAAATTTGACCCCAATTTGACCCCACGGGCCACGCCCATTTTTGACCCCGGGGTCACCATTTTAACAACTTTCAAAGAGCAATGTACATCGATCATTCCTACCAAGTTTCGTCGAAATCCGCCTAGCGGTTCATGAGAAGAAGATTTTTTAAGAATTTATGCTATTTTTAGACGGCGGCCATCTTGGATTAGCGATGACCTCCATTTTAACAAATCTGAAAAGGCTTCACCCATGGATCATAACTTTTAAGTTTGGCTACCATGGGCCAAGCGGTTCATGTGAAGAAGAATTTTGAAATCTCCAATAAAATAAAAGAACGACCTTTTGACATTTCGGCGGCCATCTTGGATGACATAACAATCCGATTTGTACAAAAAATGTAACAGAGTGATCGCCTCATTGATACTTTCGATTTGATATATAACATGACCATATTCGGTCAAAAATAAAATTTGACCCACGGGCCACGCCCATTTTTGACCCCGGGGTCACCATTTTAACAACTTTGAAAGAGCATTGTACATCGATCATTCCTACCAAGTTTCGTCGAAATCTGGCTAGCGGTTCATGAGAAGAAGATTTTTTAAGAATTTATGCTATTTTTAGACGGCGGCCATCTTGGATTAGCGATGACCTCCATTTTAACAAATCTGAAAAGGCTTCACACATGGACCATAACTTTTAAGTTTGGCTACCATGGGCCAAGCGGTTCATGTGAAGAAGAATTTTGAAATCTCTAATAAAAGAACGACCTTTTGACCTTTCGGCGGCCATCTTGGATGACATAACAATCCGATTTCGAAAATGCACCAGAGTGATCGCCTCATTGATACCTTCAATTTGATATATGACATGACCATATTCGGTGAAAAATAAAATTTGACCCCAATTTGACCCCACGGGCCACGCCCATTTTTGACCCCGGGGTCACCATTTTAACAACTTTCAAAGAGCAATGTACATCGATCATTCCTACCAAGTTTCGTCGAAATCCGGCTAGCGGTTATGAGAAGAAGCATTTTTTAAGATTTATGCTATTTTTAGACGGCGGCCATCTTGGATTAGCGATGACCTCCATTTTAACAAATCTGAAAAGGCTTCACCCATGGACCATAACTTTTAAGTTTGGCTACCATGGGCCAAGCCAAGCGGTTCATGTGAAGAAGAATTTTGAAATCTCTAATAAAAGAACGACCTTTTGACCTTTCGGCGGCCATCTTGGATGACATAACAATCCGATTTCGACAAAAAATGCACCAGAGTGATCGCCTCATTGATACCTTCAATTTGATATATGAAATTACCATATTCAGTCAAAAATAAAATTTGACCCCAATTTGACCCCACGGGCCACGCCCATTTCTAACCCCAGGGTCACCATTTTAACAACTTTGAAAGAGCAATGTACATCGATCATTCCTACCAAATTTTGTCGAAATCCGGTTGGCGGTTCTTGAGAAGAAGATTTTTTAAGAATTTGTGCTATTTTTAGACGGCGGCCATCTTGGATTACGTAATGACGTCATTTTAACAAGTTTGTAATCCCCCTACCTAAGGACCATGACCATGAAGTTTGGTGACCATAGGCCCAATGGTTACCGAGGAGAAGACGTTTGAAAATGTTCACGGACGACGGACGACGGACACATTGCGGTAACAATAGCTCACATGAGCTTCGCTTAGGTGAGCTAAAAAGGGAGATAACTAAAAAATTAGCTATGCAAGAGTTGTCATTCTTGTGCACGACACACCTTCGGTTCGTGGTCTAATTGAATGTGTGAAGTTTCATAAAAATATTCCAAAGGGTGGTCGAGTTATGGTCAATCAGTGCGCGAAACAAAAAAGGGAGATAACTAAAAAATTAGCTATGCAAGTTATCATTCTTGTGCGCGACACACCTTCGGGTCGTGGTCTATGCATGTGTGAAGTTTCATGAAAATGAAAATATTCCAAAGGGTGGTGGATTTATGCTCCGGACACGAAATCAGTGCGAGAAACAAAAAAGGGAGATAACTAAAAAATTAGCTATGCAAGAGTTGTCATTCTTGTGCGCGACACACCTTCGGGTCGTGGTCTATGCATGTGTGAAGTTTCATGAAAATATTCCAAAGGGTGTTCGAGTTATGCTCCGGACAAGAAGTGTCTGCGGCGGACGCGGACGTGACGCGGCCCGCTGTCAAATCCATAGTATCCCCCGATGTACAATAAACGCACGTCTTAGATAATTCATGGTTAGTGGATGACACTTATTAGTAACAAATTGTAACATCGGACACAATTATTTGCAGCTAATTTGCCCGTAACTAACGAAATCCTAAAAGCCGACGCTTGAAGTGAATATATTTGAAGACATTTATCGACCTAAGCCAGCAGAAAAATCGAAGTGTGTGGTGTTTGAACAAGACCGAAACTACGGCATTTTTCCAAGCTCTTGCCTACCTTGAAAAGGTTATACTGTATAGTGTACGGAATTGGTGGGTGGGGTAACAGTTTACAAATGAGCCATTCATCGGGTCCTAGGTCCGGTTCTTCCTCGGGTGGGTTCAACAAATCAGATGATATTGATACTTAACCCTTAGACCGCTAAATTAATTTTTTATTTTCTATTTTCCCTTTTTATCATCAAAAACATGCTTTGACAGCACTTTAGAATAATTTACAACATGCTTTGACAGCACTTCAGAATCATTTCCATTGATCAAAAGCTGAAAAGAGTTTAACCATTTGAACCCGAAAACCCACTATAGCGGTTTATCCTTATTCAAACAGTGCAGAACCAGATAAGGCGGCTCGTAACGAGCCGTCTCATCATAATCTGCACTTTTTGAAAGTACATTAATTTTCAGATTTTAGAGAACATAAAATACCCCCTTTTCATAAATTGACTGTCTGAAAACCATTTTGTGATGGTTGGATTGGTTGCAAAATTAACAGAACAAAATCCATTCCAGTGATTCCAAATTAATTCAAAATCGACAAGTGGATTGGAAATACGATGGAAGTATTTTTCATCCCTCGGGTGGAGATTGAACCAACAACATCTTTAGCCTATTTCCCCAACATTGCAAAGTATACTTTTCTAGCAAGTATACTTTGAGTGAGAAATTTTCAGTTTTAGGATAAATTTATTAATTTTTATTATACTGAATTTATTACATTATCACAGCCAAAATGGCTGTGATAATGTAATAAATTCAGTATAATAACTATGCATATTTTTAATCATCAAATATATGCAGTTGTTAGTTCTGTATGAAATAATGCATTTCAGGAAAAATAAATGATTACTCCCTCAAAGTATACTTTGCTAGAAAAGTATACTTTGCAATGTTGGTGAAATCGGCTACTGGTCAATGCTGTACAACTAGACTATCAAGCATGCACTAATTTCTTTCCGCACAAAGGATGACTACCATTTTTCACAAAAGTGAGAAGTGAATGGGTTTAACATTCCAGCAACAGCTAAGGTCATATAGAGACGCGACCACAGTTTAAAGTCTCATCCGACAGACCAGTGAGATGGAAATACTATGAAAGCATTTTTCATGCCCTAGGTGAGGTTTGAACCCACAACCTCCGGATTGGAAGTCAGGAGGCCGTTTCACTAAACTTTGTACGAGTAAAATGTTTGTAAGTGCAAAATTATGATAGTCTGTAAATTTCACATTAACACTGTTTTCTTGTAAACAATTATTGGATTTACATTTATTGAGGATATGCTGCATAATATAATTATGCAGCCTATGCTCAATAAATGTAAATTCATCAATTGAAATTTCCAGATGATCCTAAATTTGCACTTATGAACAGTTTCGTCGTACAAAGTTTAATAATTCCAGCACAAAAATATTTACACAATTCCCTAACATTTGATTGGTCCGTTGCAAGTCTCCGTCCAAAATTTATATCCCAGTAAACTCCATGCCGAACTACTTTCCGTAACCGTCAGGCGCAGTTAAAATAATTCTTAAGAAAACGGAAAATAAACACATTTTCTTGATTAATTTATTTCAAATGCTGGAATTATAAGGAATGAATGGCCTTTTTGTGGAATTTATCGGGGATATAAACTTGGAAAAGTCGCGGGAATACTGGACGAGGCCTTCCGGCCTTCGTCCAGTATTCCCGCGACTTTTCCAAGTTTATACCCCGATAAATTCCACAAAAAGGCCATTCATTCCTATAGTGAAACTTATGAACAGTTTTGTCGTACAAAGTTTAGTGAAACGCCCCATCATCAACATGGTAAAGTATACTTCGCTAGCAAAGTATAATTTGAGGGGAGAAATTTTCAATTTAACCCTTTCAACCCTAAGGAACTGGAATTGACTGTGATATGCTAATGTTCCGACCAATCCAATGGTCACAAAATGATTTTTAGATTTCGTCCATTTATGAAAAGGGGGTATTTTTGTTCTAAGAAATATGAAAATTACTTGCAAAAAGTGCAGATCCTGATGAGACGGCTCGTTACGAGCCGGCTCATCTGGATCTGCACTGTTTGCATAAACCGCTATAGCGGGCTTTCGGGTTCAAAGGGTTAGGGATAAATTTATTAATTTTTATTATAATAAATTTATTACATTATCACAGCCATTTTGCCAGTATAATAATTCTGTATACTTTTAATCATCAACTATATGCAGTCGTTAGTTATATATGAAACGATGCATTTCAGGAAAAATAAATGATTACTCCCTCAAAGAATACTTTGCTAGATAAGCATACTTTGCAATTTTGATGAAATCGGCCCCTGGTGTTCAAACCCATTTCTACCATCTTTGCGAATGAAAGCAATTCCATAAGTGCTCTTAAGCTTGCTTGTAATCGTAAATAACTGAAGTTGTGAAAATAAATATCGCATACCTGCTTTCGCTTTCTTCCAGTCTTGTTTTATTTTTATCTTGTCGGGGAACATGTTTGAGTATCTGACTTCGTCTTCTAGATCGTCCTCGTCATCATCATCATCCGACGAATCGTAGCCGGACCCATTACACGTGCCTGTGAGGATATACGAGACACGCCATGTGATTTTGTACCTTCAAACATTTGCGTAATTTCATTAAATATGTTGACAAAATTTACAATATGTTTCATAAATAAAGTCAAAAGTCAACAAAATTTTCAGTGTACACAATATTTTTCAAAATAAATGTACTCTGAAAATTTTGTCAACTTTTGACTTATTTATGAAAAATATTGTAAATTTTGTAAACCTATGTCCGAAGGTACAAAATTACATGGCGTGTCACAGAGCTCCAGTTAAGGTGCGTAATTTAGAGGTAATTTTTGTATTTCTCCATCAAAAATGGCAAGTTGGGAGTGCTTTAGAATCGTCTCAATGAGACAATTCTAAAGGACGCACAACTTGCCATTTTTGATGAAGATTTAACAAAATTTCACCCCAAGTTGGTCAAATTACGCACCTTAACTGGAGCTCTGGTGTCACATATGATACAAATAAACAACGTGGTTTTGCGAATTTATCGACATATACACTTCTATAAGTAATACTATACTGGGTGAAGAGCAGAAGGCAGGATTGAAACTAGAAAATGTGTTCATAGAACATGGATGCCCCCACCTGCAGCCTTGATAGTAAAATGAACACAAGTCATCAGTGACCTTGACCATGGGTGTTCAGACGTGGGTCATGTGCGAAACAAAGCAGCATCCCTAGACAGACATTGTGGACAAATATTATTGAAATTGTTGAAGGAGTTATTAAGAATACAACAAAAACTTAAACGCATTTGCCTTACAAACAAGGTGAACATAAATCCAAGCAAGGAAACAGAAAATATAGGCCATTATAATTTTGGTAGACGGACGCCTACGGCGCCGAGGATATGCCATAAGCACTTCTTCCTTCGGAAGGCGCGCTAAAAATAAACAGCAGACGCAAAATTTAATGTATCTCAGCACCGCCAAGGCATGCCTGTCCATTACAATGATGAGCAGACATAATCATCAGACGAACAACGATGAAACTATTAAACAAAATTTGAATACGATGAATACATTTGATCTCCAGTTCAAAAGGTTCTAGTGTACTTACTGACAGCACTTCGTGCGAAGAAAACCTCCTTGAACAATGCAAGCATGTGATCCTGAAATTAAATGCGGGTATACATTAGTTCAACAATAGGGATGTACAGTGGGTTTTTTTTACGTCCAAATATTCGGAGATTAAGGCCCAATTCCCCGCTCAAAAAAGTTGTTTTTTTCCCCAAACCTAGTATTGATGAAACTTGGTAATGATCCGACTAACGGATCGAGAAATATGGGAAATTTGGCTACATGCAAAATTTACGTCCCACAACGGTTAACCCTTCCTACGCTGTTGACGGAAATTGCCGTCTGCTGTTTTTCATTTTTGCTTTAATTGTTAACACAAAACTGGTTTTGACAGCACATGAGAATCGTCTCCACAGGAGACGATTCTCATGTGCTGTCAAAACCAGGTTTTTGTCGAGAAATATTGAAAATAAAACATTTCCAGCAGACGACATTTAATTCAGCGTAGTAAGGGTTAAGGTTTGTTCATTCACCAAGGTATAGGTTGTACTGATGCCTAAAACTAGTCCAGCCACAAATACACAGGGTTCCAGATAATGAATTAGTAATTGAGTATTGTCACTCCATCATTTCTGAAGCAATTGGGTATTTCACAATTTTAATTGGGTAAAATAAAATCACACTACTGTTTACACATCAACAGACAGCAATTATTGAATTAGTTTGCTTTGAAATAAAAACTGAATTAGTTTGCTTTGAAATAAAAACATATCTTGGCATTTCATGAGAATTGTCTCTTTGGAGACAATTCTAATGAAATACCAAGATGTGTTTTCATGGAAAATAAGAAAAATATGCTATATTTGTGGCCTGTTTATTGTTTTCTGCAGCATGATACAGGTACCACAAAATTGTTATTGCTTTTTGATACTCGCTACTTCGAATTTCAATTGGGTTTTTCAGCAATTTTAATTGGGTATTTACGCAAATACGCAGCTTATCTGTAGCCTATTTCATCAACATTGCAAAGTATACTTTACTAGCAAAGTATACTTTGAGGGAGTAATCATTTATTTTTCCAGAAATGCATTATTTCACATAGAACTAACAAATGCATATATTTCATGATTAAAAGTATGCAGAATTATTATACTGAGTTTATTACATTATCACAGCCATTAAATGGCTGTGATAATGTAATAAATTCAGTATAATAAAAATTAATAAATTTTTCAAAAAAATTGAAAATTTCTCCCTCAAAGTATACTTTGCTACTAAAGTATACTTTGCAATGTTGATGAAATAGGCTACTGGAGCTTGAATACATGTAGAAACCTACCGGATTCATGTCATCTGTGTTTTCCCCGGTGGTCAGTTTTCTGTAACTTTTACTGACCAGATGAAACTTCTGAAAATACAGAAAAAGAAATTGATAACATACTCAGTATTGCTTGCATCAATACACTGTAACTAACTAGATATGCCAACATGGCATACTGGACTCTAAACTAGGGATTGCGTGTGACTTTTTTGACGTAAGAAAATGGCTAAGTGCTTCATCACCATTTTGAAGGTCACACATGTACATTAAAGGTCATGTCATTGGTGGTGTGATAGCGTCGCGTCACACATGTTCAGGTGAATGAAGTGTCCAAATATTAATGCAATCCTTCGAGTACTATTGAAGATATTACATGATGCCAGATGGGGTCTCTTAAAAAGTTTTTGACGCAACAAAATGGCGAAGTGTTTCAGCACCATTTCGAAAGGTCACAAAGGTCATGTCATTGGTAGAAAGGGTGTGTCATACATGTACAGGTGATTAAAATTTAAAATATCCAAATATTAAAGCAATCCTTATAGTAATATATGAAGAAGCTCTTACAAACTAATTGATGTAAGAAAATGGTGGTGGTGCGAGTGTGTCACAGGTGAAGGAACTGTCCAAATATTAAAGCAATCCTTCAAGTAGTATTATTGTATATATTACATGATGGAGTAACTCATAAACTTTTCAATGCAAGAAAATGGCTAAATGTTTCATCACCATTTCGGTCATGCTATTGGTGGTGCGAGTGAGTCACACATGTTAAGGTGAATGAACTGTCCAAATATATATAGCAATCCTTCAAGTATTATTGAATATATTACATGATGGAGAAACGCTTACAAACTTTGTGACGTAAATGCAGAGCTCCAGATAAGCTGCGTATTTGAGTAAATACCCAATTCAAATTGCCAAAAAAACTATTGAAATCAGAAGTAGTGAGTATCAAAAAGCAATGCAAAATTTGTGGTATCTTTATTATGCTACAGAAAACAATAAACAGACCAGAAATATAGCATATTTTCTTATTTTTCCACAAAACACATCTTGGTATTTCATTAGAATTGTCTTCAAGGAGACAATTCTAATGAAATACCAAGATGTGTTTTCATTTAGAAGCAAACTATTCAATAAGTCTGGTCTGCTTATGTGTAAACAGTTGTGTGATTCTATTTTACACAATTAAATTTTTGAAATACACAATTCCTTCAGAAATGATGGAGTGACAATACTCAATTACTAATTCCTTATATGGAGCCCTGTAAATGTACACCTCAAGAGCAATGCAATACACATAGGGGCATAATAATTTGAGGGAGAAATTTTCAATTTAAGGATAAATTTATTAATTTTTATTATACTACAGTCGAACTTCGATGGGTCGAACCCTGGTAAACTCGTCAGCCATGCTTGCCTCGAACTAGCCTATAGGTCCCGGCAGAATTCCTATATAAATACGTTAAAACTACCCGGTATAGGTCGAACTTGTGAAAGTCGAACAACCCTCAATGCCTCGAATCGCTGTCACGCCCGGTCGTGTATAAATCCACTATAAACACCACAAAAACTCGAACATGTCAGACGATTGTCTCCAGACTAGTTGATTGACTTTCACACCTATTGTTAACCGGTTGTCAAACAAATCTCAAGTGGTCATTTGAGCGTATACAATAACGGCAGTCGTGACCAGCATACGTGGTAATTATGCATTGACCAATGTCGGCGAAGTTGTTAGTTAATTAAAGTGGTAATTTATGGGACTGGGTTCCATGTGATAGTAAATTATGATATGCAGTGAATGTGGTTCCGGGTCCGAAGTAGTGATGGGGCGACTGGGCATGCATCTATTGATTTATCAGTGTATGACGAGCGAAGCGATGTAATTTTATACCTACAAGCATGCGCATCATTTTATGGCAAATATTCACTCACAAAGATTTATATTTGATTAGATAAATATTTTTCATGAAATTACACAAATGCCAATAGGTACAAAATCAGAGATGCTTTCACATGATCGTATCGGACGGGGCAATCAAGTCCGCCAATTGTATTTCGTAATCATTTTCTGTTGTTCTCATGTTCTATTGCTGTATAATGGCTATGTAAATAAAAACACACATGAGTTTGCCGCTTTCTTTATTTTATTAAAGCCTGTTTCTGTTAATAAACGACTGTGACAATCAACCGTAAATGCAAATGTAAGCGCATTTATATGAAACAACGTGTCGTAATGACGACTTGTTTCACTTAGTACACTGACCAACTCGTAGATCTGAAATGGTTACAGTAGAAAATCCCGATGGGTCGAACAACGGATGGGTCGAACTAAAACTTAACCCCGCAGGCTGTTCGACCCATCAAAGTTCGACTGTAAATGTATTACATTATCACAGCCATTTTGGCTGTGATAATGTAATAAATTCAGTATAATAATTAATCATCAAATATATGCAGTCGTTAGTTCTATATGAAACATAGGGGGCATAATAATTACCAAACAGGGTAGACTGACCCAGTTTAACCCATTAATGGTCATATACAAATAGTTGTCGATTTTTTTATTTCGTAATTTTCTTTATTTTGTCTCAAAAGTACATGTATCTATTGTTTGGCTCGTATAACTGACTCCTAGAGACGGTTCAAATCAGTATTAAAAACATATATTTTTATTGAGAAACAAATAATCATATTTTTTCAAAAAAAATATAATTCCGCCACGGTGTGGCGCCTGCCGAGGCATTTGACCGTAACATGATCATGGGCATGTGCTGAAGTAAGCATCACAAAAACCGCCAGAGAAATGCTTGCTTCAAACACAAAAAAAGTTCAAGGTTGAAGAAACATTTTGACAATAAAAAAATGGCTAAGATGCCCCACATATCGCTTTGATAATAAACGAGGCAAAATTCCAAGTCCAAAAGGGGAGATAATCCATGACCCGGGGGTCGAATCAAAAATCAAAATATACTTTGCGCATCTACTCATCATAAGGAAGCTACACGTCAAGTTTCAGGTGTGTAGCTATTAGGGTTTAAAAGATTTACGACTTTCAAGCCAAAATTGGAAAAAAGTGGTAGATAACCCATGGTTATAAACTTTGCGCTTCTACTCATCATAAGGAAGCTACATACCAAGTTTCAGGTATGTAGCTAGTAAATTTTAAAAGTTTTACAAGTTACAAGGTTGGTGACGGATAGAAGGACGGGACGGAAACAGTGTTTTAGATCCATAATTTTTTAATAGGTCCAGTTACCAGTAAAATGGATAGGACATTTTTCAAAATGGATAAGACAAGTATCCGCTAGCGAGCAACTCTCGCGAGGCGCTAGGGGTGTGCGGCATGCACCCCCCCCCACCCCACTAAAAAAGTTTGAAGTCAACATTCAATGTCCAGCATGCTGGTGGAGTCTAGGACCAATATTTTTCACACAGTTTGGTGTCACATTTCTGACAGGACTTCTGACTTTAGGAAAACAGACAGAAATGTGCCCATGTCTGCAAAAATGTACAACATTTGGCATTTGCCGCCAGCGTAAACCGAATGATAAGTTACAGACCATACATACATACATGTAGCAGCACTAGCTGTCTCATTAGAACTCCAGCACAAGCTGTAATGTTTCAAGATGCACAAAGTATGTGACCTTGACCCTGGGCTTAGAAGGGGCGGTACAGACGTGGATTTGCCACAGCGCAGTAGACGACCCTTGGAGCAATGCGTGTGTGAAATATGAAGCAAATCCAAGCAAGGAAACAGAAAATATACGTCATTTACCCGAGCGTCAAGGTTTCGAGATGCACAAAGTATATGACCTTGACCCTGGTTTAGAAGGGGCGGCACGGACGTGGATTTGCCACAGCGCAGTAGAGGACCCTTGGCAATGTGAAATAGAAGCAAATCCAACAAGGAAAATCGCCATTTACCCGCACAAGGTTTCGATCCAAAGTAGACCTTACCCTGGGCTTAGAAGGGGCGGCACGGACGTGGATTTTCCACAGCGCAGTAGAGGACCCTTGGAGCAATGCATGTGTGAAATATGAAGCAAATCCAAGCAAGGAAACAGAAAATATAGGCCATTATAATTTTTGAAGACAGACGGACGCCTACGACGCCGAGGGTATGCCATAAGCACTTCTTCCTTCGGAAGGCGTGCTAAAACTGAAAAAACAACCGACAATGTTCGAAACTGTGGGTACAAAATTACCAAACATCATGGTCAATTTGTACCTACATGTAGTGTTCATACATACATGAAAAGTGAAGCGGCCATATGCTCCAGAGATTTTTTTTTGGCCATTCAGACAGACCCCCTGAATCGTGCGACAGTCGCCTTCACAACGACCCGCTTCCAGAAATTAATTTGCACACCTCTTGGCCATATTTTACGCTTGATTCCAGGGTTGGCAATTTCCCGGGAAATAAGAGTATTTCCCAGGACGGCGGGAAATACCGGGAAATACTGGGAAATACCGGGAAATATGAATCTTGGTGGTCTTTTTCATTCCAAAATGTCAAGATGAGTTTCTATATTCCCCTATATCTACTATGGTTTATATCTGTGTAGACTGATAAGCCTACAGGTAAAACATTCTGCAATAAAAAAAGAAATAATAAGTTTATTTAGAGAAAACAAACATCATTCTTTTCTAAACAATTTTCTTCCCTATTTACAAGTCTATGTTAAGTATTTGCCAACTGTCTATTTTATTGTATATGAGAACACCCCTCATTACTATAGTAACCTGCCACTAATAAAAGCTGCTTTTGGAATTTTGAGAAAATCCCTGTTGATAACGGATAATCCATGTACAGTGTAAGTGTAATTGTTTTACAACTTGACATGACCATATACAGACCACCTGGGTTCTTATTATACAGTATGACACAAAAGGTGTTAGATAAGGCTGACTTAACAGCCTGTTGTCATAGTTTATTAAAGTATATTAAAGTCTCATCAATGTACATGCAAATAAGTAGACATTAGTAGGCTTTTGGCTAATTTTAGCGATTTTAGGTACTGTATCTCATACATACCATCGTGGCCCAGTCTTCACGTTAAATAAATGTCATAATAATAATGCAAATAAGTAATACAAATGCAAAGCGTAAAACAACAGTACTTGTCAGTCATATAAGACTTGTAAGAGACTGTGTATGTACATCTTGCATGCTAAGATCATTTATTATCATTTCTTGATACCGAATACATGTATTAGTGTGGAAGAAGGTTGACAATTAACAGCCTGTTGTCTAAACATATCCTTGTGAATTTTATCTAGCAGACACTCGGATGCTTCCTAAAAAATGAAGTAATTTACAAAAAAATAATACAACCAAAATATAAATGTCATGGTTGCCAAATATTCCACCTGATGAGTACCCCTAGTTGGGAATGAAACAGATCTATACATTGTCATTAACCCCTATATCTAATTATTAAGTTGTTGATTGTTTAATTAACTATTACTGATCTTAAAACTTAATTTAAATAACTTTAATTATCAAATAATAACATCAAAATTCATATTTCCCGGTATTTCCCACTTTGGGGAGTATTTCCCGGGACGGGAAATACCGGTATTTCCCGCCGGGAATTCCCGCCCCCGGTATTTCCCGGCCAACCCTGCTTGATTCGCTTTGTTTTTATAAAGTATTGTGTATGAAATGTAAGAAAACATTTATTTAACCAGGTGAGCTGATGATCTTGAAATAATGCCCTCGTGATCGAGTCCTATCGCTAAACAAACTCGGTTCACTACGCTCATTCATTTGTTTCGTATACAGACCCAATCACTCGTGCATTATTTCACGATAATCAGCTCACCTGGTTAAATAAACGGTATATATCATTATGATCAAGATGTCTCAATAAAAACAATGAAAGTTATCATGGTTATATATTTTAGTGTTGTTTATTTATGAAAACAATAACCAAACTGGGTACGAAATGACTTGCTATGGGTACAAATTGACCAAAGACTGCGTACGAAATGACTAAACCGGGTACGAAATGGTATGGGTACGAAACGACCTAGTACCTGTTCAGCAGCACTGGTGCTCGCGGGCGCTATGAGTGCTTTGTTTCTGAACAACATTGCTCGCCGAAGCGCCTGCAAGTAGGCCAGCGAGGTACTTTGAACTTACAGCAAGTTTTCGCCGTGGTTCAGTTGTTGTTAATCCTTTCGCTACGCTGCGAGCCCCCAAACTGCTGAACATACATACTGGATCACAGTCTATAGTTTATACCTGGTTTGAAATTTGTAAACAGTGCGCGTGAGGAAGATGTGTTTCAAATCTGTTTTAAGGATTTAGATAGTAGTTACTCGCCCTGTCGGACTATAACCACTCGCCAATGCGAGAGGGCGAGTGGAATTTTACACCCCTGGTGGGGCATAAAAAGGTCAAGGTCATGTTAAGGTCACGAAAGTGTTCCGAAGGCTCACATGTACATATATATCAAGTGTCCAAATATTGAAGCAATCCGTCAAGTAATATTAAAGTCATACCATGATGACGAGGCTTGTACAAATTTTATGACTTTTCGAACGCGAGGACGACAATGGAAAAAGCGGTGACTATAGTCACGCCCTCTGCTAAAGCAGGCGCGACAAAAATAGACAGCATTTACACTATAAGCAAAATGGTGCATCCTCAGCATGGAATAGGTTAAATTGCTATCTGGCAGAAAATGAGCAAGAAACAAACAACGCCAACAAACCTTGAGTGATTCGGAGTTGCCGCTGTGTTTATCTGGGTGCCACTTGAGAGCCAGTCGCTTGTAGCTCGTTCTCACAGAGTCCTGGTCGACTCCTGAAACACAGTGATAGAGCTCCAGATAAGTTTTGTATCTAAAAGAGTATAATACCCCCATATTTTAAATTCAATGCGTATTTTACTTTACAAGTGTATTATTGATTTTATTCCATACTAAATAGGGAACAAATGATAAACAAGAAATGCGTCTGTCGAAAGCGGACGCCACCTGCAGCATATTTGAGAAACTGTGACAAAGTGGTTAACCGAAAAGTGTGACGGACGGACAGACAGACGGACGGTCCAAACACTATATGCCACCTGTTTCTTCGAAACACGGTGGCATAAAAATAATTAAAAAATCAACTTATTTCAGCTGCAAAAAGCAAACACTGTCTGCTTTTTGCAGCTCCACTAAGTAAATATTAAACTTTATTACATATTTTCAGTGTTTGCTTTTTGCAGCTCCACTAAGTAAATATTAAACTTTATTACATATTTTCACTACTCAATTTGAAAATGAATGCGTATTTTCACATTGCTGTGAGTATTTTGTACTCCCACTTTTGATAATGAATGCATATTCTGCTAAGTGAGTAAAATACGCCAATACGCACCTTATCTGGAGCTTTGACAGTGAATTGACTGATTGATTGTGGTACGAATGGAATGGAATGGTGCTTAACGGCCCATCAACACAAAAGAGTATCATTTAGGGCCAAGCAATGTAGATGAAGAATAAATTGTGGTACGAATGTGACTTGACGAGCAAATTTGGGTTTATGCTACTGTTGTACAGTGGAATCTTTCCATACCGGACGCCATGGGAGGTGCCCAGGGTGTCCTTCTTAGAGAGGTTTCACTGTCAATCAAACATTTGATCACTCCGAGTCAAAGTTGTGTGCTATGCGATCCCGAACAGACACAGTAAGCGGATTGAAACATTGGAATTCCTAGTTGCGAATGGTAACTCTTGCAATTTACTCCCGTACCGTCTGTAGCAAGATTTACGATTCCACTACATGTAATAGGATTCCTCTGCAGAATAGCGAATCAGATCTGATTCGCACTTTAGCAGTTAATTGTGACATACTTAAGGCCAAAAGAAACTTTACTAAAGTTTCTTTTGGCCTTAAGTATGTCACAATTAACTGCTAAAGTGCGAATCAGATCTGATTCGTAAAGTTTCTTTTGGCCTTAAGTATGTCACAATTAACTGCTAAAGTGCCAATCAGATCTGATTCGTAAAGTTTCTTTTGGCCTTAAGTATGTCACAATTAACTGCTAAAGTGCGAATCAGATCTGATTCGCTATTCTGCAGAGGAATCCTATTAGTGGAATCGTTACTTTACAGTATAGAAATGGTTCAATATTTTGTGAACCAGGAAGTTTAAACAAGAGCTGTAGGAGAACAGCATAGCTTGACTACGAGGGTTGTCGATGTACACATAGCTTGACAAAGAAGGTGACTGCGGCCTGCATAAAAACCTTAACCAAGGTTGACTAAAAACCTTAACCAAGGGAAATTAAGTAAGTAATTCAAGGTTAAATGTAGGTCAATGTCAGATATAGGTCAGGGGTTATTGATGTACATCACTAGGAGATGAAAATTTTCCAAGTATGGTTTCTGTAGGCCCAGGAGTATTCCATATACAAGCTTGACTAAAAACCTTAACCAAGGGGAAATAACTAAGTAATCCAAGGATAAAAGTAGGTCAAGGTCAAATATAGGTCAGGGATTATTGATGTACACCACTAGGAGATGAAGTTGTCCCAAGTATGGTTGATGTAGGCCCAGGAGTATTCCATATACAAGCTTGACTATAAACATTAACCAAGTAATTCAAGGTTAAATGTAGGTGAAGGTAAAATAAAGGTCAGGGGTTATTGATGTACATCCCTATGAGAAAAAAGTTATCCAAGTATGGTGTCTGGATGCACAATAGTATTCCATGTACAAGCTTGATTAAAAACCTTAACCAAGGTTGACTAAAAACCTTAACCAATGGGAATTAAGTAAGTAATTCAAGAGGAAATGTAGGTGAAGGTCAAATATAGGTCAGGGGTTATTGATGCACATCACTAGGAGATGAAGTTGTCCAAGTATGGTGGGTGTAGGGCCAGTAGTATTCCATATACAAGTAGGTCAAGGTCAAATATAGATCAGGGGTTATTGATGTACATCCCTATGAGAAAAGGTTGTCCAAGTATGGTGTCTGTATGCAAAATAGTATTCCATGTACCAGCTTGACTAAAAACATTAACCAAGCTTGACTAAAAACGTTAACCAAGGGTAATTAAGTAAGTAATTCAAGAGGAAATGTAGGTGAAGGTCAAATATAGATCAGGGGTTATTGATGTACATCACTAGGAGATGAAGTTGTGCAAGTATGGTGGGTGTAGAGCCAGTAGTATTCCATATACAAGCTTGACTAAAAACCTTAACCAAGGGGAATTAAGTAAGTAATTCAAGAGGAAATGTAGGTCAAGGTCAAATATAGATCAGGGGTTATTGATGTACATCCCTATGAGAAAAGGTTGTCCATGTATGGTGTCTGTATGCACAATAGTGTTCCATGTACAAGCTTGACTAAAAACCTTAACCAAGGTTGACTAAAAACCTTAACCAAGGGGAATTAACTAAGTAATTCAAGAGGAAATGTAGGTGAAGTTCAAATATAGATCAGGGGTTATTGATGTGCATCACTAGGAGATGAAGTTGTCCAAGTATGGTGGGTGTAGGGCCAGTAGTATTGCATATACAAGCTTGACTAAAAACCTTAACCAAGGTTGATTAAAAACCTTAACCAAGGGGAATTAACTAAGTAATTGAAGAGGAAATGTAGGTCAAGGTCAAATATAGATCAGGGGTTATTGATGTACATCACTAGGAGATGAAGTTGTCCAAGTATGGTGGGTGTAGGGCCAGTAGTATTCCATATACAAGGTTGACTAAAAACCTTAACCAAGGTGTCACGCCGACGTGACAACATAAGCTCTACTTTTTCTTCGAATAGCCATGCTAAAAATGCTTTTTAATGCTGAATCTAATCTGCAAATACTGCAGCAGGGCTCCAGATAAGGAATTAGTAATTGAGCATTGTCATTCCATCATATCTGAAGCAATTGTGTATTTCAATATTTTAATTGGGTAAAATAAAATCACACTGTTGTTTACACATCAACAGACAGCAATTATTGAATAGTTTGCTTCGAAATGAAAACATGTCTTGGCATTTCGTTATAATTGTCTCCTTGGAAAATAATAAAAATATGCTATATTTGTGGTCTGTTTATTGTTTTCTGTAGCATGATAAAGGTACCACAAATTTGTTATTGCTTTTTGATACACGCTACTTAAGATTTCATTTGTGTTTTTGGCAATTTTAATTGGGTATTTACGCAAATACGCAGCTTATCTGGAGCTCTGCTGCACCAAAACATTAGATGCACAAGTTTATATAGATTGTGTAACCAATGAAAAGACGACAAAACCCTTCATTTCAAAAACTGCAGTAAAAGAGAACACAATATGGAAACTTTCCTAGTCGTAATAACACTTACACTTCGCAGCCTAAACCTGCAGGGTGTTGACGTCCATAATTCGCTATATTTTTATTGAGAGACAATTCTACAATATGATACAAAAATATTACCATAAACTTACCTAATAAAGTATGTATTGCCAAATTTTTAGGTTACTCTCCACGAAGTAGAATGTAAACAAAGAACATTTCAAACGCACATTTGGAAAGACTACTCTGTCATAAATCTATGCAATGCAGTGTAATGAAATTTAATTAGAATTAAGTACTCAGAACTATGTAATTCCTAGTCGTGACTTCATGACAGTCTTGATATACTCTTGCAGAGCTGCCAACCCCATGTCTGTCACATGGAGAGAAAAAGGGGCTATTATCAGGAACACCACATGTGTTTTTCAGAGCCTTGTCTCGGCCACCATGACCAACTGAAAAATCACAATTACTCTGCTTGCTGCGCTCGCTTTGGAGCATTGAAGAAATCAATATCGCTGAGCGCTTGAAACTACTATTACTACACAACAAGAATCGAACTTAGGCCTAGGCGAGTACGATTACAGGTAAATTAAACAAGAGGGCCATGATGGCCCTAATTTGCTCACCTGACTCCATGAACAGCAGAGGAGAATGTGACATTGAGTTCATGTGTTTTAAAAAAATTGTGCTATTTTTAGATGGCGGTCATCTTGGATTAAGCAATGACTCTCATTTTACAAAATCTGAAAATGCTTCACCCAGCATCGGCCATGTGGTTCCTGAGAAAAAGACGTTAAAAATCTTGAATAAATGGACCTTTTGGTGGCCATCATGGATGACATAATCATCCGATTCCGACAAATATTGCACCAGAGTGATCGCCTCATTGATACTCAATTTGATATATGACATGACCATATTCAGTCAAAAATAAAATTTGACCCCAATTTGACCCCACGGGCCACGCCCATTTTTGACCCCGGGGTCACCATTTTAACAACTTTTAAAGAGCAATGTACATTGATTATTCCTACCAAGTTTCGTCGAAATCCGGCTAGCGGTTCATGAGAAGATTTTTTAAGAATTTATGCTATTTTTAGACGGCGGCCATCTTGGATTAGCGATGACCTCCATTTTAACAAATCTGAAAAGGCTTCACCCATGGACCATAACTTTTAAGTTTGGCTACCATGGGCCAAGCTGTTCATGTGAAGAAGAATTTTGAAATCTCTAATAAAAGAACGACCTTTTGACATTTCGGCGGCCATCTTGGATGACATAACAATCCGATTTCGACAGATAATGCACCAGAGTGATCGCCTCATTGTTACCTTCAATTTGATATATGACATGACCATATTCGGTCAAAAATAAAATTTGACCCCAATTTGACCCCACGGGCCACGCCCATTTTTGACCCCGGAGTCACCATTTTAACAACTTTGAAAGAGCAATGTACATCGATCATTCCTACCAAGTTTCGTCGAAATCCGGCAAGCGGTTCATGAGAAGAAGATTTTTTAAGAATTTATGCTATTTTTAGACGGCGGCCATCTTGGATTAGCGATGACCTCCATTTTAACAAATCTGAAAAAGCTTCACCCATGGACCATAACTTTTAAGTTTGGCTACCATGGGCCAAGCGGTTCATGTGAAGAAGAATTTTGAAATCTAATAAAAGAACGACCTTTTGACCTTTCGGCGGCCATCTTGGATGACATAACAATCCGATTTCGACAAAAAATGCACCAGAGTGATCGCCTCATTGATACCCTTCAATTTGATATATGAAATGACCATATTCAGTCAAAAATAAAATTTGACCCCAATTTCACCCCACGGGCCACGCCCATTTTTGACCCCAGGGTCACCATTTTAACAACTTTGAAAGAGCAATGTACATCGATCATTCCTACCAAGTTTTGTCGAAATCCGGTTGGCGGTTTTTTAAGAATTTGTGCTATTTTTAGACGGCGGCCATCTTGGATTACGTAATGACGTCATTTTAACAATTTTGTAATCCCCCTACCTAAGGACCATGACCATGAAGTTTGGTGACTATAGACCCAATGGTTACCGAGGAGAAGACGTTTGAAAATGTTCACGGACGACAGACGACGACGGACACATTGCGGTAACAATAGGATTTATTTGTAGAATTTGAAACAAAATTATTATTTTCCGATATTTCCGCGCTGAAAGTGGCATTTTGATGTGGAATTTTCAAAAACAGTGATCAAATTTACATATTTTTAAATTAAATAACTTGTGGGTTATTTAAATATGCATGTAAATAGTAGTTGTGAAATATTTTAAGCTTTTATTGTTCATAGAAATAAAAAAATTATTTTATTGACAAAATGCATGAATATCTGAGAGAAAAAAACAACATGTTTTCTGTAAAAAAATGTATTGAAATCAACATTGTAATGCTGGTGTATGTTTTTAAATGTAAACTAGGGTCAAATCCAAGTGTTTATACTGTTAGATGCTGTATATGTTCAGTTTTATTGAAAATATAAAATGCCAATATACAAATAGCAGCCATCACGACCCAACTTGATTGGGTCAGTGATGTTCTTGACTATGTAATCCCTTGCTCTAAATTAGTTCTGAGTACATAACAATAATTACATTTCATTACACTTGTGGTAGGGACGGTGTGTGGCTCCCTGTCGGGAATGTACTTCGCGTTGTTGTACAAGTTGGTATCCGCTATTTATCCCTACCCTAAGGCCTAGGCATATGATCGTTCCCAGGTTCCGATTTTGGATGTATTGTCGGGACTGGGGGTGTTGTGATTGGTTGTGAAGGGTGGCTGGAGTGGGACTGGGGGACTGTACTGTGACTGAATGGGACTAAGAAACTCTGGAGGACTATATGGGTGACTCTCGGACGTAATTGCAACTATCCTCAGGATTGTCCCAGGCATGGGGCAATCCGGCTTTATTTATTTACGCCAGAGGGCCAGATTATTAAAAGGGAAATGCAAATTAATTATATTTCAATCTTTTATCATTTGTACTGTTTCACAAGATTATTTATTAGTAGGAAATAATAGACAAGAATATTTTCTGGGTTGGAGAATTTAACTAAGTAGCTGGGGGCCGTTTCACTAAACTTCGTACGTCTAAAATGTTCGTAAGTGCAAACTGATGATAGTCTTTAAATGTTACATTAACAACGTTTTCTTGTAAACAATTAATGGATTTACATTTATTGAGCATAGGCTGCATATGCAGCCTATGCTCAATAAATGTAAATCCATCAATTGAAATTTCCAGACGATCCTAAATTTGCACTTACGGACATTTTATTTTAGTCTTACGAAGTTTAGTGAAACGGGCCCCAGGTGGATTTAGCTGATTAAATCCCACATGACTGGCAGTGTATTTGAACCTTCCCCCATTCTGGTAGAGTTGATCTGCACTGAATAGGAGATTTAAAGTAACCTAATGTTTTAGTGTATTTAAAAGCCTGCAGGGCCTGAAAATAGCACTGGTCAGAGGTCCTGGACCTGCAAATTTTAAAGTCGGACCTTTGTATTTTACAAGCAACAAGTCCGCCGGACCTGTGATAAAGTTGAAATTGTTATCATCATTCAGTGGCGATGCTAAAACCATTCTGATTATCGTCTTATAAGATACTTTATGGTGACTCATTAGAGTATTTACACATGTTGTGACGAGTCATTTCCCATAAAACAGACATATATTTCTACCGTTTTTCTAGCGATTATCCTCTCGGACCTTCCAAAAAATTCCTTGGACCTTTCCCTTTTTTCCTCGTTAGGTCCCGGACCTACTGGTAAAAGCTGCTATTTTCAGACCCTGCCCTGGAGGTGTTTGGAACCTCCCCCAATTCTAGCAGAGTTGATCTGCCAACGAGTAACGAAAATCAAGAGCTTTTATACTCGTACACAGGATTAACCCCGAATGACCTGTCGGCCGAAATTGGCTGGGACGAGTAAGTCACAAATAATTTCATCCAATCAGATTCATTCAAGTCCGGATCTGCGAACTGTCAAGACTGTGTTTATTTGGCTTTGTAAAACCACATGTTTGCAATAGAAAATGGTGTTTAAACCACATAAAAGGTCAATGTCATCGATAAATATCGATGGATTTACAGAAAACAGACTTTAATGCTTCTGCTAACACCAACAAACAGGTAATATGTTAGTGAGAATTTGTCTGCTAAATCCTGACTTCATTCCCGAATTAGTTCGGACCCGACAAAAATTTAATTCTACCACACCATCATGACTGTATATCAAGACAGTCATGAAGTCATGACTATGACGGAGTAGTCTTTCCAAATGTGCGTTTGAAGCGTTTTTTATTTACTTTCTACTTCGTGGAGAGTGACCCAAGTCTAGGACTTTCAGAAAATGCAAAATAGTAATTGCTTTTTATTGTTTCTAAAAATGGTTAGTTGTTGCTACCTAACAATTTTGCAAATACACACTCGATTAGGTAAGTTTATGGTAATATTTTTGTGTCACATTGTAGAATTCTCTCTAAATAACAAATAGTGAAGTATGAACGACAACGCCCTGCAGGATTTTTCTATATTTCAGCATAGGAGCTTTATGGGATGAACAAAAACCCGATGTGATAATCCAGTTACACTGAGGATCTGTATGAATCTAGAAGGAATGACAGCATTCATCATCTCAGTCAACGGAAGTAACTTCATTTACCTTTGACCGGCTCGCTAATTGTAAGTTACTAATCCGCATGTAGGCTGGGAACCATTTTTCAACCAATGGAAGTACGCACTGGTTTCGTGATTGGTTTTGTCATTTATCTGAATAGGTAATCATGAATTAAATATTGTAAATGACATTAATATGGGATATTTCCTGCCACGTGTTCATGTTAATGTGACTCCATGTTGTATGTCAACACAGGCAGTGTCGATCTGGCACAAAAACAAAATCAGCTGGTGAACAGCGAGGTAATCACGAAACCAGTCAAAGGTAGCCTAATTTACGTCACTTCCGTTGGTTGAAAAAAACAACAACAACAAAAACATGGCGAATGTCTGGCCTTTCCATATACTATACATCCTGCGATAGGAGTCGTCAACACATCGGTTTCGTTCATCCCATAAAGTGCCTATGTATTTCAGTGCGCGAACACATTTTTACAGCGACAAAAACTTTAGTCCCTGTTCTCATGGATCCGTGCCCCTAAGCACATACATTCATATTGTGTGTTATATTCTGATTAATTCCTGAAAATGTATACATCAACATAAAGTTCAAACACTCGACTATGAGTGCACGTACGGAATTCGCCAAAATTGTTGTTTATGCAAGTCTTAAAGAGTCCCTAGAAATAACCCACCCAAGTCACCTAATTGATCTTGAAACTTCTCATCAGGTTCGTGCCCTACACTTTTTTTTCACATTTGAGCGACATTCCTTGATCACTCATACAAAAAAGCTGTGTTGCTGCCTACATGCATGACATTTAAATATGGTGAAGTCCAGATTCACCTAGAAATCAACATATATCACATTTTATGCATAATCTGCGAACAGACCCTCTTCAGATTAAGGAAGTATGTAGAAAAATCAGAAAATATGGGGTAAATCACAATTGTATGTAAATGTAACTTATAAAACCGTGGGAAACAACTTAAAATACGTTTTTAAAATAGTTTTCAATTAACGCTATTCTTAGAATATGCTTATTCACTTGTTTTCCAGGGGCACGAATCAATGAGAAGGCACGAATCCACGAGAATTGGGGCTATATGTAGTAAAAAGTATAGTACATATGCGAGACTTATTTAACAAATATTAGTCAGATAAATGAAACATTGGTGAATTAAAACATCACAAGATAAAAAAGACACAAAACAGAAAGTGGAATTTCTATTGTTGTGCAACAGATTTCACAACTTGCAAAAATAATTTTCTTCAACTAACAAAACTGCATAAAGAACATTACTAATCATGTTTGGCAGTTAGACCTACCAAAGGGCAATTCTAGAAAGTCATAAGCTTCTTCTCTAGTCAAACCCATGTTATGAAATACAAAGTAGGAAGAACAATACGACAAATTTACTCGCACTCGGCAGAAATTAAATAACTGTCGGCCATGTTACATCTCCTTGCATGTGCGACGATCACGTGACATTACGCGGGAAATATCGCGATTTGACGAGAAGTAAACACAGAAATCATCCGAAGCACAGGTAGACGGAACATAGAATTCTTAACTTAACATACACAATGGTGTCTGCCAATTATGCCCACAGAATGCTTTCCAAACAATTTATATGTCCTTACCATTCCCACATTCAGTCAAAATTCTCTGATTATTCAATGCAGTTCAAGGAAGTCTGTGCAGAGTAATATGTCATGATAACGTTCTGACGTCAGTAAATTGTGTGATGTGACGTTAGTTCTGTGTATTTACAGACACATTGTTTTCTTATAATTCCATTCTATTATATGATTTGGATATTCCTCCTCTTTGTAGGAGCACACAGGTCGCATAAACCTGGTGATTAACGAGAAACTTCGTGACACACACCCCAGCTAACAGAAATACGTTGTTGGAATGTTGTTACAATGTTTCATGAACATAGGCAGCGGAAGCCGAACATTATTGGGGGGGGGGGCAATGTTGAGGGCCCCGAATGGGCCCGAATAGCGCTAGGGGGGTCCGGGGGCATGCCCCGTAAAATTTTTCTACAAAGTTTCTCAGCAAAGTTCCTCAGTACTCATGATTATTACACAAATATATTAGAATAATAAATCCAAAATTTACAGAATTATTTATTGGGGGGGGGGGCAACAAAATTATTGGGGGGCCTAGGCCCCCGCCCCCGCCCCCCCCCCCCCCCCCCCCCCCCCCCCCCCCCCCCCCCCCCCCCCCCCCCCCCCCCCCGCTTCCGCCGCCCCTGATGAACGTTGCAGTTACGTTGTCATAAAGCCGTTGGTACAACGTACTTGAGGAAAGTTTTCCTATCGGAGATTTCACGTAGTGATTTTACCTTTTATGACGACATTCACACGACGTTTTCATAATGACCATGATGACGTTGGCACAACGTACTTGAGGAAAGTTTTCCTGTCGTAGATTTCACGTAGTGATTTTACGTTTTATGACGAGTCACAAGACGTTGTCATAATGGCGTTGGTACAACGTACTTCAGGAAAGTTTTCCTGTCGTAGATTTCACGTAGTGATTTTACGTTTTATGACGACATTCACAAGAAGTTTTCATCATGACGTTGGTACAAAAGTACTTCAGGAAAGTTTTCCTGACGTAGATTTCACGTACTGAATTTACGTTTTATGACGACATTCACAAGTCGTTTTCATAATGAGGTTGTAACAACGTACTTCAGGAAAGTTTTCCGGACGTAGATTTCACGTAATGATTTTATGTTTTATCACGACATTCATAAGACGTTTTCATAATGACGTTGGTACAACGTGAATACGTCTACCCACGCATGTGTGGGCGACACAAAAACCCCGTTTAAAAACTATAAAGCCATTGTATTGTGATAGTGGAGGAACTATTGTAATAGTACTATGGTGAATGGTATATGGACATTTCGTCTCTTCGTGGCGACGGACTATCGCCCTATAAGGTCGATTAAATTTGCGCCGCGTAAATTTGCGCCTTGCAAATTAGCACCCCTTAACCTTCATTAAATTTCTTCTTTTATTCGCCACGCTCGGCTGTTTTAAGCCTGCATGACGCGAATTATCGTTCCTTTGCCACGAAGGAACTAGTCAAGAGACGAAGTGTCGTGTCCTTAATCTTCGTTTCCTCGTTTATTCGCAACGAGCAAACGATAATTATCGTCTCTTCGTCCCTTCATCCCCGAAAGGAGAAGGGACGAAGATTAGCGCGTTCCGGTCGCACATGCGCAGATTCGTACTAACAAGCAGACTGACATTTTATAATTAATTAATAATATATCCGTGTTGTTTCTCTGTTTTTTGTCGCGCCTGCTTTAGCAGAGGCGCGACTATAGTCGGCGCTTTTTCCGTCGTCGTCGTCGTTCGCGTTGTCCGCGTCGTCGTCGTCGTCCGGGTTTTTTTGTAAGGCAAATGCGTTAAAGTTATTGTTTTTTCACAATATCTCTTTAACCCCTTGCCATACATTGATACTATTTAACATCAATGTTTGTCTAGGGATGATGCTTCATTACGCACACCCCCACATCCAAATTTTGAAGGTCAAGGTCATTTATTTCCTTGTAATGTTCACCGGTTTTGTAACAGAAATGCGTTAAAGTTATTGTTTTTTCACAATATCTCTTTAACCCCTTACCAGATATTGATAATATTTCACATCAATGTTTGTCTAGGGATGATGCTTCATTACGCACACCCCCACATCCAAATTATCAAGGTCAATGTCATCTATTTACTTATAATGTTCACCGGTTTTGTAACAGAAATAAGTTAAAGTTATTTTTTTTCTTCACAATATCTCTTTGCTAGACTTTGATAATATTTCACATCAATGTTTATCTAGGGATGATGCTTCATTACGCACACCCCCACATCCAAATTCTCACGGTCAATGTAATTTATTTACTTGTAATGTTCACCGGTTTTGTAACAGAAATGTGTTAAAGTTATTGTTTTTTCACAATATATCTTTAACCCCTTGCCAGACATTGATAATATTTCATATCAATGTTTGTCTAGGGATGATGCTTCATTACGCACACCCCCACATCCAAAGTCTGCAGGTCAAGGTCAATTTATTACTTGTAATGTTCACCGGTTTTGTAACAGAAATGCGTTAAAGTTATTGTTTTTTCACAATATATCTTTAACACCCTTGCCAGACTTTGATAATATTTCACATCACTGTTTGTCTATGAATGTCTTGACACCCCAATGATGCTCATTACGCACCCCCACATCCAAATTTTGAAGGTGAAGGTCATTTATTTCCTTGTAATGTTCACCGGTTTTGTAACAGAAATGCGTTAAAGTTATTGTTTTTTCACAATATCTCTTTAACCCCTTGCCAGACATTGATAATATTTCACATCAATGTTTGTCTAGGGATGATGCTTCACTACGCACACCCCCACATCCAAATTATCAAGGTCAAGGTCATTTATTTACTTGCAATGTTCACCGGTTTTGTAACAGAAATATGTTAAAGTTATTGTTTTTTCACAATATCTCTTTAACCCCTTGCCAGAATTTGTTAATATTTCACATCAATGTTTGTCTATGGATGATGCTTCATTACGCACATCCCCACATCCAAATAATCAAGGTCAAGGTCATTTATTTATTTGTAATGTTCACCGGTTTTGTAACAGAAATGCGTTAAAGTTATTGTTTTTTCACAATATCTCTTTAACCCCTTGCCAGAATTTGTTAATATTTCACATCAATGTTTGTCTATGGATGATGCTTCATTACGCACATCCCCACATCCAAATAATCAAGGTGGTCAAGGTACATTTATTTATTGTAATGTTCACCGTTTTGTAACAGAAATGCGTTAATGTTATTGTTTTTTCACAATATCTCTTTAAACAACCTTGCCAGACATTGATAATAATTTCATATCAATGTTTGTTCTATGATGATGCTTCATTACGCACACACCCCCACATCCAAAGTCTGAACTGAATGGTCAAAGGTCATTTATTTACTTGTAATGTTCACCGGTTTTGTAACAGAAATGCGTTAAAGTTATTGTTTTTTCACAATATATCTTTAACACCCTTGCCAGACTTTGATAATATTTCACATCACTGTTTGTCTATGAATGATGCTTCATTACGCACATCCCCACATCCAAATAATCAAGGTCAAGGTCATTTATTTACTTGTAATGTTCACCGGTTTTGTAACAGAAATGCGTTAAAGTTATTGTTTTTTCACAATATCTCTTTAACCCCTTGCCAGACGTTGATAATATTTCACATCAATGTTTGTCTAGGGATGATGCTTCACTACGCACACCACCACATCCAAATTATGAAGGTCAAGGTCATTTATTTACTTGTAATGTTCACCGGATTTGTAACAGAAATGCGTTAAAGTTATTTTTTTTTCACAATATCTCTTTAACCCCTTTCCAGACATTGATAATATTTCACATCAATGTTTGTCTACGGATGATGCTACATTATGCACACCCCCACATCCAAATTCTGAAGGTCAAGGTAATTTATTTACTTGTAATGTTCACGGTCAAATGCCTCGGCAGGCGCGACACCGCTTCCGTGCCGTTTTAAATATGTAATGTATATGTAAGATTATACGTATTGAATTGGTTATCAAAGTGCATGTGGATTAAATTAATTATATTAGTTTCTACTTTCGGTTTACCATGTTTACAGGAATTAAATCTGAAAATCGAAAGTAGAATTTAATATAATTAATTTAATGCACATGTAATTTGATATCCAATCCGATTTGTGTATTCTTACTTATACAGTACATATATAAAACGGTAGACATACAAAAGAGAGAGACAACACATTGATATATTATTAATTATTCATACAATGGAAGTCTTAATTGTTAGTACGCATCTGCGCATGTGTGACCGGAACGCGCTAATCATAGTCTCTTCAAGCTTACCGGGGAGAACGGACGAAGACACGATAATTATCGTTTCTTCGCGCGAAGAGACGAAGATTAACAGGCGATACTTATCGTTTCTTCGCGGTTTCGTTCCTTCGTGGCGAATGGAAGATAAATAGCGTCATGTAGGCGTAAAACAGCTTGGCGACGAAGAAACGAAGGTTAAGGGGCGCTATTTGCGAGGCGTAAATTTGCGAATTATCGATCTGACAAGGCGATTATTATCGTCCCTTCAGTGCGAAAAGACGATAAGTAGCGTGGCGGAAAGACGAAGTTTAATTATTAAATTCGTTTCTTCCTCACTCTAATCTACATTCCGGCCTCAAGAAGAAACGAAGATACGAAATATTCATAACGAGCCACCATATAGTACAGTGGAACCCCTCTAAACCGAACACCCCATGGATCCGAATGTGTCTTATTTAGATGGGCTTCAATGTAATTTATGTCATTGTCCTGCCTGTTCATAACAGAAAATGACAAAACGTGACCATCGAGTGCTTAATTATAATGGTATCTCTCTAAACCGTAAACACTGGGGACCTCCCAGGGTGTCCGGTTTAGAGAGGTTCCACTGTACATTGCCCTTTTTCTATCACAGTTGTACTATTGCCAATGTCACTATTGATAGGTGCATACCACATACCTTCACTGGCCGAATCTTCTATTATGAGTATAGCAGGTGTCCTATATGAATTGCCATCAGACTCCAAATTTGATGTGTCTCACGCCATCCTCGCCTTCCGCGTTGCATTAATGCAGTTATCTAAAATGAAATTTAGTTGTACGTTATAGTTATACAAAATCATGAACCTACCACATAAGAGTTTAATGTAAAATAAATATATATATATAATTACTTATATTTTGTTTTCGAATGTATTATAATTTCACTGATATATGTAATGTAATAAACATTATTTCAGTGGAGCCTCTCTAATCTGGACACCCAGGAATAATGGACTTCAATGTATTAAATGTATCAGGCCCGTAGCCAGGGGGGTCGGAGCGGTCGGACGACACCCGCCTAACCTCGAGGTCCTCTTTTTTAGCCTCGAGGTCCACTTTTTTAGACCCCCCTAGATACCTCAGGCCCCTTGGGCCTTCGAAACGACCCCCCTTCAAACAGGTCTGTCTACGGGCATGTGTATGTACACTTTATCTACATATATAATGATAATGTTTCAACTAATAAACTTATCTGTAAATAAATGGTATTGTCGGTTGCCATTAGTTACAAGCCTAGCATATGATATGTGACTATGACTAGATAGACTATGTTTATTAAATGTTGCCCAGTCTAGCACCTGGCCAAATCGCATAGTATTATTATGTCAATAGAATCACAACCCATGTATCACTACTGGCACGCGACGACCTGTGTATAATCTGTAATTGGGTGATTACCGGGATATATAGAATATCGGTACATTCCAACAACTTTTTACTAAATTACATTAAAGTGTGTTTTTGGCGGACGATTTTCTTAATAAAAAATAAACAGAGCGAATACATAGTTGTTTACGTTAACATTTTAAGGAATCACAGTTCAATCGACCTGATATAAAAATGGCAATTTCAGTTTGACATGTGCTGTGAAGAAAGAACATGCTTATTGCCTTTGCGTTCCGTGTACACCCAGACCCGCTAGCTTATTCTGATCATAGTCTGCAATGTTCACCATTCACCCAGACTATATTAATATATAAACTTTAAAGAGTAAAAGCCAAACTGCATGGGCATTCTGCAGATACCGCCGCGTCAGAGAAATCCCTGCGTGTCTCAGCTTACAGCTTTTTATCTTCATGAACAAATAAAAACATATTGTATATCGATCAAAAACAATACCATGCAAAGCTATGTTAACTCCAAACATTGTCTGACGTAAATATGATGAGTTTTCACGTCTAATGAGGTCATAGTAGCATTATTAAACATTTAGGTGAACCACATGTTCAATTGACATGCAAACTGCATCCGACGACTTATACACGCTTTTAGAGTTTTTTTCTGACAAAATAATGTCTTAAAGGAAATCAGCAAAAAATAATGTTTGTAATGGTTGCACGAGGAGACCTGATATTATCATTTGAGAAATGTTGGTCACCCTGCCTCTAAATAAGCTGCATAAAACGGAATTATCTGAATTTTCGATCGCCCTGGCCGAACCCATAAACACGGATATACTTTGTTTTGCCTAATTAACATGGAACATTTTGTAGAAAAGTACATACCTTTGCACAATCTGTCAGACTTCTCAAATACTCAGGCATTCGCTCTTATAGATCCAATGGCAAGGAAATTGTGCTGAAATACCGTCTCGAACATTAATTGTGCCACAGGTTTCTAGTGAAATTTTGATCGGCCATCGACAGAGCGTGGTATCATAAATTATTATGTGACGTCTCAAGAGAAAAGGGAGCAGTTGGGTGGTGGGAGCTTATTGTTGACAACGTAAAAATGTGACAACGGGAACACAATTATAATTAGAGGTTTTTTTTCATTTCCAGTACCTCCCATGTTAGTTGTGTATGAGGAGATTTTAAGTCAATATCTTACTTAGTGACGTAGATATGCATGTAATACTTGTTTGCAATATGTTATGATTGTGCCCAATCTTACTTGGTTACTATCACCATAGACGCAATATGATTGCAGATGCATCTTGTCTCCTAGTGCGGCATTCTAACATGTATAGTGGAACCCCACTAAACCGGACACTCGGGAAAATAAATGTTTACCTTAGATGTGTTTCGCTGTTATGTATCTCTGATTGCAATGGATGTTCATGATTGCAAAACCCTAGGATGAAATATCATGAAGTGCTCACATGTCTGATTTACAGTGGAACATCTCCAAACCGGACATCTTGGGGACAAAACCAGGGTGTCCGGTTTGGAGAGGTCCGCTGTAGTATACAACGTATGATTTGGCAAGAGTATTTACGCCAAGACGTAACGTCATTAAAACCTATTGTTACATGGTTTCCGTTGTTTGCACATATATGCAAACAAATAGCGCGTGCTGTTTGCACATGGCTTTATGCAATACTCATTCCGGGGCCGCGCGTAGACCAAGTGCCTTCATGACGTTACTACGCCGAAGTACCTTCATGACGTCACTACTTCATGACGTTCATGACGCGGCCCCGGAATATGTATACCGAAAATTATCTACGTGAATGGGACGATTTATAAAAGTATTGAAAATACTGAATATAATGCTCAAATTACATCAGTTTTTTGGTGGAAATGTAACAATAACGTTTGATCATGTCCAGCCGTGTGAAAACGCTTGCTGTGGCCCTCGGGAACTGTTTGAACCCGCGGCCTGTGACCTTGGGATTCAAACAGTTCCCTCGGGCCACAGCAAACGTTTGCACACGGCTGGACATGATCAAACCTTATATTAACATACGAAAATTATTTAAGTTTTGCATCCACTTTCTGTGATAAACTGAACATGAAACAACCATGCAACGATTAGATAGCACAACACTCTCAAGAGATAGGAATCAGACAAGGCAATCAAATAATTCCGAGGATGAGGATAATAGATGACCATACTCGGCCCATAATGCCGTTACTATGGGGGAATGCTGCTCTCTCTCCCCCGATAATTAGACAAACATTGAAGTCAGATACTTGGGAATTAGACAGTCGATGTTTTCAGCTTTGTTTAATTCCAAATGTGTTGCCCTGAAGACACATCTCTAGGCTAGGTGTGTTAATCTGGTCATCGTGCAAGATAAATTTCTGTTCCGGACCGCACTTTCAGTCAAAACAAAACACGTACACTGTACGTTTTTAGATAGGTTGTGTAACAACTATAGTTACTATGTAGGCGGAGCCTAATTTCGATAAGCGTAGCTGTGAATTCGGATCCATGGACGATGCAGGTGGCTGACATTGGTATGGAAGCCCTGGAGGGACTTCCGACTTCTTTACTTCCGACTTCCGACTTCATTACTTCCGACTTCTAACTTCATCACTTCTGACTTCATTACTTCCGACTTCATTACTTCTGACTTCCGACTCCATCAACTTCTGACTTCATCACTTCCGACTTCATTACTTCCGACTTCCGACTTCATTACTTCCAAGTCAGAAGTGATGAAGTCGGAAGTAATGAAGTCAGAAGTGATGAAGTCGGAAGTGATGAAGTCTGAAGTAATGAAGTCGGAAGTAATGAAGTAATGAAGTCGGAAGTCGGAAGTAATGAAGTCGGAAGTCGGAAGTAATGAAGTAATGAAGTCGGAAGTCGGAAGTAATGAAGTCGGAAGTCGGAAGTAATGAAGTAATGAAGTCGGAAGTCGGAAGTAATGAAGTCGGAAGTGATGAAGTCAGAAGTGATGAAGTCGGAAGTCAGAAGTAATGAAGTCGGAAGTAATGAAGTCAGAAGTGATGAAGTCGGAAGTAATGAAGTCTGAAGTGATGAAGTCTGAAGTAATGAAGTCGGAAGTGATGAAGTCGGAAGTAATGAAGTCGGAAGTCAGAAGTAATGAAGTCGGAAGTAATGAAGTCAGAAGTGATGAAGTCGGAAGTCGGAAGTAAAGAAGTCGGAAGTCCCTCCAGGGCTTCCATACATTGGTCATGTGAGAGTCGTTAAATAACCACTGCTGACTGATAGCGAATAAACCGCAAAATAATTAGTTGTTGCCAGATCTGACCGACTGGCTGTTCAATTAATTAAATTGAGTAAACACATTACATTTCCACTGCATAAACCCCCGGGCGCGATAGGGTTGTCGGTAACATCTGAGCGCACGAAACATTAGTTGTGCCAATATGTTTAGACATATATACTGTATTCATCTGCGCATGATAGACTTTTCACAATTCGCATAAAAAAGATGACCGCCAGTGAAAAAGACATCAGCTACCGTATAATTATATTACATTATGAAACCAATATTAGGAGGGCAAATTCGGCGTATCTCAATATATTTAACTCGTTCACCCCTAAGTAACTGCTGGGACGATGTATGGTCCCTGGTAACTGGAATGAAATTGGATATGTTAATTTTGAAACCAATATAACCGTCACAAAATGATTTATGGAAAAGGGTTGTTTTTGTTCTAAAAAATGGAAACATTACTTGCAAATCCTGAGGAGACGGCCCGTTACTAGCTGGCTCATCTGGATCTACACTATTTGCCAATACCACTATACAGGCATGTGGTATTGAAAGGGTTAATTACTAGCTAACACAACACGGAACATATAACATTCAACTTAAACCTGAATAGAGCTTGAGAAAATCAAGTAATAATGGAAGGGAAAGAAAACCAATTTCTGATACATTGTAGCTGACACATTACAAAATATGTACTTCTCGTTTTGAAGTAAGATATAGTTTGTATAAAACAAGATAGTCTCCATTTTATACGAATTTTGTCATGTATGTACATAAATTGGCACACTCATTATATGATTGTATGAATGAGTGAATCATACTACAGTCCGAAACTAAAAGTTCCCATTAGTCTAGAAGCCGATGGCAAAACCCAAATTGTCCGTCCACACAATGTTTTTTTTGCACTTTATTAATGTTTATACCATACTGTTATTCATTCATAATCCGATTGATGATACCTTGGCACCCTTGGGGAAATTAAGAAATCCAAGATGGCTGCCATATATGTTTTAATTGCAATTATATCATGCATTAATTTCTAAAGAAATGCCAAAATCAAGCGCATTATATATACGGCATATATATATATATACGGATGCGTGATCATGTGTGTGCGTTTAGACGCTATCTTATCATATACGTAGACACACCTAAAAGTTTAGCATCACCCAGCAGACCTTGGTGAACCATAAATATATTCAGAAGTATTATATCCGTTTGCAGTGAAGTATGCAACAAAGATGTCTGCTACTTATTTCTACACTGTTGACCAGCTGTTTCACGGTCCTGGCGTGGTGGGCTACTCAGCAACTAGCAATCATTCACCGCCTTCAGTCTGTCGTCCCGTGACCTGCCCCAAAGAGCGATTCCACCTCTGCAATACTATTATTTAAACTCTTGTCTCGAATTTTGTTTATGGCTTAAAATGTGTACTTATAAATATCATATTATGATATAGGTCCTCCTGCTCTTCACCGCATTTGGATTTGAGTGCCTGTACCATGTTATACGTCGCTGTCATCATTATGGCCTTAGTAAATCCTCTTCGTACGTCTGCGCATCTCATAGTGAAAACAAAAAAATGTGAAGCGCCAAGAGAAAAGAGACCATTAATTATCACCTGAAAAAAGAAATATTTTCGACATATTATAAAGTATGATCATTGCACATCAAACTAGAAATGTGTTCATAGAACACGGATGCCTCGCCTAACGAGACAACATTCCAAGTCCAAAATGGGAGATAATCCATGACCCGGTGGTTGAATGAAAAATCGAAATAAAGTTTGTGCATCTACTCATCATAAGTTACATACCAAGTTTCAGGTCTGTGGCAATTACGGTTTAAAAGTTTTACGAGTTACAAGGCAAAATTGCCAAATTGAAGTCGACAAGAGGGAGATAATCCATGACCTGTGGGTCGAATCAAAACTCGAAATAAACTTATAAATCTATATATCATGAGAAAGCTGCATACCAAGTTATAGGTGTGTAGCTATTAGGGTTTAAAGGTTTTACGACTTACAAACCAAAATTAGAAAATTGTAAGTCGAAAAGGTGGAGATAATCCATTACCCCGGGATCGAATAAAAACTCAAAATAAACGTTGTGCATCTACCCATCAGAAGGAAGCTACATACGAAGTTTCAGGTCTGTAGCTATTACAGTTTAAATGTTTTACGACTTAGGTTGGTGACGGACAGACGGAAGGACGGATGGACGGACGGGATGGGACGGACGGACGGGATGGGACGGACGGACGGGACGGACGGACATGGGTAGCACTAAATGCCTCCTCCACTATCGTGGTGGAGCATAACAATAAATACAAGGAGTAAATAGTAATGTCCGTTAACATTTTAAGGAAACACGGTTATCGCCACTGATATCAGTGTGGATATTTACGTCTGATATAAAATGTATAATAATGCCAATCCATACGTGGAGTAATGGTGTATAGCGGGCGCTCGTAATTTTTAGAACTGGTGGAATAGTGACACAATTATACATTTATTTAATTCCTATACAGAACCGTTCGTGCCTACTGAGTGGGTATGTACCTTTCAGTTTTCGATTTTTGAAGACGGAATGGCTAAAAACTACTGGCCCGAATGATATTTTCCTGGCTCGTAAACATTGATATTCAGCATTCGTTCAGCATTTGTCAAGATTTGTTAAACATTTTGGGAATAGCACCAGTGGTTTAGCGTGAAGACTGATGGTCCAACCAACTGTGTACAGTCCGCAATTAACGACGTTAACATCTTCCTCGATGAGAGTTGTTGCCACGCTGGAGTACCAAGTTGGTCAATGACGACTCGCTGTATTTCTTTTATCATTGGCATTCTAGCTTCTGCAAGGGAGGACCATCTTGTAAGCATATGTTCGCGTCTTCCGGTACAAGTCCGATAACGGACAGGTGTCTTTCATCGCGTATTTGTAGAATCTTGCCTTATTTGTTTGCAGCAGGATATAAATATATAAGCTGTCTCTTGTGTACTTTCGTCTGGTATGGAAGGTGTTCGAGCCAATTCCCACCCTTAAATATAAGCCGAATTTAATACTTTCGCTTCAATTGGTAATTAAGGCTCCTATCAGAAGTAAACTGCTGAGGTGGCCGTTATTATTGGTATAGCGAGTGTAGATTGTTCAGTGACATAATGACAGGTTAGTTTCTTTGTTGAACTATTAAGTTATTACGAAAGACGGATATTCCATCAACGGTGTCTATAAAGATTTTACAATAATCTGAATTAATTTTTAGAAAAACAATGAATATGATAACTATTAAGTTATTACGAAAGACGGATATTCCATCAACGGTGTCTATAAAGATTTTACAATATTCTGAATTACTTTTTAGAAAAAAAATGAATATGATAAACGATATCTTTAATCAGCGGGTATATTCCAAAAACAACATAATTTATTACGACCTAGGCTGGGCAAAATTTGATGTGAATTGCGCATTAGCCGTAATGAAATGAATGCTAAAAGTGCATTCATGAGAGCTTGGACGGAGCAATATGAGCCGCGTCGCGCGAAAACCTATCTTCGGGAGTCTGACGACGTCACAAGATATGAACTTAGCTGACGTAATTTCCGCCGAGATTTCCAATTATCCACGTTTTTCAGACCACCATGTTGGGTTTGTTTGGTGTTAAAGTTATCTAAAGAACAGAACAATGTTCAACGCATCTCGGTGTTTTTATTATTTTAATGCATTTTTTAACATTGTGCACGTTATAAATTCGTTTAAATTTGATTTGAACTTTAGTTCAATGTACGATACATTTCGAAATATATCTATAATCGGCCGTATGTGTGTGAAAAAAAACGAAAAAGTCTTCGATCTGTCCTGGGTCCTGTCTGAGAATGTATTGGATGAGCGTTAAACTACCGTACGATATCGGTCGTACGATCGCACCGCGCGACATTTTTATTCGAAACGGGCAGATATGTTTTGTTTTTATTAACAATAATGGCGTAATGATATTTTTCCTGTTGATATCACATATAAACATGTTAGTGTGTTTTTGACATGTGTTTTTACAGATCACTACCCACGTTAACTGTTATATATCGACCACCATTTACAGGTGAAAGCTCTGTGGAAGCTATATTGTTTATTTACATTCAGATTGGTCAGCAGAATATGTGTAGACCTATATGTAACCTGGGCCCGGTTTCCCGCACAACTACTTGTTTTAGATATGGTTAACTCGACGCGATTTTTTCAGTTTATTGCTCAATTATTTCCTTCTAATATAATGTATAAAATTGAAATTTAGCGCAACTTTACCAATTTTAAGAAAAAATATCTCTTGCAAAAAAAATAAAGCCATGGATGTTACGACTAGTATAGCCACCGATCAGTCTCATCTGTGCGGTGGGAGTATATTTCAAGGCAACATGTTGGGGACATTAGTGCCATGGACTAGCTGTGAGTGAAAATATTGTCAAGTCGTGGCACAGATGGTTCGTCTAGCCCTGTTCGGCGATTATCAAAGGTCTCTTGACTTGGGGTCTTTTATACCACCCCACCCCCTGTCACGTTTTTTTTGTAAGAAGTAAATATCGCAATAGGTAGGGACTTGAAACTTGGTGTGTGCCTTCCTTATGGTGTGTAGATGTGCGAAGTGAATTTAGACTTTTAATTCGACCTCCGGTCATGGATTACCTCCCCCTTTTCGACTTCGCATTTGGAAAAAGTGGGTATAATGCGATGGCGCGCCATCGACTGTAATTTACTGTTGAACGTATTGTTCGCCACGTATACAGTTGCATTTCCATTTGTATATGTTGAGCTAAACGGTCATATAGCCACAATCAACCAATCAGTTAATCAATACAGAAATGACATACCTGAACAGTAAATATTACTGTCTGTTTCATATACTTCCGTGGTTTTCTACACATATAAATTGTTAAAACTCTAAGTAAACATGGTCATAAAGAAAAACATCAGCATACCGAATCCGCCGTACCCGCGCACGTTTATACTTGCTGGTACATGGACTTGCCGCTTTGACTTTGAGCTCGATACTCGAGCTCATCCGTCTAGAAAAAATATCTCCTGCAAAACAAATAAAGCCATGGATGTTACGACTAGTATAGCCACCGATCAGTCTCATCTGTGCATATGCGCCGTCTGATCAGAACATACGATGTCCGCCATTCAGTCACTAGAGAATCCTTTCTCGATCACCGACTGGATATGGGTCGCCGATCGTACATTTATTGCAGATATTGTAAAGTCCATTTCAGCAGGTGGTCCAAGTACAGCTGCACGCGAGACGATGCCGTGAAGATTTGTCGTTTCTGTTGTCTGAATATGAAAAGCTTGTCTTCAGCACATACGTTAACATCGTCTCGATGTGCGTCATGTTAATACACTAACTAGATACGGTGTGATGATATTTCAAGGCAACATGTTGGGGACATTAGTGCCATGATCTGTGAGTGAACATATTGTCAAGTCGTGGCACAGATGGTTCGTCTAGTCCCGTTCGGCGATTATCAAAGGTCTCTTGACTTGGGGTCTTTTATACCACCCCACCCCCTGTCACGTTTTTTTTGTAGAAGTAAAGACGTTTTAATAGCAATAGGTAGGGACTTGAAACTTGGTGTGTGCCTTCCTTATGGTGTGTAGATGTGCGAAGTGAATTTCGACTTTTGATTCGACCTCCGGTCATGGATTACCTCCCCCTTTTCGACATCGCATTTGGAAAAAGTGGGTATAATGCGATGGCGCGCCATCGACTGTAATTTACTGTTGAACGTATTGTTCTCCACGTATACAGGTGTTTTTCCATTTGTATATGTTCAGCTAAACGGTCATATAGCCACAATCAACCAATCAGTTAATCAATACAGGAATGACATACATGGACAGTAAATATTACTGTCTGTTTCATATACTTCCGTGGTTTTCTACACATATAAATTGTTAAAAGGCTAAGTAGACACGATCATAAAGAAAAACATCAGCATACCGAATCCGCCGTACCCGCGCACGTTTATACTTGCTGGTACATGGACTTGCCTCTTTGACTTTGAGCTCGATACTCGAGCTCATCCGTCTAGCCATTCATTATTCAATGCCAAACACGCTTCTAGTTCGATTATCTCAACTTGAAAACTGTTGTAAATGTCAGCGTGTACTCTATGTGTAACGGTAGATACAGTAATGCCGTTTTGACGTCGGTTTAATAGCGTGACGTCTCTTTTACTCAAACGACATGCATAGTGGCGTTGTATAAGCTCTAATATATTAATGAATATCGCAGATATCATGATCAAATAAAAAGCGTTCAATTCATCATACAAATACCATTGTCATAGTAACAAAATGTCATATTGACCAAAAGTCTTGAAAACAGGATTTCCCGCGACGCGGCTCATATATCATATCATAATACCTTGTTTGTCCGTGGTATCATTGCCATTTGCGTTCCGAATTAATTTAGTATGCGACCGGTACTTATTTATTACTTGTTTGTTCACCTTTCCTTATTTCTAGCAAACTGTATGTTTTCTCGAAATAACTCCTAAACTGCTAAATATACGACGATGCGGACATCGGCAGGTGTTTCTAATCAATTTGCCGGGGTATCTGCGCTTCATTGCGTCAACATCGCTTCAGTAGTGAGATATTAAATAAAGTATGGTCTGAAGTGGATGATTTGTCTTACCTGATTCAGTGCACCCCATCCAAATAGATGTTCCCGATTCAATCGATTTCCGAGTCCGTATTACAGTAAACACGGCACTCGATTCTTCGCAAAAACGAGAGCAGTACACAGACGACCACTAAATGCAAACTAGAAATGGACGCTTGTCGACAAGCGCATGTGTATCCCCCTCCCCAGTTACACAAGTAGTTTGAAAAAAGGGTGTTCGAGTTATGCTCCGGAGACAAAATCAGTGACGGAAAAAACAAAGGGAGATAACTAAAAAATTAGTGATGCAAGAGTTGTCATTCTTGCGTGACACACCTTTAGGGTTGTGGTCTATGCATGTGTGAAGTTTCATGAAAATATTCCAAAGGGTGTTCGAGTTATGCTCCAGACACGAAATCAGTGCACGAAACAACAAAGGGAGATAACTAAGAAATTAACGACGCAAGAGTTGTCATTCTTACGTGCTACAACCTTTGGGTCGTCTTCTATGCAGTGTGAAGTTTAATAAACTAGAAAATGTGTTCATAGAACACGGATGTCCCACATATCGCTTTGATAATAAATGAGGCCAAATTCCAAGTCAAAATTTTCTTTTACCTGAGAGTTAAAGTTTTTGAAGCACCAAGTATGTGACCTTGACCATGGGCTTGGCGGGGGCAGGACAAACGTGGATTTGGCACAGGGCGGTAGAGGACCATTAGAGCAATGCATATATGAAACATGAAGCTGATCCGTGAAAGAAAACATAAATTATAAGATATACCCTTTATGAGCGTTAAAGTTTTGAAGCACTAAGTATGTGATGTTAACCCTGGGCTTGGCGGCAGGACGAACGTGGATTTGGCACAGGGCGGTAGAGGACCATTAGAGCAAGCATATATGAAATTATGAAGCTGATCCGTGAAAGAAAACAAATTATAAGATATTTACCTGACGTTAAAGTTTTTGAGCACTAAGTATGTGTGTTAAACCCTGGGCTTGGCGGGGGCAGGACGAACGTGGATTTGGCACAGGGCGGTAGAGGACCATTGAGCAACGCATATGAAATATGAAGTTGATCCGTGAATGGAAAGAAAAATTATAAGATAATTACCTGAGCGTTAAAGTTTTTGAAGCACCAAGTATGTGACCTTGACCCTGGGATTGGCGGGGCAGGACGAACGTGGATTTAGCACAGGGCGGTAGAGGACCATTAGAGCAATGTGTATATGAAATATGAAGATGATCCATGAAAGAAAACAGAAAGTATAAGATATTTACCCGAGCGTTAAAGTTTTTGAAGCACTAAGTATGTGACCTTGACCCTGGGCTTGGCGGGGGGGGAAGAACGAACGTGGATTTGGCACAGGGCGGTAGAGGACCAATTAGAAGCAATGCGTATATGAAATATGAAGCTGATCCGTGAAAGAAAACAGAAAATTATAAGATATTTACCCGAGCGTTGTTAAATGTTTTTGAAGCACCAAGTATGTAACCTTGACCCTGGGCTTGGCGGGGGCAGGACGAATGTGGATTTGGCACAGGGTGGTAGAGGACCATTAGAGCAATGTGTATATGAAATATGAAGCTGATCCGTGAAAGAAAACAGAAATTATAAGATATTAACTCCCGAGCGTTAAAGTTTTTGAAGCACCAAGTATGTGACCTTGACCCTGGGCTTGCCGGGGGCAGGACGAACGTGGATTTGGCACAGGGCGGTAGTGAACCATCAGAGCAATGTGTATATGAAATATGAAGCAGATCGGTCGAAGGATGAAGAAATTATGAGACATTTACCCGAGTGTTAAAGTTTTGTGACGGACGGACGGACGGACGGACGGACGGGAGGACGGGACGCACGTTCCTACGAATGAATACTTGTTGGGTTTTTACTGTATAAAAATACCCAACAAGAGTACCCAACACTATCCTAACCCTACCCAATAAGATCCCCGTACGCTTACAACAAGTACCCATTCGTGTGTGCGGACGGACGGACGGACGGACGGACGGACGGACGGACGGACGAGGGTAACACTAAATGCCCCTCTATGTGGTGGGGCATAAAAATATTCCAAAGGGTGTTCGAGTTATGCTCTGGATACAAAATCAGAGCACGAAACAACAAAGGGAGATAAGTAAACAAGAATTCCGCGGAATCAGATGCCTCGCCTTGACCCGCCTTGACCTCGAGCCTGGGCCCGAAAGCAATTTTCACTGGCCCGAATATATTATACAATTATTGACTAGTGAGCCATAGAATATCAGATTATATTCTATGGCTCACTAGTCAATAATTGTTTTATTATATGATAATAGTCTGTATATAGCACTTACGACCTTATGCTACTAGACAAAAATTGAAAAAGAATTTGAAAAAAAAAAAATGAAAAATCAAAAATTAAAAATAATAATGCTTGCTACTGGAGCCCAGAATTTTTGTTAATAGTCCTATATTTATCTACATATATCTGCATAGGTCCACATAATGCCACAATATTTTCAACACAGTACCCAATGTAGTAATTTACCTGTATAAATTACCTGTGGTCAGCAGTGGTCAAGCACTGGACATTTGCACATGCAAGCCCATGCTAGCACATGGTTCTCCCAGTCTCTATTGTTCTCTCTACAGAGCACACGAGAAAAGGTGTACAGAGCAGACGAGAAAACGGGTCTTCATGCATTATTGTCCAGTTTGTAGAGTGCGCAACACGAAAAAGGGAGATAACTAAAAAATTAGCTACGCAAGAGTTGTCATTCTTGTGCGCGACACACCTCCGGGTCGTGGTCTATGCATGTGTGAAGTTTCATGAAAATATTCCAAAGGGTGGTCGAGTTATGCTCCGGACAGGAAATCAGTACGCGAAAACAAAAAAGGGAGATAACTAAAAAATTAGCTATGCAAGAGTTGTCATTCTTGTGCACGACACACCTTCGGTTCGTGGTCTAATTGAATGTGTTAAGTTTCATAAAAATATTCCAAAGGGTGGTCGAGTTATGGTCAATCAGTGCGCGAAACAAAAAAGGGAGATAACTCAAAAATTAGCTATGCAAGAGTTGTCATTCTTCTGCGCGACACACCTTCGGGTGGTGGTCTATGCATGTGCGAAGTTTCATGAAAATATTCCAAAGGGTGGTGGAGTTATGCTCCGGACACGAAATCAGTGTGAGAAACAAAAAAGGGAGATAACTCAAAAATTAGCTATGCAAGAGTTGTCATTCTTGTGCGCGACACATCTTCGGGTCGTGGTCTATGCATGTGTGAAGTTTCATGAAAATATTCCAAAGGGTGTTCGAGTTATGCTCCGGACAAGAAGTGTCTGCGGCGGACGCGGACGCGGACGCGGACGCGGACGCGGACGCGGACGCGGCGCGCTGTCAAATCCATAGTATCCCCCGACGGAGTCCGGGGGATACAATTAACAAGACGCGTTTGATGCGCCATATTTCATAAACATCCGTTACATAATAAGGACAATATAAAAGAATACGTACCTTGAATCGGAGGCGCTTCTGGAAGTTTTCAGTAATTGTTGCTGTTATTATAACCACGTGACCATGCACCTTGATATATTGACTAGGTGTATGTAAACACGTACATGTAGGTATTTTTTATTATTTTTATTTAATGCATTACATTTTTATTTACTGATTGACTTCATAGGTTGCTCTTAATAATAGTAGGATTAAATTTAAGTCATTTGGCGCGAAAATGTCACTTCATAACTCCATTACTCGGTGATCAAATCAAAAATCGAAATTAATGTTGAGCATGTGCACACCATAAAGAAGATACATACCACAGTATCAAGTCTCCAGCTATTATACGGCTTAAACGTTTTACTTCTAACGAGGCAAAACTGAGTAATCCTAAGTCCAAAAGGGGGATATAATACATGGTTTGGGGTCAAATAAAAAATCCAAATTCACTTTGCACATCTGCACACTATACAGATACAGATACACTATACATTATACAGATGATGCATACCAAATCTCGATGTAGTTAATGAGTTATTACCGGTTAATTGTTTTATTTCTTACAACCACAACATCGAGAAATTCCAAGTTCAAACCAAAAATCGAAGTTCTCTTTGCTCATAAGGAAGATACATACCAAGGATTTTAAGTCCCTACCAACTATCAAGTCTTCATCAAGTCTTCATCTATTACAGTTTAAAAGCTTGTAAGCATATGGACGAACTTAAAAGTGACAATTTTAAAAAAAATAGGATAAGGTGGTGACTGAATGAAAATCCATATTCCTACATTATTAGTGCCTTTCTACCTACAAATATTACGTGACCTCCATTGATAAACATGTAAACAACATACGGGTTCAAGCGAACTCATTTATGTGTAATTTTTCCTATCGAAATCGGGATGTTAATGGGATTAGTGGAAACACAACATTTAGGTGTGTTGTGTTATTTGGTAATGTATTAGTCCTGTTTAAATCACATTTTTCTAACTTGGCAGTTGTGACCTTTCATCTGGCTTCGGTTCAACACACAAGTATATATAATGGAAGTGATGTAACCCGTAAATCTCGCGATAGAACGAGAAAATAAAAATGGCCTCGGAATCTGTGCGGCTATCGAAGTTAGAGGATCGTATGAAGGATCAAAAAACGAAAATAATTGGAAATTGACTCGATACTTCTTATAAGAAAATGTGACGGACGGACAGCCGGACAGCCGGACGGTCACCCGTGACGAAAACTATGTACCGTATCCATTTTTTTTCTTCATATATATAATAAATATACATAACAAATATTGGGAATAAGTTTCGTGAGTACGCAAGTTGCACCACAGACGAAACGTATACCTGTGCGATAGAAACTCTATTTTTAGACGACCTTGACATGTCAAAATACACGACAACAACAACAAAATGTGCGGACGAGTTTCAATTGCGAATTCATTTAAACTAGAAGCTAAATATGTATGTGTTAGTTTGTGGCTGTGTAGAAATAGCGAGTATAAAATTTGCGAGCAATGTCGACTTTTCATCATGGGATTCAGATCAGAGTCGACTGTACTGTACACTGTAGTCCAATAACACGGATTCCGGGAACAGTCATTAGACCAGTGATTCTATATTTTATCATTTATGTAGGCCTACATCTTGTTGCCGTTTTTCTAGTTTCGAGGTAGAACCAATAATTCATTCAACTGTGTGTATTCCATTAGATGGCAGTCCAGGTGTTACATTTATAATAGTATAGCCAATTGTTCTCGTCATTTTATATATTTTATGTCCACTTCAGGGCCAGGGGACCAGAAATGTCATTTCCGTTACGTATCATACTACAGTTAGCCCCGATTCTCATGGATTCGTGCCTTCTCATTGATTCGTGCACCTAGAAAACAAGTGAATAAGCATATTCTAGGAATAGTGTTAATTGAAAATGATCTTAAAAAAGTATTTCAAGTTGTTTCCCACGGTTTTATAAGTTACAGTTACATACAATTGTGATTTACTACCTGTTTTGTCATTTTTCTACATACTCCCTTAATCTGAAGAGGGTCTGTTCGCAAATGATGCATAAAATGTGATGTGATGAATCTGGACTTCACCATATTTACATTTGATGCAGCAACACTTCTTTATTGTATGAGTGATCAAGGAATGTCGCTCAAATGTGCAGAAAGTTGTAGGGCACGAACCTGATGAGAAGTTTCAAGATCAATTAGGCGACTTGGGTGGGTTAATTCTAGGGGCTCTAAGACTTGCATAAACAACAATTTTGATGAATTCCTTATGTGCACTCATAGTCAAGTGTTTGAACTTTATGTTGATGTATACATTTTCAGGAATTAATCAGAATATGACACACAATATGAATGCATGTGCTTATAGGGGCACGGATCCATGAGAATAGGGACAAAATGTAATGGTAATGACTTTCCATTTATTTAAAATACTAATGCAGCATATATAACAAACATATTTATACTTTGCATATGCTTTACAATATAACTTATAGTTAATGTTTACTTTTAATGTGATTGCCAATAGAAACCGACACTCCTCGAAGCTGTGTCTGTTTTTTGTTGTTCCAGAGCTTTTAGTAATTAAATCCTGATATATAAATGTTGTAGGTCTGAATAAATGTGCCATTACTGACTGACAACTGATGGGGCATGGTTTATATCTAATTGACGCATGAACTGACTGGTTAGTATGGTAATTTATCATTGCCGTTACATGATCGTCATTACCGTTACACAATTTTGGTAACGGAAATGACCGTAACGGTAATGATTTTTCTTTAAAAGCTCCCATTTTTCACCCCTCTGTATGCAACGCATCATGAAGGTAAAATATGCAAATACAACGTTGTAAGTGTGTCTATCCACCCATTTTGGTTTCAGCCAACCTACATACATATGGACGTGTATAAACCCCGAACGGTAATGATGCATGTAATGTGTAACCTTAAAATTCTGAATACAGACCAGCCTCGTTCTCGGCAATGACTTAAGTTGTGTTACCACCGTGTTTATTTATAAATCGAGTGCCCATAAACAGTGTTCATTGCATTAATAGCTGAGAGTAAGAAAGGGAGGTTACTCTGATTTTACATTTTTTGTTCAGCGTAACGGTAATGATTCGATTTCTCGGGACAGATACATTAACGTCAGTATTTTTGACAACAAAAGGCAAATTTATTGCAAAATAAGTTTAATGTAATTGTTAAACTATTTTAATTCAGATGCAATGTATAGTTAAGTACAAATGGACAAGATTTGAGAATTACGGTCTTGTAAACTGTGCTGATTGATGCCGGGACATGCCCATTTGGTGCACTACACATATGCCAACAACAGAAAATAAAGAATTGTAAATACGGTTTTCTTAACGGATTGGTATTATACGTAATTTCTTTATTGAAAAAATGTTTTCCTTATAAATTTTGTGATTTATCAGTAAATTACACTGGGACACCAGATGTACATAAAATATAGAATCACTGAGACATTATCGCTTTCGCCGTTTCGAGTCGGCTAATGAGTAATGCGCAATTCACGTCAATCGTGCTACGGACGGTCGTGAGTAGATTGCAAGAGTTACTGTTTGCAACTACAAGAACACTTGACACCGGGGGTTTGCATTCTGATGGACCCGTCCGGGTAAGATTCAACGAAGCTTATCGACTCGCTGGCAGCCTTGATGATAAGAAAAAAGTAAACACAAAAATAAGTCCTCAGTGACCTTGAGCTTGGGTGGTCGGACGTGGACACACTTTGTGGCCAAATTTTATCAAAATCGGAAGCGGTTCATACACAAGTTGTTAAATAAAACAAAAAACTTTTAACGCATTTACCTCACAAACAAGGTGAACATAGGTCCTATGACCTTCACCTTGGGCGGTCAGACGTGGGTCGTTTGCAAAACAAAGCACCATCTCTAGACATGGTGTGGCCAAATAGTATCAAAACCAGAGAAGTGGTTCATAAGTTACTATCAATTGAAAGGTGCTACTAACGCTCATACACATTAACGTGTCCACTTACTGTACATGGACTAACGCTATATCACCTGCCTATCAGCGAGGGGATAATAATGTTAAAGCAGATCAGTTAAAGAAGCAATCCCGATATTGGATACGTGGCTGTGGCTGGAGAAATGTGACTTATGCCATTTGTGGATATTCAGACTTCAGTAGCCTATGTCATCAACATTGCAAAGTATACTTTCTTAGCAAAGTATACTTTGAGGGAGAAATTTTCAATTTTAGGATAAATTTATTAATTTTTATTATACTGAATTTATTACATTATCACAGCCATTTTGGCTGTGATAATGTAATAAATTCAGTATAATAATTCTGCATAGTTTTAATCATCAAATATATGCAATCATTAGTTCTGTATGAAATAATGCATTTTGGAAAAATCAATGATTACTCCCTCAAAGTATACTTTGCTAGATAAGTATACATTGCAATTTTGATGAAATCGGCTACAGGAGTTAGGCTGCCCACAAATGGCATAAGCCCCATTTATCCAGTGACAGTCACATAATCATTGGTTATAATCATTGACTTATGCAGCCAACGGGAAACGACTCGATGAATTGGCATTCACGACACAACAGAAAAGGTCAAAGAAGCAGGAAACAAATACTACTACTGGTATCTACAGTGATTGATTCAATGATTGAACAAATGAAAGTTGGCTCATCAACCATGCATAGGATATATATTGTTTATGGGGGTTCTGCGATATTATGTCGTAAAAAATTCTTTATAGCAAATAAGCAATTCTAAGTAATTATTAAGCCACAGCTTAACTTTGCTTTGCTAAGCTGTGGTTTAATAATTTTCTTTATTTTACGACATAAAATTTATGTCGCAGAACCCCTTTAAAATATATATTTAGTTAGAGATCTTGTAAACGATAAATTTAGATTTTATATATCTAACAAAATGTGCAATTCTCATGCAGTAGCTATTTTGTACAGTTATTAATACGATAGACATGATAGTTAACAACATTTAATTGAGGTATTTTAGAAATTATTTTTTTTTGTTCGTATGATGTAAGGAACAGTTATCACACTTTCATTTATACATACATTTAGATGTTGGAAGGAATAAAAGCCCAAATAACTTTGAACTCTCCATAGATGGAAATATAGGGGAACTAATTAACACCTTATACTATTATATCTTAATAATTGTGCACATAGTAATTACATGTTTTATGATTCCAGCACAAAAATATTTACACAATTCCCTAACATTTGATTGGCCCGTAGCAAGTCTCTGTCCAAAATTTATATCCCAGTAAACTCCCACGCCGAACTACTTTCCGTAACCGGAGGCGCAGTTAAAATAATTCTTAAGAAAACGGAAAATAAACACATTTTGTTGATGAATTTATTTCAAATGCTGGAATTATAAGGAATGAATGGCCTTTTTGTGGAATTTATCTGGGATATAAACCCGATAAATTCCACAAAAAGGCCATTCATTCCTATATTTGTTTGCAGTGGCTCATTTTCCTGATGATCTTGATGAAAGCTTCCATCAAGGAGAATTGCAGATGCTACTTGAAGACCATCATGATGAGACAGTACATATGAAAAAGCAAACAATGAAGAGTACTACATGTACTATGATGAAAAATGCAAATGAATTAACAGGTCTTGGTAATTCTGGAAAGTGTGGAGACACACCTGAACATGTAGTCCCAAGTTGGACTCCCAACATGTGAATATGACGTAACTGAAGTAGATTGTGATATCATTGGTCCATCTCAAACACTAGCTGATTCTAATTCCATGATTACTAGAACATTGGGTGTTTCAAACATGTTTAATATAATTTAATATGATAAAACTAGAGTAAACAATATCAATGAAGTGAATCACACACAGCCTATATCCAATGGAACTAAAAGTAGTACTAGCAGGCAAGGAAATGTTGTTGCATCTAATATTAGTACTGTGCTTTGTGGTAGGAATGATGCAGATGCCACTGACAAACATGACAGCAGTGATATTCAGCAACATGAATTGGAGGACAGTTGTAATTCTGATATTATTCCTTGTAGCCAAGATGTGAAACCTCGAAATACATGTTTCTATCTTAAAACCAAATGTTCAAATGAGGTTTCCTTAGACATACTCGTAGATAGAGCCAATGGGGCCCGACACAATTCATGGGGCTAAGGCATCTCCTCAATTCCTACACACGCAAGAGGCTCATGTAGACAACAGTGCTGTGCCACTTGCCAAGCGCGATGAATCTGATGATTTCAGTGATGATATGATATGATATCCCCATCTCCTCTGTTTACGCCTACGAAAAGCACAAGAGGCTTACCAAATATGATCGCAACAATACAGACATCAACATTTAGTAGAGACATGAGCAACCCCAAACATATAAATGGTGACACAAGTAATACTGCAGTTGATTATACTTTGACAAAAACATATAATAAAGTAGATGAAGAAAGTGGAACAGACAGAAACATTCCAGAGCTCATACATTCATCTGCCATATCATTTGATAACAAGAAACGAGGCAAAGCCACGAAGGCCAGGTTTTTTCCAAGCATAGACACTTGGATAACATAACTATACCCACTTTTTGTAGACTAGATGGCCGTGGCCTGCATGTTGCGCCTTGGGGCGAGGCATGGACACTAAAAAAATAGATATAGTAGATGGAAAAAACTTTAACCAAAAAACTTTAACCGGACACACGGACGAACGGACGGACGTATGCCAAAATGCCGACGATATCGCGCTTTCCGCAAGCAGGTGTGACAATGATGATAAACACCCATGTGAAGTATCAAGGTATTGGGTGAAGCAGTTGCAGAGACATAGTACACAAAAAAACTTTAACAAAAAAATTCAAAAAATTCAAAGTAATTTGAACTTGACATAGGGCACAGGATCGCGCTTTCCGCAAGCAGGTGCGACAATGATGATAAACACCCATGTGAAGTATCAAGGTATTGGGTGAAGCAGTTGCAGAGATATAGTACACAAAAAACTTTAACAAAAAAATTCAAAGTAATTTGACCTTGACATTGGGCACAGGATCGCGCTTTCCGCAAGCAGGTGCAACAATGATGATAAACACCCATGTGAAGTATCAAGGTATTGGGTGAAGCAGTTGTAGAGATATAGTACACGAAAAAACTTTACAAAAAAATTCAAAGTAATTTGACCTTGACATTGGGCACAGGATCGCGCTTTCCGCAAGCAGGTGCAACAATGATGATAAACACTCATGTGAAGTATCAAGGTATTGAGTGAAGCAGTTGCAGAGATATAGTACACGAAAAAACTTTAACAAAAAAATTCAAAGTAATTTGACCTTGACATTGGGCACAGGGGCCGCACGGTTGGGGGTTAGAATGAAAATATGGATGATGATACACACCCATGTGAAGTTTCAAGGTAATGGGCGAAGCAGTTGCAGAGATATAGTATAACGAAAAAGTTTTAAAACCAAAGAACTTTAACCAGACGTACGTTAAAAAGTTAACGTTGAAAATGGGTAAGTCAATTACGTAGAAATAATAGGTGAAGGTAATGGTCACAGTTGATATTGTATGGTAGGCACTTGGTGAAGCTGTGAAAGTTTGGTGTATGTGGTACAGCCACCCCTTAGGGTTATGTAAAGAACTGTGGAAGTTAGTGGTAATAGGTGGTAACAAATGTACAGTTTGTAGTTATAGTTATGAACTGTTGAAACCTAGGTGTACGTACCAAAGAAATGGACTTAAAACACCAAAACTTAACATTGTAAAACGCGAAAACTTAACATTGAAAATGGCTAAGTCGACTGCGCGGAAAAAATGGGTGAAGTTAAAAAAAAAAGTAACATGTTGGATAGTGATATGTGGTGGGTACCCCTTGATTATGAAGCGTGTGAAAGTTTGGTGGTCCTAGGTGGTACAGTACCAAAGAAATGGACTTAAACACGAAAACTTAACATTGTAAACGCGAAAACTTAACATTGAAAATGGCTAAGTCGACTACGCGGAAAAAATGGGTCAAGTTAAAAAAAAAGTAACATGTTGGATAGTGATATGTGGTGGGCACCCCTTGATTATGAAGCTGTGAAAGTTTGGTGGTCCTAGGTGGTACAGTAACAAAGAAATGGACTCAAACACGAAAACTTTAACATTGATTGTGGACGCCGCCCGCCGCCCGCCCCCCGCCCCCCGCCCGCCCGGCTTTCGCCAATCCAATAGCCTAAAAATCAGAAATTCCTTGACAAATGTGAACAGATTAATGAAGAAATTGCTGGTCATACCAAACCCTCATCACTGGATAAATTGGAAAGTGGTATGGAAAAACAATGTGATTATTTACTGTCTGTTTCACGAAAGCTGCCCAAATGTTACGGCTATATAAACAATTCAAAGAGAATATTTTTTGAGATAATATTAAATAAAAAGAAGGCTCATTCTTAAATTTTCCTTTAATTTAATATTATCGAAAAAAATATTGTTTTTGAATTGTTTATATGGCCGTAAAATTTGGGCAGCTTTCGTGAAACAGACTATAGTGCAACCTGTGCCAACTATATCAGAAGGCAACGTTGATATTAACATGGTCGGTGGAATTGAGAAGATCAATCCCTACCATGGTGGCGATAGCAATCCAGGCGTGTCTGAAGAAGCAATATCACCTAGTCAGGAGTCAGACCTTGAGGGAATGTATTATGTGTATGGGCGAGCCATAAGAGCTGCATATAAAATTGAATGGAATGAGGATATAGACATTTGAAGCATACCATAATCATATGCGACACGCCATGTGATTTTGTACCTTCGGACATCTGCGTAATTTCATGAAATACATTTACAAACTTTACAATATTTTCCGTAAATGGCGTCAAAAGTTGACAACATTTTCAGAGTACATGCGGAATTATATTATAATTTTGTAAAATTTCGACTTTATTGATGAAAAATATTGTACATTATGTAAACGTATTTAATGAAATTACGCAGATGTCCGAAGGTACAAAATCACATGGCGTGTCTCATACATGTATGTGGGAGTAATGGGGCTTATGGGATTTGTGACCAGTGTAGCTCCTGATCAAATAGCACACTACTGTAGCCTGATAACATTTTATCCCGTCAACACAGTACGTATGTGCCGTGAAACACGGTGCCGTGAAACATTTTTGATATCCAGTCAATACTATTTATGCATTTTACAGCCATTTGTAGGTGTTGACGGGATAAATAGAATAGTAGGTTAGTGCCATGAATGGGAAAAAATATCTGGCGCGGTACGGAAACGGGATGTGCTCGGCAGAGCCTCGCCCATCCCGTTTCCTGAGCCTTGCCAGATATTTTTTCCCATTCACGGCACTAAACTACTAATCTCTATATCTGTGTGACAATCAATGGTGCAAGGGGTGTGAACGCACTTCACTAAAGGTGTCCGGTGTGTATTTTTACTTTAACATATGTTTTTTCTGAGGGAAATATTTACAATATACATGTGTGTGTAAATTAAAGATTTTAAATCACTATAATTGACAAAATTGAATGTAGAAATTAATATTTTTCCCGGGAATAATTCGTTCACACCACCTTCCAAACCTGATCCGAAATTCACACCCCTGGCAAGAGCCCGCTATGCCATTGTTGTCGCATATATACATCAAGGTGTATGATCACATGGTACTAACAACAACAACAAGTACCGATTCAAAGTACTATTCTTTTATAGTGCCCTTATTACGTAACGGATTTTGATGTAATATGGCGCATCAAACGCGTCTTGTTAAGCTGCATTTGGTGATCTCTTTATTTTCGTCCAAACTTCTGTCATTTTTGCGAAGAAGACACGGAAATCGATTCTTCGCAAAAACGACACAAGTCTGTGCCAAACTCCCTAGACCACCAAATTCAGCTCATGAAGACGCGTTTGCTGCTATTTCATCAAAATCCGTTGCATATTAAGGAAAATATAAAATAATACTTACTTTGGAGTGGGCGACGTTGTTGTTGTTGTAACCACGTGATCATGCACCTTGTACATACAGGATAATTCCATATGGCCTGTATGAGATATAGAGAATAGTAGGTTAGTGCCGTGAATGGGAAAAAATATCTGGCAAGGTTTAGGAAACGGGATGGGCGAGGCTCTGCCGAGCACATCCCGTTTCCGAGCCTCGCCAGATATTTTTCCCATTCACGGCACTAACCTACTATTCTATTTATCCCGTTAACACCTACAAATGGCTTTAAAATGCAAAAAAGTAACCCCATGTCACCGCATATATTCATACGCGGTGATTTGGTCGTATTGACAGGATATCAAAAATGTTTCACGGCACCGTGTTTCACGGCACATACGCACTGTGTTGACGGGATAAATTTGGCTTTACCACCATGTGATTTTTCCGAATGGTTTGCAAAGTTCTGCATTATCATTTACAAATGCCATCAAAGGACGACATTTTATTCCTCTCACCCGGTAAATAACTGGCAGAGACGGTTTCATGCTAATTTTTGGAATATCGTAATAACTCCAAATATTCAGACACAATTGATACTGGGTTTGCACAAACACATAAATGGTTATCCATCCAAAAAGTCAGTGTTAGTATGGCTGTACTGGTTTATCACACTAACAACGTATTTGGATACAAGTTGTTTTGGGAAACTCCCATTTTTCCAAAAACAATGGTGTCCGCGTACTTAGGGTTATTACGGTAGTTTAAACCTGAAAATTACTGACAAACACTGTAGATCTTGATCAGCTGGCTCACTAGGAACCGGCGAATCTGTAGCCAATTTCACCAACATTGCAAAGTATTCTTACCGGTATCTAGCAAAGTATACTTTGAGAGAGTAATCTTTTATTTTTCCCCGAAATGCATTATTTCATATAGAACTACCGACTGCATATATTTGATGATTAAAAGTATGCAGAATTATTATACTGAATTTATTTCATTATCACAGCCAAAATGGCTGCGATAATGTAATAAATTCAGTATAATAAAAAATCATAAATTTATTGAAAATTTCTCCCTCAAAGTATACTTTGCTAGATAAGTATACTTTGCAATGTTGGTGAAATAGGCTACTGGATCTACAGTGTTTATGAATGTTGGCTTTACAATGATGAATCTGTCGGTTGTGTTCTAAAAACGATATAACCAATAATTGAATATCGGATCAGGGCTCCAGATAAGGAATTAGTAATTGAATATTGTCACTCCATCATTTCTGAAGCAATTGGGTACATGTATTTCAAAATTTTAATTGAGTAAAATGAAACTACACTACTGTTTACACATCAACAGACAGAAATTATTGAATAGTTTGCTTTGAAATGAAAACATGTCTTGGCATTTCATTATAATTGTCTCCTTGAAATACCAAGATGTGTTTTTATGGAAAATAAGAAAAATATGCTATATTTGTGGTCTATTTATTGTTTCCTGCAGCATGATAAAGCCTAAAGGTACCATAAAATTTGTATTGCTTTTTGATACTCGCTACTTCTGATTTCAATTGGGTTTTTGGCAATTTTAATTGGGTATTTAAGCAAATACGCAGTTTATCTGGAGCCCTGTCGGATGACATCATCTGATACACAGTGATTTAACAAATGTTGCACAAATAACAGAGGTGACGAGATATGCATTCTACCCGTTTTTGTATTTTCATTATTTTATTCAATAAATTAAACTACACAATAACTACATGGCAACTAACTACGATACGTCATAATGTATGGCACCAAATCTACTGGTAATTAAAGCTAGAGCTAAGCTTCTATGTATCTCATTTATTGATTGAAAATGGCCAATATGGTTACATTTTAAATGTGAGGACACAATTAAATGATTTTAGGTTGCCCAAACCTGACCCTACTTTACAAACATGGGTAGGTAGGAAAATTATTTTTACACTGAAAACATTTTTGGGGGTCGGTCGCATTTGGGCAAACCAAAATACCTTTTACTATGGCCTGGAGCAAATTGATCTCTTTTCTGTAAGTTCCAAGTGTCAAAATTGGATTTCAAGGATAAAAACTTCAGAAAATGTTGCTATTGAAAATCTTGCCTTTTTAAGACTATTTGGGCCTTCAGCTGACAAAAGGTACATACTATTATGTGCGATTAGCATCTCCCCACATTAGAATTCGATCAGGGCATAAACTGTTGATTAATCAGTTTGTAAAGTAGCTTTGCTGTCGTCAGCAAAAGAATTACTGTTAGATGATAATCACACCGTCTGACTGACCCAAGGTACAACCTTTTCTTAGCCGGCATCCTATTTAGAGGTGTAAAGTATTATTTGAGTTGTTGCAGTGACATACTCGTAGAATTATTATAGGAATGAATGGCCTTTTTGTGGAAATATATCGGGGTATAAACTTGGAAAAGTCGCGGGAATACTGGACCAAGGCCGGAAGGCCTCGTCCAGTATTCCCGCGACTTTTCCAAGTTTACCCGATAAATTCCACAAAAAGGCCATTCATTCCTTATAATTCCAGCATTTGAAATAAATTCATCAAGAAAATGTGTTTATTTTCCGTTTTCTTAAGAATTATTTTAACTGCGCCTCACGTGTTACGGAAAGTAGTTCGGCGTGGGAGTTTACTGGGATATAGATTTTGGACAGAGACTTGCTACGGGCCAATCAAATGTTAGGGAATTGTGTAAATATTTTGTTGCTGGAATTATCCCTGTGGTACTAGCAGGCAAGACATGTGACTTTGATGTGAAAAATATTTACAGTTCTATTTGCTCTGAACATTTTGTTAAATTTCGATGTCATTTACGGAAATGCATGTATCATTTTGCATACAGTGAAACCTCTCAGGGGATCTCCCAGGGTGTCCGGTTTAGAGAGATTCCACTGTAAATCAGGCATTTGATCATTCTGAGCCATAGTTTTATGCTATCTGATCATGAACAGACATTAACATAAATGACCAAGAAACTCATCAAAAATGAGATCACAGATGTTTTCTTGGTGTCCGGTTTAGAGGTTCCACTGCATATTTTTCATGAAAAATCACATATCTATTTAGGTACAAAATATCTTTTAGGTACAAAATCACATGGCTTGTCCCCTAGATGTTTCAGCCATTTGGGTCGCAGGTTTAATCCATTTCAGCCTAAGGATACTATGATTTTTGTTGAAAAAATCTCATTATTTTGTTCATTCATCGATAAAGGTATATGTTGTTACCACTCATTTGAACCGTCTCGTTGAGACGGTTCAAATGAGTGGTAACAACATATACTTTTGAAAGGATATAAAGAAAATAGGGATATTTTTCTCTCAAAAGGTTCATACTACTAAAAGTGTATCCCGTCTGTAATGGGTTAATCCACACTGGCAAACCCAAGTATTTAGAACTAGCTTTAACCTTTAGACCGCTACTCACAACAATTATCTGCTGTTGCTTTTATATCTTGCCTTATTTCTCAATAAAAACATGGTTTGACAACACTTCAGAATCATTTCCAATGGAAATGATTCTGAAGTGCTGTCAAAGCATGTTGTAAATTATTCTAAAGTGCTGTCACAATCTTAACCCTTAGACCGCTACTCACAACAATTGTCGTCTTCTGTTGCTTTTATATCTTGCCTTATTTCTCAACAAGAAACGAGGCAAAGCCACGAAGGCCAGGTTTTTTCCAAGCATAGACACTTGGATAGCATAATTATACCCACTTTTTGTAGACTAGATGGCCGTGGCCTGCAAGTCGCGCCTTGGGGCGAGGCATGGACACTAAAAAAATAGATATAGTAGATGGAAAACCTTTAACCAAAAAACTTTAACCGGACACACGGACACACGGACGAACGGACGGACGTATGCCAAAATGCCGACGATATCGCGCTTTCCGCAAGCAGGTGCGACAATGATGATAAACACCCATGTGAAGTATCAAGGTATTGGGTGAAGCAGTGGCAGAGATATAGTACACGAAAAAACTTTAACAAAAAAATTCAAAGTAATTTGACCTTGACATTGGGCACAGGGGCCGCACGGTTGGGGGTTAGAATGAAAATATGGATGATGATAAACACCCATGTGAAGTTTCAAGGTAATGGGCGAAGCAGTTGCTGAGATATAGTATAACAATAAAGTTTTAACCAAAAAACTTTAACCAGACGTACGTTAAAAAGTTAACGTTGAAAATGGCTAAGTCAATTAGGTAGAAATAATAGGTGAAGGTAAAAAAATGGTCACATGTTGGATAGTTGTATGTGGTAGGCACCCCTTGGTTATGAAGCTGTGAAAGTTTGTGGTCCTAGGTGGTACAAGTACAAAGAAATGGACTTAAACAACGAAAACTTAACATTGTAAACGCGAAAACTTAACATTGAAAATGGCTAAGTCGACTGCGCAGAAAAAATGGGTGAAGTTAAAAAAAAAGTAACATGTTGGATAGTGATATGTGGTGGACACCCCTTGATTATGAAGCTGTGAAAGTTTGGTGGTCCTAGGTGGTACAGTACCAAAGAAATGGACTTAAACACGAAAACTTAACATTGAAAACGCGAAAACCTAACATTGAAAATGGCTAAGTCGACTGCGCGGAAAAAATGGGTGAAGTTAAAAAATAAGTAACATGTTGGATAGTGATATGTGGTGGGCACCCCTTGATTATGAAGCTGTGAAAGTTTGGTGGTCCTAGGTGGTACAGTAACAAAGAAATGGACTCAAACACGAAAACTTAACATTGATTGTGGACGCCGCCCGCCGCCCGCCCGGCTTTCGCCAATCCAATAGCCTGGATTTTTTTTCAAAAAACCTGGCTAAAAAAGTAACATGTTGGATAGTGATATGTGGTGGGTACCCCTTGATTATGAAGCTGTGAAAGTTTGGTGGTCCTAGGTGGTACAGTACCAAAGAAATGGACTTAAACACAAAAACTTAACATTGTAAATGCGAAAACTTAACATTGAAAATGGCTAAGTCGACTACGCGGAAAAAATGTGTCGAGTTAAAAAAAAAGAAAAAATGTTGGATAGTGATATGTGGTGGGCACCCCTTGATTATGAAGCTGTGAAAGTTTGGTGGTCCTAGGTGGTACAGTAACAAAGAAATGGACTCAAACACGAAAACTTAACGTCGATTGTGGACGCCGCTCGCCCCCACGCCCGCCCGCCCCCCCGCCCGGCTTTCGCCAATCCAATAGCCTGGATTTTTTTTTCAAAAAAACCTGGCTAATAAAAACATGGTTTGACAGCACTTCAGAATCATTTCCAATGGAAATGATTCTGAAGTGCTGTCAAAGCATGTTGTAAATTATTCTAAAGTGCTGTCAAAGCATGTTTTTGATGATAGAAATGGAAAATGGAAAATAAACTGCAGACGACAAAAAAAATTAAGATAGCGGTGTAAGGGTTAATTATATGTATTTAATCTATAGAATTGGTATTCCATAAACATCGTTTTACGACAAAGTTATACTGCATTAAAATTCAAGACATATATTGTCTGAAGTTTAACTGCGTAATATAGATCCTACGGCCTGGATCAGAACGTTTACGTGTCATAACATTATGGAACAGTATATTATTCAGGGTATGGGATCTCATGGTTTTGTGTAACTATTTCATGGTTAATGATGTAATGTTCAATATCATTTTTATAGTAGATCTTCTTAAACTTAAAACGTATTTTGATTAAGTTTGCCTACATTGACTATATGCTTAAATTCAGCAGGTCTTTTTGCAACCCAATGGTTCAAATTACTTATTCAGGGGCGGATCCAGCATTTGCGGAACGGGGGGTTGTTTAGTTGTGAAGGTAACTTGCAATTACTCCCGTACCGTCCGTAAATAGCTACGGACGGTACGGGAGTAATTGCAAGTTACCGTTCGCAACTAGGGTGTTGTCCTATTTTCGAGCTCTTCGAAATGCACTTTCCTGTGTTTTACGGCATTTAAATTCAGACTCCAACTGGTGGTAAATTGTGATCTAACTCTGTGGCTGAACGGGGTGCAACCCCTCCCCACCCCCTCCAGATCCACCCCTGTTATTACGTCATTCTTATTACACAAAATAAAACAAATAAGTTGCACATGTATGCGCATTAGCACTTCTGGCAACCGAAAAAAACAAAACACTAACAATTCTTTGTTGATGCGCATTCGCTGTTTCAGCATTATTTGTTTCAATCTTAGTAGTCAGAATTGAAAACAAACATTCCAGGTATTTCACAATTTTCCAATACCATGGGATCCTGAACCTGGTGAAAGTCATACTTATGACCCAAAATGTAGCCCACAGTTTTGACCATAAACCAGACACCCTGTCACATGTGTATTGGCCTACATACACAGGCCCATATGCAGAGGGGGTGCGACGGGTGCGTACGCACCCCCCTTAACCCGTTCAACACCACAGGCCTGTACAGTGATATTGGCAAAAAGTGTAGATCCAGATGAGCCGGCTCGTGACGAGCCGTCTCAGCAGGATCTGCACTTTTTGCAAGTAATTTTCATAATTTTGAGAACAAAAACACCTCATGTTCATAAATGGACTGGTCTGAAAATCATTTTATGATGATTGGAATGGGTTGCAAATTAACAAATCAAAATCCATTCCAGTTATTTAGGGGTGAAATGGTTAATCTGCCGAGGTCTGTCCGTGAATGTGCAAAAAAACAATGTTTAGCCCTTCGCGCCATCGATAACGCACCCCCCTAAATTAATTTTGATTGATTGGAGTTATATGTTGGTTAACACAACAGACAGGAATACACGACAGGTTCTTGAAGAACGCTTCATATCTCGGTATTTTAAGGATTATTGCGATATCTCTGGTGGTTTTGGTGCATTGTTACCAACATACAATGTACGTCACCTCCCGCAAATGACACGTATACGTACGGTAATTTACGGGTATGTTGACAGTATAAAAGTGGTCCGGAAGTTCGGAATGGTGAATGTGTAGATAATTGACGATTTCTGTTATGTGTAATTAATGAGCATTAGTAGTTGCACAAAACTATGTAAATTACCCAAAAACCAACAAAATCCACCCAAATTCACCAAAATACCCACATGGCACCAAAATAATGACCATCTGTTCAAACACATGTGGAATACACCCGTCTGTGAAGAACATTACAAACTTAAGGGGTTGGTGGAAGAAGGGGGGTAAGTCCATGAAGGACTTGACCCCCTTCTTCCACTGACTCCTTCAATTGGACACTTACAATTACAACACATTTCCAGCACCGAAATCACAATATCCTGATCTGGCACCGGGTGTCCTTACTTCACCATGCTGCCAATACAGTGAAGCCTGTGAATAAAGGCCAGCCATGGGAAAAGCAAATCTGGCCTTTGTTCACAGGTGGTCTTTTTTTGTACGGTCATATATTTGATAATTGAGTATTAAGAGTAATTGGGAAAACAACCGACTGTTATAGATGCTATAGACAGGGAATAGCTATGCCGAGGTGGTCTTTAGCACATGTTTGCCTGTATTATCAGGATGAATTCACTAGCAAGAATGAACGCACAACTACTGTCTGTTTCACAAAGGTGCACAAATTTTGCTGTTATATAAACAATGCAAAAACAATTTATTTTTTTCGATATTAAATAAATTTAAGAACGAGAATTTCGTGAAATTTGGTTCAATATTGGTTTTATTGTGAAAAGATTTTCCCATGCGAAATCCCCATAGACATCTTCACACATCTTCAGAAATAGTGGACCGATTTACAAAATCTAAGTTTTGTTTTCTTAGATCAATTTCAAGCTATCTAGCCAGTCAATTTCCAATTTTTATTTTGTTTTACTCCTCCCACAGCTCCTCCACTTCCTTGTCCCCCATGTTAAATTCCCATTGACAAATCAATTTTTCGTAATAAAATCAATACATGTGTATTTAACCAAATTTCACGAAATCAAAAGATTGTTTATATGGCTGAAAAAAATCGGGCAGGTTTCGTGAAAAAGACAGTAGGGTTTGCACGTCCTAGCCACAGATGAAATACTCGGAGCTGTGCTATAAAAAATAACCAAAAAAGGGACATCTTCAATGGACATTTTCTATGGTAATGGTCGAGTTTCACCTGTGATCCTAACACACGCAACAAATGTTTTTTTGATAAACAGATTGATAGTCACATTGTGACAATACTATAGTCGTTATGTAATGCCTTTATGCTGCCCTATTATGTTGATAGCACTTTATCACACTTGAGATCACCACCACCAAAGTAGCCAACTTTTCTTTGAACTTCTTGCACTCGCATCTGATGACCGATCTCTCCTCTGTTTGGGGTCTTCAGTCTGTAAAAGATATAAATTGAAGACATAACTGTGGCCGAGAAATGAGTGTTTGCGTTTGTGTTTCCAAACCTTTGCGACATTCATGTCTATGTGACAGAATGTCTAATCAAATTCAAGTCAAATAGAGATTATGTTTGTATTTAACTGGAAAAGGTGTTCATAGAGCACGGATGTCCCACATATCGCTTTGATAGTAAACAAGGCAAAATTCAAAGGGGAGATAGTCCAAAGGGGAGATAATCCATGACCCAGGGGTCGAATCAAAAATCAAAATAAACTTTGCACATCTACTCATCATAAGGAAGCTACATACCATACCTCAGGTGTGTAGTTATTTGGGTTTAACTTACAAGCCAAAATTGGAAAATTCTAAGTCGAAATGGGGGAGATAATCCATGACCCGGAGGTCGAATCAAAAATCAAAATAAACTTTGCGCATCTACTCATCATAAGGAAGCTACATACCAAGTTTCAGGTCTGTAGCTAGTACGGTGTAAATGTTTGTTTGTTTATTGTTGTTTAACGGCCTATCAACAGCTAAGGTCATGTAAGGCCGGGCAAACAAATTCGACATACATGTATATGCTTTCAAACAGAAATAGAGAACCTAGCTGAAAAAAAATCTCTGAATTTTCATATTGTCATAATTGTATCTGGCCAATAATGGGCAGCAAGGATACTTCAGTGACTCATCTTGCTCATGACCCCAATGTATACACTGAACTGGGGATGCAATTGTCACAAACATTATAAGGTCCCTTTATGTCGACTGTCATGAAGTATTAACCCTTAGACCGCTATCTTATTTTTTTTGGTCTGCTGTTTATTTTCTATTTTCCATTTTTATCATCAAACACATGCTTTAACAGCACTTTAGAATAATTTACAACATGCTTTGACAGCACTTTAAAATCATTTCCATTGGAAATGATTCTAAAGTGCTGTCGAAACATGTTTTTATTGAGAAATAAGGCAAGATATAAAAGCAACAGAAAAACGCCAATTGTTGTGAGTAGCGGTCTAAGTGTTAAATAGAACACTTACCGAGAGTAGTTCTGGCATGCTATGATTGTACATGTACACCTACTACAACAGAACATGCAGTCACATACAACATGAAATACACAGCCATTGTTTGATTGGGATATTAGAACCAATTTCAGGTATCATAAGTTATCAATATTATTTTTCTATTTTTATGATTTGTCAACGATTCAATTTACAGCTACAGTCATTTAACCCGGACTACGCTGAATTAAATTTTGTCGTTTGCTGGAAATGTTTTATTTTCAATATTTCTCGATAAAAACCTGTTTAGACAGCGCATGAGAATCGTCTCCAATGGAGACGATTCTCATGTGCTGGCAAAACAGCTTTTTTTGTTAATAATTAAGGCAAAAATGAAAAACAGCAGACAATTTGTGTCACCCGCGTAGTGAGGAGGGGGATTAAAAGTATGCAGAATTATTATACTGAATTTATTACATTATCACAGCCAAATTGGCTGTGATAATGTAATAAATTCAGTATAATAAAAATTAATAAATTTATCATACAAGAAACGAGGCAAAGCCACGAAGGCCAGGTTTTTTTCCAAGCATAGACACTTGGATAACATAATTATACCCACTTTTTGTAGACTAGATGTCCATGGCCTGCATATCGCGCCTTGGGGCGAGGCATGGACACTAAAAAAATAGATATAGTAGATGGAAAAACTTTAACGAAAAAACTTTAACCGGACACGGACGTACGGACGGACGTATGCCAAAATGCATAAAATGCGCTTTCCGCAAGCGGGTGCGACAATGATGATAAACACCCATGTGAAGTATCAAGGTAATGGGTGAAGTAGTTGCAGAGATATAGTACACTAAAAAACTTTAACAAAACAATTCAAAGTAATTTGACCTTGACATTGTGCACAGGGGCCGCACGGTTGGGGGTTAGAATGAAAATATGGATGATGATAAACACCCATGTGAAGTTTCAAGGTAATGGGCGAAGCAGTTGCAGAGATATAGTATAACGAAAAAGTTTTAACCAAAAAACTTTAACGAGACGTACGTTAAAAAGTTAACGTTGAAAATGGCTAAGTCAATTACGTAGAAATAATAGGTGAAGGTAAAAAAATGGTCACATGTTGGATAGTTGTATGTGGTAGGCACCCCTTGGTTATGAAGCTGTGAAAGTTTGGTGGTCCTAGGTGGTACAGTACCAAAGAAATGGACTTAAACACGAAAACTTAACATTGTAAACGCGAAAACTTAACATTGAAAATGGCAAACACGAAAACTTAACATTGAAAAGTCGACTGCGCGGAAAAAATGGGTGAAGTTAAAAAAAAAGTAACATGTTGGATAGTGATATGTGGTGGGCACTCCTTGATTATGAAGCTGTGAAAGTTTGGTGGTCCTAGGTGGTACAGTACCAAAGAAATGGACTTAAACACGAAAACTTAACATTGTAAACGCGAAAACTTAACATTGAAAATGGCTAAGTCGACTGCGCGGAAAAAAAATGGGTGAAGTTAAAAAAAAAAAGTAACATGTTGGATAGTGATATGTGGTGGGCACCCCCTTGATTATGAAGCTGTGGAAATAGTTTGGTGGTCCTAGGTGGTACAGTACCAAAGAAATGGACTTAAACACGAAAACTTAACATTGTAAACGCGAAAACTTAACATTGAAAATGGCTAAGTTGACTACGCGGAAAAAAATGGGTCAAGATAAAAAACAAGAAACGAGGCAAAGCCACGAAGGCCAGGTTTTTTCCAAGCATAGACACTTGGATAACATAATTATACCCACTTTTTGTAGACTAGATGGCCGTGGCCTGCATGTCGCGCCTTGGGGCGAGGCATGGACACTAAAAAAATAGATATAGTAGATAAAAACCAAAAAACTTTAACCAAAAAACAACCGGACACACGGACGAACGACGGACGTATGCCAAAATGCTGACGATATCGCGCTTTCCGCAAGCAGGTGTGACAATGATGATAAACACCCATGTGAAGTATCAAGGTATTGGGTGAAGCAGTTGCAGAGATATAGTACACGAAAAAACTTTAACAAAAAAATTCAAAGTAATTTGAACTTGACATAGGGCACAGGATCGCGCTTTCCGCAAGCAGATGCGACAATGATGATAAACACCCATGTGAAGTATCAAGTTATTGGGTGAAGCAGTTGCAGAGATATAGTACACGAAAAAAACTTTAACAAAAAAATTCAAAGTAATTTGACCTTGACATTGGGCACAGGATCGCGCTTTCCGCAAGCAGGTGCAACAATGATGATAAACACCCATGTGAAGTATCAAGGTATTGGGTGAAGCAGTTGCAGATATAGTACAACGAAAAAACTTTAACAAAAAATTCAAAGTAATTTGACCTTGACATTGGGCAGGATCGCGCTTTCCGCAAGCAGGTGCGACAATGATGTAAAGCACCCATGTGAAGTATCAAGGTATTGGGTGAAGCAGTTGCAGAGATATAGAACACGAAAAGACTTTAACAAAAAAATTCAAAGTAATTTTGACCTTGACATTGGGCACAGGATCGCGCTTTCCGCAAGCAGGTGCGACAATGATGTAAACACCCATGTGAAGTATCAAGGTATTGGGTGAAGCAGTTGCAGAGATATAGTACACAAAAAAACTTTAACAAAAAAATTCAAAGTAATTTGACCTTGACATTGGGCACAGGGGCCGCACGGTTGGGGGTTAGAATCAAAATATGGATGATGATAAACACCCATGTGAAGTTTCAAGGTAATGGGCGAAGCAGTTGCAGAGATATAGTATAACGAAAAAGTTTTAAAACCAAAAAACTTTAACCAGACGTACGTTAAAAAGTTAACGTTGAAAATGGCTAAGTCAATTAGGTAGAAATAATAGGTGAAGGTAAAAAAATGGTCACATGTTGGATAGTTGTATGTGGTAGGCACCCCTTGGTTATGAAGCTGTGAAAGTTTGGTGGTCCTAGGTGGTACAGTACCAAAGAAATGGACTTAAACACGAAAACTTAACATTGTAAACGCGAAAACTTAACATTGAAAATGGCTAAGTCGACTATGCAGAAAAAATGGGTCAAGTTAAAAAAAAAGTAACATGTTGGATAGTGATATGTGGTGGGCACCCCTTGATTATGAAGCTGTGAAAGTTTGGTGGTCCTAGGTGGTACAGTAACAAAGAAATGGACTCAAACATGAAAACTTAACATTGATTGTGGACGCCGCCCACCGCCCGCCCGCCCGCCCGGCTTTCGCCAATCCAATAGCCTGGATTTTTTTCAAAAAACCTGGCTAAAAATTGAAAATTTCTCCCTCAAAGTATACTTTGCTACTAAAGTATACTTTGCAATGTTGATGAAATAGGCTACTGATGTTAATAAGAAATTACAAAATGTTGTCTGTCGACACACTTAGAGCCCCTTAGGTGATTTGAGACAGACAGACAGACAGGGCCATAATCAGTAACATTGAAGGAGGTTTTGAGTCCTTTACTTTGACCGGACCGCATGGATGGGCTATAAAATGAAAATATGGATAATGACCAATAAGTACAATGAATATGAAGTTTCAAGCCAATTGAATAGCAAAAAAGGTAGTAGGTAACCAAAAACTTTTAACGCAAATCTCGGACATACAGACAAACAGACGGACATGGTGGCAACTAAATGTTCAGGGTACACACTAAATTTGTAACCATCGATTGCACGAAAAATAGCTTTAGAACCGGTAATTATTTTCAAAAACAACAAGCTAATTTGTGTTACCAAATCCTGTTTTCTTTCAGGCGGCATAGATATAATTGGTTTCAGTAACAAGAAATTGGGAGTTTGTTTGTTTATTGGTGTTTAACAGCCTATCAACAGCTAAGGTCATGTAAGGCCGGGCAAATGGGTTCGATCCCATTTTAACCTGCTGCATTGGGAGGAAATTCCCAAAATCAGAATAGAATATTTACATCGAGAACAAAATTATTCAAGAAATTTGGGAGTAATGTAGCCCAAGATTATCCCTTTCCCTGATAGACGACTTTTCACGCCTCTGCAGATGTCATTTGAAAACATTGTGGGAAAAGGAGAAATTGCTTGTAACAAGCAATTTCTCCTTTTCCCACAATGTTTTCTACTCTATCAGATAATTTAACCATCATTTGACCCAGCATTTGATTCTTTTATTCAGATGTTTTGGATTTGGATGAGTCGAAATATCGCAAAACAGGGAAAGGGTTAAACTGCACGAATGCGCAGGAAGGTCTGCGGCTGCATTGGTATCATTATCCATATACACATTTTGTCAATCAATTACACAATTATCAATAATTAACCCTACATGAAGATGTAGAAATACAAGCTGGGGGTTTCCATACACAAACTACAATATGCAAAATTGCTGCAAGCTTTATTTGTAACAATATTAATGTACCACTATATTCTACAAGTATTTATATACAACTATATAAGCCACAATCAGACTGGGACGTTCCGTTTATCATTTGGCCCATGTTGTACACAAACAACTATTATACCTAACATGCAAGTTAATTCATAGCATTTCAGGGATTCCGCTGGCGATCGCCACTTTCGCAATTGGCGATAAAAACAAACAATTGGCGATAAAAAATTACAATTTTCGATACAATTTGTCAGTAAATTACACCGGGACACCAGATGTACATAAAATATAGAATCACTGCTATAGGCATATAATTGTTGCCACTCGTTAGGTTTAGTTTAAACATATGGTATTTTATTTGCATGTTGTTTAGAATTTGGTTATCACTGTTACTAGATACAGTACTATACAAATGGGATTGGATTGACAGTAAGCTACATGCATTGTTTGTTTGTTGGTGTTTAACGGCCTATCATCAGCTAAGGTCATGTAAGGCCGGGCAAACAGGTTCGAGCCATTTTAACCTGCTGCATTGAGGAAAAAATCCCAAAATCAGAACGGAATATTTACATCAAGAAAAAATATATTCAACCATGAAATTAGAATAACCCGACCTGGTGCCAGGTACATACCACACCAAAGTCATTTGGCCCCTTCCCCTAAAATAGGATTACGAATAATCGTAATACTCACATATAATGGGTATAACCAGATTCAAATGTCACATACAAAATGCCAAAGACGTATGTGAGGGCCAAACCAGGCCTCCAGTCGGAATTCAGGTAAGGATGAACCCCGATCATTAATTTACCCATCACATTCTCCCACCTGCCACCCACCGTACAAGGGATATAACCAGATTTAACCCTCACATACAAGAATGGCAAAGATGTACCTGAGGGCCAAACCAGGTCTCCGTTCGGGATTCCGGTAAAGAAGAATCTTGATTGTTAAATTACCCATCGCATGCTCCCAACCAACCACATTATATAAACAAATTAAGTTCATTTGTCTGAGGGATTAGATAACTACTGTCTGTTCCACATTTTGCTGCCGACGATCTTTTGGCCATTAAACACATTAAAACTTAAAAATATTTAAATATAAGTACTTTTTCATCAATAACAAAAGTCACCCTCCCCAAAAAAAATTATTTGATGAAATTCCGTCAAATATTGATTTTATTGCGAAAAAACTATTTTCCTATGGGAATTTAACATGGGGGCTAAAAATAGATTTTTTAAATAATTTTTTATTTGTGGATCGATTTTCAAGATCTAACTTGTTTTCTTATTTACATCATTTCCAAGCTACCTAGCCAGGTTTTGGAGTCAATTTCCAAATTTTTTCGTTTTTTGACTCCTCCCCCAGCACTTCCACCTCTTTTCTCCCACGTTAAATTCCCATAGGAAAATCGTTTTATCGCTATAAAATCAATATTTGATGGAATTTCATCAAACAAACAAATTTGGGGAGGGTAACTTTTTTGTTATTGATGAAAAAGTACTTACATTTAAATATTTTTAAGATTTAATGTGTTTAATAGCCAAAAGTTTGTCGGCAGAAAAAAGTGGAACAGACAGTAATCCTGAATGTATAATTTGTTGTGGAATAATCATGCATGTACATTTAGGCAATCACTTTAATTTGTTCACCTCATTAATGGGGATCTAAATTTAACTTTATCATATTATACAATATAGACATGCAACAACAGATAATTGTCTGAGCAAAGAATAAATACATACATCAAAGTACATTTGTATTAACCAAGTGGAATCTTTGGAAAGATATGAATACAGGGATTCCGCTGGGGAAAATAAAAAAATCACCACTTCAAAAAATTGGCGATAAAAAAATTACAAAAAAAAATTACAAATTTTTTTTTTAAAAATATCGCCAATTGCTTATTTTTATCGCCAATTGCGAAAGCAGCGATCGCCAGCGGAATCCCTGGAATATAATAAATAGTAACCTGAAAATTACAAATATCGCTATATATCACCCAATGAAACCTGGGGGCCGTTTCACTAAACTTTGTACGACAAAAATGTTTGTAACTGCAAAATTATGATTGTCTGCAAATTTCACATTAACAATGTTTTCTTTTAAACACTTATTGAATTTACATTTATTGACCATAGCCTATGCTCAATAAATGTAAATCTGTCAATTGAAATTTCCAGACGATCCATAATTTGCACTTACATGTACGAACATCTTAGTCGTACAAAGTTTAGTCAAACAGCCCCCGGTATCGGGTTGCATAGAGCAAACCAGGATAGCTGTTGTCATTGCCACTGACCGTTTTAACCACAAAATGAAAGTGTACCCAATGTAATCCGATACTAGAAACACAAATATTTGTGTTTCTAATATATGGTTGGATAGGCCATATATCTGTAACCATATCAAACAAGAGGGCCATGATGGCCCTAATTCGCTCACCTGACTCCATGAACACCAGAGGAGAATGTGACATTGAGTTCATGTGTTTCAAAAAAAATGTGATATTTTTAGATGGCGGTCATCTTGGATTAAGCGATGACTCATTTTACCAAATCTGAAAATGCTTCACCCAAGGATCTTAACTTCCTATGAAGTTTGGGCAGCATCGGCCATGTGGTTCACGAGAAATAGACATTCTCGAATCTCGAATAAATGGACCTTTTGGTGGCCATCATGGATAACATAATCATCCGATTCCGACAAATATTGCACCAGAGCAATCGCCTCATCGATACCTTCAATTTGATATATGACATAAGCATATTCGGTCAAAAATAAAATTTGACCCCAATTTGACCCCACGGGCCACGCCAATTTTTGACCCCGGGGTCACCATTTTCACAACTTTGAAAGAGCATTGTAAATCGATCATTCCTACCAAGTTTAGTCGAAATCCGGCCAGCGGTTCATGAGAAGAAGATTTTTTAAGAATTTATGCTATTTTTAGATGGCGGCCATCTTGGATTAGCGATGACCTCCATCTTAACAAATCTGAAAAGGCTTCACCCATGGACCATAACTTTTAAGTTTGGCTACCATGGGCCAAGCGGTTCATGTGAAGAATAATTTTGAAATCTCTAATAAAAGAACCGTTTGACATTTCGGCGGCCATCTTGGATGACATAACAATCCGATTTCGACAAAAAATGTACCAGAGTGATCGCCTCATTGATACCTTCGATTTGATATATAACATGACCATATTCGGTCAAAAATAAAATTTGACCCCAATTTGACCCCACGGGCCACGCCCATTTTTGACCCCGGGGTCACCATTTTAACAACTTTGAAAGAGCATTGTACATCGATCATTCCTACCAAGTTTTGTCAAAATCCGGTTGGCGGTTCTTGAGAAGAAGATTTTTTAAAAAATTGTGCTATTTTTAGACGGCGGCCATCTTGAATTACGTAATGATATCATTTTAACAATTTTGTAATCCCCCTACCTAAGGACCATGACCATGAAGTTTGGCGACTATAGGCCCAATGGTTACCGAGGAGAAGACGTTTGAAAATGTTCACGGACGACGACGGACGACGGACGCCGGACGCCGGACGCCGGACGCCGGACGACGACGGACACATTGCGGTAACAATAGCTCACATGAGCTTCGCTCAGGTGAGCTAACAATAATGTGATAATTAAGTTGTTCATGTATCCAACTCAACTATAACACTTAACTCTTAGACCGCTACTCACAACAATTGTCGCCTGCTGTTGTTTATATTTATATATCTTGCCTTATTTCTCAATAAAAACATGCTTTGACAGCACTTCAGAATCATTTCCAATGGAAATGATTCTGAAGTGCTGTCAAAGCATGTTGTAAATTATTCTAAAGTGATGTCAATTGTTTTATTAATTTTTGATACTCGCTACTTCTGATTTCAATTGGGTTTTTGGCAATTTTAATTGGGTATTTAACCCAATACGCTGCTTATCTGGAGCTCTGCAATTTCATCAGGGTATGCCTAATTTCATGTGTGCTGGAGCAGCGTTTTCCCTGTGACTGCTAGTACGGACAAGGGCTTGTGGACATTTAATACATCTGATTGATTGGTGTTTAACAGCCTATCAACAGTTAAGGTAATTTAAGGCCAGACCTACGGGTTTGATCCCGTATGAATATATCTGAAAACTGTAAATTCCATGTGTGTGTGACCGCAATTATTGAATAGTTTGTTTCTAAATGAAAACATGTCTTGGCATTTTATTAGATTAGAAGTGTCTCTTCTAATGAAATACCAAGAAACCTTTCCTACTTCTCAGGGAAAACATTGATAGACACTTGCAACTGTGACTGCAGTCCATCAATGAAGCACCTGTCGTGTTTCTAACAGGCAATATGTACAGAGCTCCAGATAAGCTTTGTGTCAAAAGCGTACTATACCGCCTGATTTAAAAATTGTTGCGTATTTTACTTTTACAAATGAATTATTGATTTTCTTCATTAATAAATAGGGAACAAATGATAAAAAATTAAACAAATTTAAACATTCACTTATTTGAGCTGTTTGCTTTTTGCAGCTCAACTAAGTGAATGTTCAACTTTATGACAGTATTTTCACTACTCAATTTGAAAGTTAATGCGTATTTTCACATTGCTGTGCGTATTTTGTACTCCCACTTTTGGTAATCAATGCGTATTCAGCTAAAATAATTGCGTAAAATACGCCAATACACACCTTATCTGGAGCTCTGTATGTATCATCGTTATCAGGCTACAGGAGTGGGATATTTGATCAGGGGTTATATACACTGGTCACAAATCCCACAAGGCCAATTTCTTAAGTCACAATCACAATTATGATCATCGATGCATCATCAGAAATTGCAAATCACCAACAATATGTCCACGGGCCACATGTCGAACCTGTCGAGGAATGGTTGTCGCATGGGTGGAATACTGTATTGAATTAAAATGAGACGCGTCATTTTGCACCTTCATACATCTGCGTAATTTCATTAAATGCATGTACACTGAAAATGTTATCAACTGTTGACGCCATTTACAGGAAATATTGTAAATTTTGTAAACATATTTCATGAAATTACGCAGATGTCCGAAGGTACAAAATCCCATGGCGTGTCTCAAATATGGATGGTGATACACAAGCATATGAAGTTTCAAGATAATCTGCCATGCTGTTGCAGAGATGTAAGGTAATTAAAAAATTTAACGCACCTGTTGCAGTGTCATTTATAAGTCACTTGACCGTGACCCTGGGCATGCATGGGTGGACCATACAATTAAAATACGGATGATGATAAAGAAGAAACTTTGGCTTATAGTCGAAGAGATAAACCGGAAAACTTTACAGCAGATATTGAAAACACAGATACCTGGATGTCATTGAGATCATTATATCTTCCTTTCTGCAAGCGGGTTCAACCAAAACATGTCACAGTGACCAATGAGTACAAACACTCTGAAATCTCTCTAAGCAAGCCACACAGGGTGTACAGTTCAGAAAGATAATGTTATATTTAACAATATTTGTCCCTTCAAGAAATGAGCATGCAAGGAGGTACATGTACAAGTATAAGCAGTATTATGCTATATAAGTATTATATAATTGCATTGAATATTAAAGCACTGTAATACACATAGGCCCGTAGCCAGGGGGGGGGTCGGAGCGGTCGTCGACACCCCCGCCCAGCCTCGAGGTACACTTTTTTAGCATCGAGGTCCACTTTTTTAGACCCCCCTATATACCTCAGGCCCATTGGGCCTTCGAAACGACCCCCCCCCCCCCCCTTCAAACAGGTCTGGCTACGAGCCTCACATACAGTCGGAACAAAACCACAGTTAACTTTTAACACAAATATGGTGGTAAAATAATTCAAATTGCATTAAGTGGTATCAAAGTGATGATTTTTTTTTTTCTGATGATATTCAACGGTTAATCATCATTAAATAAACATAGTATCCGGAAGCTAATGAAAAGGTTTGGTAATGATCTGACTGATAAAGAGATATGTAAAGTTGGACATACGTCTCACTTTCCACTATCGAGTATTGTGGGTGAGACAATAAACTATATATAGAAACTATTTATAAGAATGTCAATCATGCACATATTCATCAAATCTACATTAAATGTACCAGCATATATAATACTATAAACAAAATACGGGACAATAACATACTATAGTATGGTAGGCTAATATAATAGGTCACAAAAACATAAGTCACAAAAATATACAGCAATTATTAACATGGTTGGCGAGTGTCTCACCCACAAAGGTCAAGATCACCTGAATGACATTCATCGCCACTTTCGCAATTGGCGATAAAAATAAACAATTGGCGATAAACAATTGGTGATAAAAAATTACAATTTTCGGGAAAAAAAAAAGATTTTTTTTTTCTCGAAAATTGTAATTTTTTATCGCCAATTGTTTTTATTTTTTTTGAAGTGGCGATTTTTTTATTTTCCCCAGCGGAATCCCTGTACATCGTGTGGAGTCCACACAGTGTGATTCAGGTGATCGTGACCTTTGTGGGCGAGACACTCGCCGAGTGGACAGCCATCAATGGGAGGAAACTATTAATTTTGTGTGTTTGTTTGTTGGTGTTTAACGAGATATCAACAGCTGAGGTCATTTAAGGCCGGGCCAATGGGTTCGATGCCGTATTCAACCTGCTTCATTAGGGGGGAAATCCCAAAATCAGAACGGAATATTTACATAAAAAAATAAATATATTCAGCCATGAAATCAGAATAACCTGACCTGGTGTCAGGTCCATACCACACCAAAGCCACTTTCCCCTAAAAGTAATAGGATTACGATTAACCGTTTGTTTGTTTATTGGTGTTTAACGGCCTATCAACAGCTAAGGTCATGTAAGGCCGGGCATTGGGGGGAAAATTCCAAAATCAGAACTGAATATTTACATCGAGAAACAATATATTCAGCCCTGAAATTAGAATAACCTAACCTGGTGGCAGGTCCATACCACACCAAAGTCATTTGGCCCCTTCCCCTAAAATAGGATTACGAATAATCGTAATACTCACATAAGGGGTATAACCAGATTCAACTGTCACACACAAAATGCCAAAGACGTATGTGAGGTCTCCAGTCGGGATTCCGGTAGGGATGGACCCCGATCTTTAATTTACCCCGATCTTTAAATTACACATCGCAGGAAACTATTAAAGAAGTTTGGGAAAGATCCAACTAAAGTGTTGGGAGATTTTAAAACTTTCACCCCTAAATAACTGGAATGGACTTTGATATGTTAATATTGCAACCAATCCGATCGTCACAAACGGATCTTCAGACTAGTCAATTTATGAAAAAGGAGTGTTTTTGTTCTAAAAAAATATAAAATTATTGCAAATGGTGCAGATCCTGATGAGACGGGTCGACACGAGCCAATACCATTATACAGGCCTGTGGTGTTGAAAGGGTTAAATGTTAGATGTAATGATGCCTATCTAAGGCCAGTAGCCGATTTCACCAAAATTGCAAAGTATACTTATCTTGCTAAGTATACGTTGAGGGAGTAATCGTTTACTTTTCCCGAAATGCATTATTTCATATAGAACTAACGACTGCATATATTTGATGTCAGATTAAAAGTATGCAGAATTATTACACTGAATTTATTACATTATCACAGCCATTTAATAATAAATTCAGTATAATAAAAATTAATAAATTTATCCTTATTTTGAAAGTTTCTCCCTCAAAGTGTACTTAGCAAGATAAGTATACTTTGCAATGTTGATGAAATAGGCTACATAATTGTGACCACTATGTATCACTGTCCATGGGTGACACAAAACATATATTATTGCTTGCTGCCAAATAGTGTTGCATGTAAAATACCGTAGATATGTTATTGACAGAAATATAAAATCAATTAACACTTAGACCGCTATCTTATTGTTGTTGTTGTCTGCTGTCTATTTTTTATATTCCATTTTTATCATCAAAAACATGCTTTGACAGCACTTTAGATTATTTACAACATGCTTTGACAGCACTTCAGAATCATTTCCATTGGAAATGATTCTGAAGTGCTGTCAAACCATGTTTTTATTGAGAAATAAGGCAAGATATAAAAGCAACAGAAGACGACAATTGTTGTGAGCAGCGGTCTAAGGGTTAAGATTGTGACAAAGTGTAAGTTTTCAAAGGCAAACATGGGGAACATGTTAAATGTGTTACCAGACTCTAAATATAACTTCCATGATAAAGTCACGATATTCACATGTGGCTGTGACTGGAGAAATGGGGCTTACCGGTTTTGTGAACAGTGTAGTTCCTGATAAAATAGCATTAAAATCAATATTTGATGGACTTTCATCAAACAAATTTTTTTGGGGAGGGCGACGTTTTTGTTATTGGTGAAAAAGTACTTTTAATAAATATTTTTTAGATTTAATGTGTTTAATAGCCAAAAGCTTGTCGGCAGAAAAACGTGAAACAGACAGTAATTTTCAGTACATAATGCTCATGTGATAAGGCACATTGTGGTACTATCTTCTGAATGGGCTCTTTATAACATCTGAACCATGATCTGATAAATAACCCATATTTGACAGTGCTATTTTTTTTCAGAATCAGACAATTGTTCAATTGTAAAAAATTGCACCTCCCCTTGAATCCGCCACTGATGTACACAACTCGAGGATAGACAGTTTTAAAAATATCTGGGCCTATGCTTATGAAGGTTGCTAAGCAATTTACAAATCATTTTTCCATTTTGTTCATTCGTCAATGAAAGCATATGTTGCTACCACTCATTTGAACCGTCTCATTGAGATGGTTCAAATGAGTGGTAGCAACATTTACTTCTGTGCAAAAAAAATTAAAATACAATGTACTTAAAAAAATACATTACCCCACCCACTTGGGTCTCATACAGTACTATCTTCTATAATAAATAGTACTGTATGAGACCAAGTGGGTGGAGTAATGGATTTTTTGTAATGGGCATTTTTTGTGTCACAGGTCCGAGTCTTCCACCTGTGGAAAAAATATGTATCTTCAGCGTGAAAAAGGTTAATCTGTTCTGATGTTCGAGATCACAAGGTTTTGAGTATCAAATTGGAGATCATACTTAGAAAGTTTATTTGTCTGTTTGTTTAATGGCCTATCAACAGCTAAGGTCATTTAAGGCCCGGCCAACGGGCTTGAACCTGTACTTAACCTGATGCATTGGGGGAAAAATCCCAAAATCAGAACGGAATATTTACATTGAGAAAAAGAATATTCAGCCCTGAAATTAGAATAACCTGACATGGTGCCAGGTCCACACCACACCAAATACTTAGAAAGTTTAATAAACACAGTCTCGATCATGCATGTAAGTTGATGTTATCAAATAACAGCTATACATGAGCAACTTCAGCCACTGACGGTCGTCAGTCAAATTTGACAAACACTTACATGTACAATGTATATGTTAAAGCATGCTTTCAAATAATACAATAAACACTCATGCAATTATTCCTTCATTACAGATACATGTAGATGGCAAGTACTTTAGTGGACTCAATTCTAATGAAATTCCAAGACATTCATGATATTTATAGGGAGAAATACAAGAAAATACAATGAATTGTCATCTGTTATTTTTGAACTATTTATAGCCAACAAATTTCCCAGCATGCAAGGAGTTGAAGGTACTATGTCTCAGATGATGTCTCGCACATTATATTCAATTTTTTGGGCTGCAAGTTACATATATCTGTCACAGGGTGAGAAAAATGTGCTCCGGCCCGGGGCTCGAACCCGGGACCTCTGGTTTACCGTACCATCGCTCTAACCGACTGAGCTAGCCAGGCACGAATACACACTTCCTCCCCACAGTGAGTTACGTACCGTGACATACTTCCTCACCAAATTGGAATTCGTCCCCGAATTCTATATTTAATTCGTCTCTGAATTCCATATATTTGGTACATTTTGGGTAGTATATATATCAGTCACGGTCCCTCGTTGGGCGCCAAATGTCACAGGGTGAGAAAAATGTGCTCCGGCCCGGGGCTCGAACCCGGGACCTCTGGTTTACCTACCATCGCTCTAACCGACTGAGCTAGCCGGGCACGAATACACATTTCCTCCCCACTGTGAGTTACGTACCGTGACATACTTCCCCGCCAAATTGGAATTCACCCCACGTGACCTGAGGGCAGCTCAACCTATTGACCACATATCTAGGCAACTACACGACCACATATTACCAACCTACGATACAATATAATACAATATAATAGACTACTGAATAATACAGTACAATACAATGTAATACAATCTGATACAATACAACAGGAATTGCAACCTATGACATATCAACCGAACTGCCCATTTCAATCCATAAAAGTCCACGGAGTTTGTGTGGAGGCTCAGTGCATAATCTGTGCATAACTCATAAATCTCAAATCAAAGGGAAACTCATTTGAGATCCTCTATTTATTATAAAATAGTGATACTAATTAGGGCGTATGTTTCTTGTTTAATAACTTTACTCTAAAACTATACTTATTTTAGGTTTGAATCCTATGGAATCACATCTCGTATTTGTAAGTAATATTGCAACTACAATAATTCCAGCACAAAAATATGTACACAATTCCCTAACATTTGATTGGTCCGTAGCAAGTCTCTGTCCAGAATTTATATCCCAGTAAACTGCCACGCCGAACTACTTTCCATAACCGTCAGGCGCAGTTAAAATAATTCTTAAGAAAACGGAAAAAAAACACATTTTCTTGATGAATTTATTTCAAATGCTGGAATTATAAGGAATGAATGGCATTTTTGTGGAAATTATCGGGGATATAAACTTGGAAAAGTCGCGGGAATACTGGACGAGGCCTTCCGGCCTTCGTCCAGTATTCCCGCGACTTTTCCAAGTTTATACCCCGATAAATTCCACAAAAAGGCCATTCATTCCTACAATAACAACTAAACTAAGCCGTTGCCACATTGAGGTGCACCAGGGCACATGTCTCAGTGTTTTTATTCGAGCGCTAGCGAACAATTTTACAACAAACATCCAAATTTTACACCAATGAACTTATTAAAAACACGGGTCTTACGCCATAAATTACATGTAGTTCCAACAGCTTGATCACCTTTTCAGTGTGATAAATGTTTTGGTTGCTTTTTTGTGCTAAATTTATGTTATTGCAAATGTTTCCGTAGTCTAAGGATGCGATAATTAACCGCCATACTAATTTATTTCGATATTCGTAACTCCATGGTTCGGAGTACGAATACACTTTTCGGTTGCAGTTTCCATTCTCCTGTTGTTGTTGCTGTGAAATTCCTGCGCTTATTTTTTCACGAAACGCTTTCCACTCTAGATTAATTATTAGTCTATTTGTCATCCACAAACACATACCGGTACTGAAAATAATTTCAGGACGTTCAGTTCTCTGATTTATTGATCGTTACAGTGGCAGAAACTGTAAATCTGTTACAGAATATTTTCTAGGCTTTATAGAAACACGAGGGCCATGATGGCCCTAATTCGCTCACCTGACTCCATGAACACCAGCGGAGAATGTGACATTGAGTTCATAAGTGTTTTAAAAAAATTGTGCTATTGTTAGATGGCAGTCATCTTGGATTAAGCGATGACTCTCATTTTACCAAATCTGAAAATGCTTCACCCAAGGATCTTAACTTACTATGAAGTTTGGCCAGCATCGGCCATGTGGTTCCTGAGAAAAAGACGTTCAAAATCTTGAATAAATGGACCTTTTGGAGGCCATCATGGCTGACATAATCATCTGATTCCGACAAATAGTGCACCAGAGCAATCGCCTCATCGATACCTTCAATTTGATATATGACATGAGCATATTTGGTCAAAAATAAAATTTGACCCCACGGGCCACGCCCACTTTTTACCCCGGGGTCACCATTTTAACACCTTTGAAAGAGCATTCTACGTCCATCATTCCTACCAAGCTTCGTCGAAATCCGGCTGGCGGTTCATGAGAAGAAGATTTTTTAAGAATTTGTGCTATTTTTAGACGGCGGCCATCTTGGATTAGCGACGACCTCCGTTTTAACAAATCTAAAAAGGCTTCACCCATGGATCATAACAGTGAAATTTGGCCACCATGGGCCAAGCGGTTCGTGTGAAGAATAATTTTGAATCTCTAATAAAAGAACGACCTTTTGACCTTTCGGTGGCCATCTTGGATGACATGACCATCCAATTTTGACAAATAATGTACCAGAGCGATCGCCTCTTTGATACCTTCGATTTCATATAGACATGACCATATTCGGTCAAAAATAAAATTTGACCCCACGGGCCACGCCCATTTTTGACCCCAGGATCACCATTTTAACAACTTTGAAAGAGCATTGTACATCGATCATTCCTACCAAGCTTTGTTGAAATCCGGTTGTCGGTTCATGAGAAGAAGATTTTTTAAGAATTTATGCTATTTTTAGACGATGGCCATCTTGGATTAGCGATGACCTCCATTTTCACAAATCTGAAAAGGCTTCACCCATGGACCATAACTTTTAAGTTTGGCTACCATGGGCCAAGCGGTTCATGTGAAGAAGAATTTTGAAATCTCTAATAAAAGAACGACCTTTTGACCTTTCGGCGGCCATCTTGGATGACATAACCATCCGATTTCGACAAAAAATGCACCAGAGTGATCGCCTCGTTGACCCCACAGGCCACGCCCATTTTTTACCCCGGGGTCACCATTTTAACAACTTTGAAAGAGCATTGTACATCGATCATTCCTACCAAGTTTTGTCGAAATCCGGTTGGCGGTTCTTGAGAAGAAGATTTTTGAAGAATTTGTGCTATTTTAAGACGGCGGCCATCTTGGATTACGTGATGACGTCATTTTAACAATTTTGTAATCCCCCTACCTGAGGACCATGACCATGAAGTTTGGTGACTATAGGCCCAATGGTTACCGAGGAGAAGACGTTTGAAAATGTTCACGGACGACGGACGGACGACGGACGACGGACGGATGACGGACACATTGCGGTAACAATAGCTCACATGAGCTTCGCTCAGGTGAGCTAAAAAGTAACAGATTTGCAGCAGGGATTCCGCTGGCGATCGCCACTTTCGCAATTGGCGATAAAAATAAACAATTGGCGATAAAAAACTACAATTTTCGAAAAAAAATCCCAGCGGAATCCCTGTTGCAGTATCATCATCATTCTGCCACGGTGTTTGTTATATTTGCCACGGTGTTTGTTATATTTGCCTCAGTGTTTCTCATGCTGGCTTCGGCAGTTACACATACAACTATTAACTATTAAATGGCACAACGGAACATGTATATGCACACAAAACAAATATTTCAGCCACAAAAGGACTCCAGATAAGTTGCATATTGGTGTATTTTACACACTTATTTGAGCAGAATACGCATTGATTATCAAAAGTGGGAGTACAAAATACTCACAGCAATGTGCAAATATGCATTGATTTTCAAATTGAGTAGAGCATACAGCAGCGATGTTATGTTGGTTCCACTCTTCATGTGAACTTTTTTATGCACAAACAATTGATTTGTCTTTTAAATGAAATTTGTTTATTTATATTTTTTCCTGCTTCATTTTTTTGTTAATTTATATTTTTTCCAAGTTTACATTTGTATAAAGCATCGGTATTTGTTTAAATTACACAATATTTTAGTTTAAACAAAATTATAGCTTTTGTTCCTAAATCAACCATTAATCTCTACTGCAATACATATCAGAGCTCCAGATAAGTCTTGTATCTAAAGAGTATTATGACCCCATATTTCAAATTCAATGCGTATTTTACTTTTACAAATGTATTATTGATTTTCTTCCTTATTTTAAAAACAGGGAACAAATGATAAAAAATAAAATAAAATAAAAAAATCACATATTTGAGCCGCAAACAGCAAACACAATGTCTGCTTTTTGCAGCTCAACTATTATATTTTCAACTTTATCGCAGTATTTTCACTACATTGTACTTAATTTGAAAATCAATGCATATTTTCACATTGCTGTGAGCATTTTGTACTCCCACTTTTGATAATCAACACGTATTCTGCTAAAATGATGAGTTAGTATTTCCTAATTAGGACTTATTATCTTCTAATTAGGATTTACTATCAGTGTCAATGCTAAAAAATGTTTTATCTACTAACTCCTAATTAGGAGATATTAACTCCTAATTAGGAGATAGTAAGTCCTAATTAGGAGATAGTAAGCCCTAATTAGCATATACTAAGTCCTAATTAGGAGATATCATATCCTACTTAGGAGTTATTATCTCCTAATTAGGACTTAGTATCTCCTAATTAGGAGATAAATATATTTTAGCATTGGCACCAGGACACTTTCATACAAATCATTATGAATCTACAGTGTTTTCAAATGTGTGTGTATGGCCTATGGGATTGATAGGGTTAAAAAAAGCATACTATTTTTATATTTGAATATACTATAGCCAAGAACGTTACCTGATAAATAGATATACAAAGCATGCGTCATTTGATATCAAGTGCATCAGGATTGGTCCAGAAAATGTAGGAATTCCTCAGCACAACTCAGATTCTGACACCTTCCAAACCTCAGCTTCTAACCTCTATATCAACCCTTTCACCCCTAAGTAACTGGAATGGATTTCTATATATGCTAATTTCTGGACCAATCCAATCATCACAAAATGATTTTCAGACTAGTCCATTTATCAAAAGGGGGTGTTTTTGTTCTCAAAAACTTACTTGCAAAAAGTGCAGATCCTGATGAGACGGCTTGTGACAGTCGGCTCATCAGGATCTGCACTATTTGTGAATACCACTATACAGGCCTCTGGGGCCCGTTTCACTAAACTTCTTACGACTAAAATGTTCGTAAGTGCAAAATTATGATAGTCTGTAAATTTCACATTAACAATGTTTTCTTGTAAACAATTGTTGTATTTACATTTATTGAGCATAAATGTAAATCCATCAATTGAAATTTGCAGACGATTCTAAATTTGCGCTTACAAACATTTTAGTCGTAAGAAGTTTAGTGAAACGGCCCCCTGGTATTCTATACGAGACACGCCATGTGATTTTGCACCCAAAAACATGTGTGATTTTTCATGAAATATATATTCAGAAACTGTGGTATTTTCTGTAAATGACGTCGACAAAAGATGATGAAATTTTCAGAGATTATATTCCGTATTTGCTATGATAATGGAGCTGACTTCAACTTTTGACATAATTTACGGAAAATATCGTAAATTTTGTAAACATAATTCATGACATATCGCACAAATTCACATGGCGAGTCTCATATTTATATATGTACAGTATTGTATGTTAAAGGTACATGCCCACTCAGAGACATCATCTGAGACATTTTCTGGCAAAACAAACATTTATTCACCAATACCCCATTATGATACATTTTCTATCAGACGAAAATGTCCACACTGATATCAGGGGCGATAACCGTGTTACCTTAAAATGTTAACGGACATTACTATTTATTCTCTGTATTTATTTTTTGATGTGCAATGATCATACTTTATAACCTGTCGAAAATATCATTGTTTTCAGGTGATGCATTTAATTAGCATAAATAATTAAAAAATAGAATGCCTCATTTGCATATGAAAATAGCCTGATACCGCCGCGCGTCACTATCAGTTAAATAAATATTACTAAATGATTATATCTGTATAGTGAGCACTCGTAATTTTTAGAACTGGTGGAATAGTGACACAATTATACAGTTATTAAATTCATATGAAGAACATTTTATGCCTACTGAGTGGGCATGTACCTTTAACTGTTTGTAGCAGAATCAACGTTTTTCTCATGCACAGGCTCATTTCAACATTCAATTGCAGTTGTCATGGAGAAATGTCCCAGCATGCCATGCAGGCAGATGTCTAAGGTCATACCCATACTGCTTTACTGGGCTTGATCTCTTCCCCTGAATATCGCCTCAGTTCAGTGGGGTTTGAAACCTGGAAAAGTAAAATAAGGTTGGATATCATTAACACTTTCACCCCAAATGAACTGGAATGGATTTTGGATTGTTAACTCTTTGCATGCTGGGAAATTTGTGGGCTATAAATAGTTCAAAAATAGCAGATGACAATTCATTATATTTTCTTTTATTTCTCCTTATAAATGTCATGAATATGTCTTGGAATTTCATTAGAATTGTGTCCGGAGGACACAATTCTAATGAAATTTCAAGACATATATTTACAGAGAGAAATAATTATACTCCTGATTCGTTTGGCGGATATTTTCGCCACTAGCATGCAAAGAGTTAATTTTGCAACCAATCCAATCGTCACAACATGCTATTCAGACTAGTCCATTTATGAAAAGGGGATATTTTTGCTCTCCAAAATATGAAAATTACTTGCAAAAAGTGCAGGTCCTGATGAGACGGTTCATTACCAGCCGGTTCATCTGTATCTGCACTGTTTGCAAACACCGCTATAGCGGGCTTTCGGGTTCAAAGGGTTAATAATGTATCATAACATGCATGCAGAAAATAATCGTTGAAAATTTATGAATTCTTTGGTAGATCTAAGTAATGGTGAAAACATGCACAGAATTAAATTTGTTTTGTCTGCTTTTCATCAAAATTTTGCAACACACGTTTCTTTTTTTCAAGAACATGTCACTAAATAATTTCCAGATTTTTATACCAGGTTATATCAGATGTAACAGCCTGTGATTGGCAGAGACACGTAAGTGCAAATGAAACTGAAACGAGTGGAAAGTGTAATTAACCCTTTCAACACCAGAGGCAAATAGTGTAGATCCAGATGAGCCGGCTCGTGACGAGCCGTCTCATCAGGATCTGCACTTTTGCAAGTAATTTTCATATTTTTGAGAACAAAAAAAATTTTTTTTTCCTAAATAGACGAGGCTGAATGTCATTTTGTGACGATTAGATTGGTCCAGAAATTAACATATCAAAACCCATTCCAGTCACTTAGGGGTGAAAGGGTTAACATATATTATGTCAACTTTAAATTGAATTTTTACTATTTCATCCCGCCTTACGAATTATTTTTCCACAAACATGTACAAATAAATATAGTTAAAATTCATCGGAAGTTATAAAGAAACATAATTATTAAATATGAACCAACAACAAATTGTAATACTTAGTCTAACAACATGTATTAGTCCGTATAAATACAGAAACAATCATCAATACCTTTTCATTATACATAAATGCCGATCTAAATTTTGTTGTCTGCTCATTACATTTTATTTTCCATTTTCATCAACAAAAACATTGTTTAGCAGCACTTTAGAATCATTTACAATGCAAGTTATTCTAAAATGCTGCAAAACCATGTTTTAATGAGAAAAAATACCAAATATGAAATAATAGCAGACAATTTTCATTTCCCATATTCTAAGGGTTAAAAGTCATTGTTTTATATTATTGATTATTCCACCACATGGTGTGTAGCAAAATATTTAGAAAACTTAGTAGCCGATTTCACCAAAATTACAAAGTATACTTATCTTGCTATAAGCACACTTTGAGGGAGAAATTTTCAATTCAGGGTAAATTTAATAATTTCTATTTAATGAAATAAAATGTAATTTTGATTTAATGAAATAAAATGTAATTTTTATTTAATGAAATAAAATGTAATTTTTATTTAATGAAATAAAATATTATCTGACCAAATTATTATACTTGAATTGATTACATTATCACAGTATAATAATTCTGCATACTTGTAATCATCAAAAATATGCAGTCGTTAGCTCCATATGAACTAATGCATTTCGGGAAAAATAAATGATTTCTCCCTCAAAGTATACTTAGCTAGATAACTATGCTTAGGAATTTTGGCGAAATCGGCTACAGGTCTATGTGACATCCATATTGCAGCTGTAAATCATGTCAGGGGCGGATCCAGCATTTGGGGAACGGGGTTGTCTAGTTGCGATGGTAACTCTTGCAATCTACTCCCTTAACGTCCGTAGCTAGGGGGTTGTCCTATTTTTCAGCTCTTCGAAATGCACTTTCTTGTGTTTTGCGGCATTTAAATTCAGACTCCAACTGGTGGTACACTGTGATCTATGTAAACTCCGTAGCTGAACGGGGGGGGGTTGCAAACCCCGGAACCCTCCTCCAGATCCACCCCTGCATGTTGGACGTCATGAAATTACAATACAATGTAAATTTGCGAAATTTGTTTCAAAAATTAATATTATGAGTGTGCAAAAACATAAACTATAACAAATTTTAATTGGCCATACATGTAACAGTAAGTGCATAAAAACAACTAGATTGCCGCGGCCCGCATGTCGTGCACGCCGAGGCATTTGATAGTACTAAAAAACTTTAACCAAAAACTGTAACCAATGTGCCGACTATATCGCGTTGTCCACAAGCAGGTGCGACAAAAAATAAATAAACAAGAAATGCGTCTGTCGAACGCAGATGCCACCTGCAGTATATTTGAGAAACTGTGACAAATTGGTCAGCATATTTGAGAAACTGTGACAAATTGGTTAACCGAAAAGTGTGACGGACGGACGGACGGACGGACACACAGACAGACAGACGGACGGTCCAAACACTATATGCCACCCGTTTCTTCGAAACCCGGTGGCATAAAAATTTAACGCAAAGTTTACAAAAACGTTAACTCAAACCTCTAAGACATTTGACTTTGACCGTGGGCATGTGGGCAGCATGGGTATTGCGCACAATGAATATTTGGAGGATTGTAAACATGCATATGAAGTTTCAAGTCAATGAGTAAAGTGGTTGAGGAGATAAAAACTTTAACGCAAAGTTTACAAAAACAAAGTTTACAAAAACTTTAACGCAAACTTCTAAGACATTTGACCTTGGGCATGTGGGCAGCATGGGTATTGCACACAATGGATATTTGGATTATGGTAATAATGCATATGAAGTTTCAAGTCAATCGGTGAAGTGGTTGCAGAGATACAACATATGTAAAAACTTGAACGCAAATCCGGACGTACGTACGTACGTACGTACATTACGTACGTATGTACGTACGTACGGACATCAAAGTGCTATATAAAGTGTGTGAATGTTATCCTTTTCCAAGTCCCGATAAAACAACAAGATAAAATATGAACACGTGTTTTCACCATCACCCAGTATAAAGATGTCAAACACAAACTCGGTAACGTGTTATAAAGTGATAAGTATTCATAGCACAGTTGTGAAGGTCAAAAGGTCAAGGTCTGTTTGAACGGGAGCATAAAAAAAACAAAGCACAACAAAGCACCATCCCTAGACATACATTGTGGCCAATTATTATCAAAATCGGTGAAGCGTTTTGTAAGTTATTGAAAAATGAAAGGTACGGTACGTACATAGGAACGCTATTTATCCCGTCAACACAGTGCGTAAGTGCCGTGAAACACGGTGCCGTGAAACATTTTTGATATCCACTCAATACTATTTTTGCATTTTACAGCCATTTGTAGATGTTGACGGGATAAATAGAATAGTAGGTTAGTGCCGTGAATGGGAAAAAATATCTGACGCGCCACGGAAACGGGATGTGCTCGGCAGAGCCTCGCCCATCCCATTTCCTGAGCCTTGCCAGATATTTTTTCCCATTCACGGCACTAACCTACTATTCTCTATCTATTTTCCTTATTTCTGAACCAAAGTATATGTTGTGACCACTCATTTGAGTTCAAATGAGTGGTCACAACATATACTTCTGATGAGAAATAAAGAAATTCTTGAGCCTTGCCAGATATTTTTTCCCATTCACGGCACTAACCTACTATTCTCTATATCCCCTTTTGCCTATTGGCGAGGGGATAACATTTGCATGATAAATAGTTAAAGGTACATGCCCACTCAGTAGGCACAAAATGTTTGTTATAGGAATCAAGTAAGTGTATAATTGTGTCACTATTCCACAAGTTCTAAAAATTACGAGTGCCCGATATACAGATATAATCATTTAGTAATATTTATTTTACTGATAGTGACTCGCGGTGGTATCGGGCTATTTTCATTTGCAAATTAGGCATGATATTCTTTAATTATTTATGCTAATTAAATGCATCACCAGAAAAAATAATATTTTCAACAGATTATAAAGTATGATCATTGCACATCGAAAAAAATACAGAGAATAAATAGTAATGTCCGTTAACATTTTACGGAAACATGGTTATCGCCCCTGATATCAGTGTGGAAATTTACGTCTGATATAAAATGTATAATAATGCCAATCAATATGTGGGGTAATGGTGAATAATTCCAGCTCAAAAATATTTATACAATTCCCTAACATTTGATTGGTCCGTAGCAAGTCTCTGTTCAAAATTTATATCCCAGTAAACTCCAACGCCGAACTACTTTCCGTAACCGTGAGGCGCAGTTAAAATAATTCTTAAGAAAACGGAAAATAAACACATTTTCTTGATGAATTTATTTCAAATGCTGGAATTATAAGGAATGAATGGCCTTTTTGTGGAATTTATCGGGGATATAAACTTAGAAAAGTCGCGGGAATACTGGACGAGGCCATAAAAAAAGTACAATTTTCGAAAAAAAAAAAAAAAAAACAACTTTTTTTTCTTTTTGATTTTTTTCGAAAATTGTAATTTTTTATCGCTTCGTCCAGTATTCCAGCGACTTTTCCAAGTTTATACCCCGATAAATTCCACAAAAAGGCCATTCATTCCTATAATGAATGCTTATTTTGCCAGAAAATGTACCAGATGATGTCTCTGATATAAAGAACATTGTGCCTACTGAGTGGGCATGTACCATTAAAAGGGAGGGTACAATTTAAGAATTCCAACAATATGTTAATTTTGCAACAAATCCATCCATCGCAATATAATTTTCAGAATAGTCCATTTACGAAAAGGGTGTGTTTTTGTTCTCAAAAATATGAAAATTACTTGCAGCAAGTGCAGATCCTGATGAGACGGCGGCTCGTTACAAGCTGACTCATCTGGATCTACACTATTTGCCAGTATCACTATACATGCCTGTAGTTTAATATTAGGAGTTTCATAGGTCAGATATAAATTTTTGCCAGTTTTTACCTTTGACCTCTAAGTGTGACCTAGGACGTAGGTACATGGGTATTAAATGAGACGATGTTTGGTAAACATTTGTGGCAAATCATTTGAAAATACATATATTGGTTTAGAAGATTTTGATTTATTGGTGTTTAACAGCCTATCAACAGCTAAGTTCATTTTAGGCTGGGCCAACGGGTTCAATCCCGCATTTAACCAGCTGCATTAGGGGGATCCCAAAATCAGAACTGAATATTTACATCAAAATAAATACCGTAATTACCCTAAATATTCGGACACCAAAACCAATTGTTATAAGTGTCATAAACATTTATCAAGTTGATTATGTTGTCCAATGAGGCCTCCGAAGCATTCTGTGAAAATGGCAAATAGTGCAGACCCTGATCAGACTGCTCCTTCAGGAGCAGGCTGGTCTGGGTCTACACTGTTTGCTCACATATTGGTGTCCGAATATTTAGGGTAATTACGGTACATATTCAGCCCGGAAATTAGAATAACCTGACCTGGTGCCAGATCCAAACCACACCAAAGTCGGTTTAGAATTTGTCGAGCAGAAGCATTTTTGGCCATTGACCATGACCCGGGGTCAAATCAAAAATCAAAATGAACTTTGCGCATCTACTCATCATAAGGAATAGCTAGTACGGCTTAAAAAGTTTGATGAGTTACAATGTTGGAGACGGACGGATGGACGGACGGACAAAAAAAAGACAAGGGTAACACGAAATGCCCCTCTACTATCGTGATGTGGCATAAAAATGGGGAGATAATCCATGACACACGGGTCGAATCAAAAATCAAAATAAACTTTGCGCATCTACTCATCATAAGGAAGTTACATACTAAGTTTGAGGTCTGTAACTAATACGGTTTAAAAGTTTTATGAGTTACAAGGTTGGTGACGAACGGATGGACAGACGGACGGCAAGACAAAGGTAACACTAAATGCCCCCCTCCACAATCGAGGTAGGGCATAACAAGAGTTGTCAGAAGACAACGAAGCTCGCCTGTTGGCAGCCTTCACTCAAACTTGGCACAGTTGTATAACAAGAGTGCCAGAGGTCACAAAATACGCCCGTCAAGTGCAAAGTGTAGGAAAAATGACTAAGTTAAAAAAACAATATTTTTGTCCAAAATAATTTTTTCAGCATGAAAAGGAGAGGTGCACATCTTCAGTATATTTAGAATGCATATGTGAAATTTCAGAAAGCTTGGTTGAAAATTGTGGGAGGAATTGATTACACAAACTTGGCACTCTGCTATGCAGAAAAGTGTGAAAAAATGACTAAGTTAAAAACGCGATATTTTTGTAAAAAAATAAATATTTCGGCATGAAAAGGGGAGGTGCACATCTTCAATACATTTAGAATGCATATGTGAAGTTTCAGAAGGATTGGTTGAAAACTGTGGGAGGAGTTGATTACACAAATTCGGCACTCTGCTATGCAGAAAAGTGTGAAAAAAAAGGAGTTGATTACACAAATTTGGCACTCTGCTATGCAGAAAAGTGTGAAAAAAAAGGAGTTGATTACACAAACTTAGTGGTCCTGAAAAGTTAACAGACGGACGGACGGCCCACCAATAGTGAATAAGGGGCCATTTCCATTGTTCTAGATCAAAGAGATGGCCCCTTGTAATGAATAGAATAAGGGGCCACACAGAATAAATCAAAGGATTCTTTTGTGTTAGGCTCCGCCCCATGGCCCCTTCTATACCCTTAGTTGCTCGAACGGACGGACAACGCCAAACCATAATACGTCCTGTTTTTCAAACGGGTGTATAAAAAAGCGATATTTTTGTAAAAGTATTTTTTCGGCATCAAAAGGAGGAGGTGCTCATCTTCAATATATTTAGAATCCATATGTCCAGTTTCAGAATGATTCGTTGAAAACTGTGGGAGGAGTTGATTACACAAACTTGGCACTCTGATATGCAGAAAAGTGTGAAAAAATTACTAAGTTACAAACGCGATAGTTTTGTCAAAAATAGTTTTTACTGCATGAAAATGAAAAGGGGATGTGCACATCATCAATATATTTAGAATCCATATGTGTAGTTTCAGATTGATTCGTTGAAAACTGTGGGGAGTTGATTACACAACTTAGTGGTCCTAAAATGTCGACGGACGGACAGACATATGGACGGATGGACAGGCGCCATTCCATATCAAATACGTCCCGTTTTTCAAACGGGCGTATAAAAACATTGACAACAAGAGTGCTGAAGTTCACAATATACGCCCGTCGAGGCAAGGCCAGTCAACAAGGGGAGATAACTCATCTTGACTTGATAAACATGTAAACCAAATTTGGTTACGATCCGCCAAGTAGAACTCGACTTATTGCGTGGACAAGGATACGGAGGCTTCTTCGCCTTGCCGTGATAAACATGTATACCGAATTTGGTTATGATCGGTCAAGTAGAACTTGAGTTATTGCGTGGACAAGGATACAGAGTGCGAAAATTAACAAGAGTTGTCAGAAGACAATGAAGCTCGCCTGATGGCAGCCTTCACTCAAACTTGGCACAGTTGCATAAAAAAACATGAATATTATATATAATTGACCTTGGGTTAAGGGGCGTGCGGTGGACCTTGACATTGGGGTCAGTGGTGCAAGGTGGGTCGTGGGTTTGCTATAGCATAATATAGCATATTAAGATGAATGCATATATGAAATATCAATGCACTCCCTGAAAACAGAAGTAAAACAAAATTTAACCCAACGTTAAGTTTATGAACGCAGTAAGTCGGTGATTTTCTACAGCAGCATGATAGCTATTAGTGGAAGAGCATTAGGGTTGAGATCGAAAAAAAATAGGTCAAAGCTGAATTTTTCAAAATATGTTCAGAATATCATTAGCAATAACATATCAAAACTCCCCATAAATCCGAGTGGAGCTTAATCCAGAATTCAAGATGGCGTCCAAAGTGGCGACCAAAAATGACCAAAACTACAACTAGTGCAATTTTCGCCAAACCAATTCGAATGAAATGTGCCAAAACAAATAGAATATAACGAATAACTACATTAACAGAAATTTTGAGAATTTAGTATTAATATTACGTCCAAGATGGCCGCCAATTGCATCATACATAGCTCTCAGAACGTGAGAAACAATCGTTAACCGAATGGCACTAGGGTTGCAGTCAGAAAAAATGCAAAAGCTGAAATATTCATGCAACATATTCAGAATACCATCAAACCCAACATATCACAGCTCTCCATGAATCCCACAGTAGTTTATGTATAATTCAAGATGGCCGCCAAAACAGTACAATCATGAATTACCTACAAATAAGCAGAGATCTGCTATGTATCAAAGTCAGAACATATTCTTTTGAGATCTACTATGTATTAAAGTCGGAACATATTGTTTTGACGGATACTATCAGTTTAGTACCCAATGGCGTCTAACTGATATAATCAAGATGGTCGCCAAGATGGTCGACTAAATTAATGTATTTCCTGTAATATGCAAAATGTTTTCCAAAGCAATGATATCAGAATTCAATAAAATATATAACTACACCATGAGACGCAAATCACATTTATTGTGTATCATCGTCGAGTGCGTCAGGAGATATTTGTATAATATTTGAGCATGTTTGTCCGACTCATTGACTGCAGAGCGAAGAACAGTGAAGTCCAAGCTTTCTGCAGCCACATTGCTTCCCGCATCCGCTCTTGCAACCACATGACACCATTTTCAATAGCTTTGTAGGGGCAATCGGATTTTCTGTTTCTGTTGGTACTAAGCAGTTTTCCTTTAGCTGCCAGCCCCATTCGAGTGGATAAAGGGTATTCCCCATCCATTGTTGTACAGTGTGATACGTTCGGTACAAATGTTCTTTGGCTGCTGCACTTGTGGGCTGAATAGATTCTAACTTGAACGTACTTGAGAGGGATGAGCGACTTATTGCTCTGTTATAAGCTAGATATCTGTAGCGGTCAATAGTGTCTGCCTTGTGAGCTCTATAAAACTGAAGAAGAAACTGCTCGCCAACTGTAGCTACATCTTCTTTCGTATCCAACCCAGAAATACCTTTATGTTTCTCTACAAGCTTGAATGCTTTCTTTTTTCCTTGACCGAACAGTGCTGACACTGTATCACATCCCGTTATCGCGGAACATTATATGTTGCCTAACTTCTATAGATTGCTGGATTTCCGCAATGTCGTACACGAACAAGGTATTGCCATTCGACAACATGTGCAGGTGGCATTGTTCAGTGCTTTGTGATACAAGCATTACCAGCAAGTCCATGTCTGTTCCAACAACCACTATGTCCTTTGGTCGGGATCGTGCAATCGATATTGCTGTGGCAACAATTGTACTATCCGCGTCAGCCTCAGCCTGCTTTATGACTACATCGTGAAATTTCAACTCTTCAGCAAGCAGCTCTATCAATCTTGATTTGTTAGTTCCATTAGTCAGGAATGCTTCTTGGGTAGTCACTGTTTTCATGTCTGCATCAAATAATATATCACGGGAAGTGGTTTTTGATGCTCTTCGTCGTTGCTCCGTTAATTTCGTAGATGCCTGGCTGCTGTAACCATCAACCACCACGACGACCTCACTGCCACCAAAATGATCTGCAATGTATGATACGTAGGACTTACAGACCTCCTTGTAAGTTGCATTTGTCGGCCACACGACTGTGTGAAGTAGGTAACCTCCATCAATGGCAAATGTTGCCTAATTAGGAAACGTGGATTGCGGATCAACTTTCGATTTCAACAATGTGCCAAGTGCACTTTTGGCAGTTCTCCTCATTCCACCATCATGAAAGAGAGACGTAGGCTGAGGTGCCAGCTCATACGCTAAGAACTGTTCCATTTCTGTTGAAGAGCAAAGTAGGATTCACTACAACTGGCTGAACATGGACTGTGACTGTGTTAATCGATGCGTTGATTGTTTTCACTCCGTCATTCCTTTTCAGCTTTACATCTGTAAATGTTTTATCTGTCATGGAATGTGCTGCTTTTTGGCCTATTTCAAACGCCATGTCACAGTTCACCGACTTGTCGGCAACTAAACCAGTTGCTATTGCAACAACTGACTGTGGGAAAATGGTGAATGTACTCGTAACCATCGCAAAAATGTATCGTAGTCCTTATGATCACGTGATTGCGAGCTTGCATGTAAATCCCTGTGCTGATCCGATGTACTGGCATGGACGCCTGTGAATGTTTCAAGACTCTCACATATGGGTACACAGCGGGGTAATGCATGAACCCACTTTGTTAATGAGCTAGCTGTGATGCCACGGCCATGGGTCATCCTACCTGACGATTTCAACAAGCGCATCAGCTCTTGCTCGATTGTCTGATTGGTAAAATTACCGCCCCAAAGCGATCATATCGTCGAATGGTAAAATACCCACCTTCAGTGAACTGCTGGTAGTCTTTTTCGGCCATGATATATTCTAGTTGTGCCATTTGCTGTAGATAGTCTGGCAGATTTTGCGTAGGCAAGGTGGCCAGCAGCATGGAACAGCGGTATCATTCTCATTATGCAATATAAATGGAGATTCCAGTGGCCTGTGCATTCAGCTCTGATCAGTAGTCTCAAAAGAGACACCTGCTCTAAGTAGTTGACCCAAAGCTTCCCAGTGCGACTGTCATTTGCAGCATGTTCCATCAACTTACCAAGTACCTGACTGAGTTCTGCCAGACTAGCATCCTCTTCTACACTACCTTGACTGTTCAAAAGTGATGCATGAAGTCGACGTAATGACTCGGCATCAACAGTATCTGATGATTCCGGTTTCTCAAGCAGAAGTGAAGTTATGGCAGCTGAAGTTAACAGGTGAGCACGGACAGCTCTAGCATATGCATGCCCCGTTAACATGTGAATACCAATTCCTGGAGCGTACACAGTCTCCAATAATGCTTCTAATCCGCTGCCCGCCATGATAAATCCAACTGATCCCATAAATGACATCAGTAGGTGAAAACTACCCAATCGTGTGATTATATTCGACAGATCTGGCGATGCAGCCACTATCTCTGTGGCTTTAATGTAAAGCGGTTGCTCAAATGTGACAGTGCACATCTTCTGCCCATGCTTGTCACATTGGCTTTGTGCAAAACACAATGCCGTAAATATTGTGCTCAGGTTTGTTGGATCTAGATTAACGAATGGAAGAATCTCGATTCGGCTTTTCTCATGCTTTTCGCCTGTTACTGCCACCTGCATGAACCCACTCCATGACGGACAAGGGGTAAGATTTGTAGAAAAGCTGGCTAACCACAGCCGATCAATATCTACTACAACCACCAAACAAGGTGGGCCAGGTTTTGGAGCTTCAATTGGGCCAAACTTTACTGACTGCATGCCGGGTACGGTTGGTTTCTTGTACGTTTTGATTGGGATGTCACCAAACTTTCCTATGAATTGGGAGCTTGGTATATTGACAGACCGACTCAGTTTTTCTCCAGCCTTTTCCCCTTGTGGGGTAACGCATGCAATTCCGCCCATGCTGTGGAAAGTATCATGCCCAGTTAGTGTCGCAACATTGAAATCTGTGCTATCAAACACTAATTGTGTGAACCCATTCAGATTATACGATGGTGTGTACTTACTGAGAATAGAACAAGTCAGTCTCTGTATTTCCTTGTAATCGTCGGCAAATCACATGCTACTTAATATATCTATCAACTTATAAATCTACGCTTTAAGACCCGGAGCTAGACATGCCACAAATACACAATTATATTATTTCTACGGTCAGCATCAGATTATTATTATTATTATTATTATTATTATTATTACGTTTTATAGATTTGTTGTCCGTTCAAACTAATATTTTGTTAAAAAATGCATTTTTCTTTTTTTTTTAAATATTTTTTATGTCAAGTTCCAAATTTGTTTATTGTAATACCATAATATGTGCATAATATTCTATTTGTGATGATATGCTGACATATGATGCAAAAAAAATACAGTTTGCACTATTTCTTGTGACATTTATAACACTGGCCGATTACGGCAGCCATCTTGGACGCCATCTTGGACGCCATCTTGAATTCTGAGTTAAGCTCCTGTCGGATTCATGGGGAGTTTTGATATGTTTCAGCTGATGATATTTACAAACTATACAGAAAAATTCAGCTTTTACCTATTTTGTTTCGATCTTCGTGATTTTTTTATCTAATACTCTTCCACTATATTCACATGAGGAATACATGTATGAAAATGCTAAGTTTGTGACCTTGGGGAAAGGGGTGGGGTGGGGGGGGGGTGGGTCATGGATTTGCTGTAGCACAATAGAGGATCATCAGATGAATGCATGTATGAAATATCAAAGCGTTCCCTGTAAAGAAACAGAAGTTAAACAACATTTACCCCAACGTTAAGTTTATGAACATGCTTTTTTTTTTTTGAATTGTCAGTGGACAACCCGTTTATATATTTTTTTTTTGTATCTATAAATAACAAACATGTATAACAAAGTCAGCGACCTATAGTGTGGAGCCGATAAAACCGTGGTTATGTCCGATGTGGTAGGATTCACACTATTGGATCTCACAATACATACAATTATTGTCAAATTCAAAAGGCTATCGACATTAATTTGCAAAATATTCTGATGCAGTTAATATTATAATAACAAGCTGTGTGGACTCAGATTTTGATGGCACGGATGTGCGTTCTGGTCGGAGTCTACGCTGATTGTTTCACATTTAGTTGAATAGATGTCGGGATTTATTGTTTTTGCAGAGATATAACCGATTGAACTGTGGACAGACTGCAGATATAAGCTGTCTGTTCGAAGTAAAATTGGGTATTTTATATGTGTATTCTTATGCTCATTCAAAGATATTTATTTTGTAAATGTACACGTTCAGTGGAACCTCTCCAAACTCGGACATCTTGGGATGTTCCACTTTAAATCAGACATGTTAGTGCTTTATGGGACATTCTAGTGTTTTGCAGTCATGAAACGTCATTGTAATCAGAGATACATGACAGCAAAACACATGTAAATTAAATATCCATTTTTTTTGAGTGTCCGGTTTAGAGGGGTTGCACTGTATATATAGTATTTAATAGTATTGTTATATATGTACATGTAGTATTGGGTTATAAATGTTTACAAAAAAATAATAATATGATGAACAGTGTGGATCCAGATCAGACTGTTTAATAATATGTGTATATTATCTCAAGAGTCACTTCTATCAGATATGTGACTACGTTTTGACAGACAGAAAACAGTTAATATATTTACAAGTATATGTTATTACCGATCTGAGGAACAGCAATATAGACCTCGATCGGGCTTGTTTGGGCTAGGCGGGTATTAGTTAGTGTCCTATACTTATAGCTAGCATAGTTAATGGGAATGTTAGTAGTTATTATTATAGGATATATATACATGTATGCGGTAGGGTATGTGTTGATCATTACAGTAACTCTTTCAAATTATTTAAGAACTTATTGAATGTATCATATTTTTGTGAACGATTCTCCATGACTTTTGAGACAATCAGTAAATTGTAATACATCATTTTTAACATATTCGATCCTTGCAACATTTTATCATGAATAAAATGTGTTTTATAAATGCAGTATGCTATTTGGCTAAGTATGATATTAATAAATTCATATTCTTTAAGTTGAACTTTACATCCTATGATTAGAAATTCTAGTGACTGGAAAGATATGCTAATTCCGATTTTGCTGAAAACATCTGATATTTTTGTCCAAAATTCATTCAAATATTTACATGTACCGGTAATGAAAAAGTGATCATATGTTTCTTTTCCATTACAGTATTTACAATTTGGACTATTTGATATTTTCCATGTAAACAGATTCTCATGTGTTGCTAGTAGTCTGTGAATAGCTTTGTACTTAAATTGTTTGACACGGTTGTCAATTAATATATTGTTTAATACAAAATAAAAATGATCTCCATGGTAGTTTGCGGTTAAAGGAATTCTCCCAGAATTTATGAACATATGGTTTTTCAACATTTTCTTTCAATAATATATTATACATGTCTTTGTTTGTTATGTTTTCAAAGGGCTTGTTATTTATGTGACTCATAGATAGGCTTGTTTTAATGTTTGTTCTAATTGAATCAGTGGTCATTACAGTAGTCTTCCATGCTCTTGGAATTGACTGTGTAATTAAGCTGATTTCAGTAGCCGATTTCATCAAAATTGCAAAGTATACTTTCCTAGCAAAGTATACTTTGAGGGAGCAATCATTGATTTTTCCGAAATGCATTATTTCATGCAGAACTAACGATTGCATATATTTGATGATTAAAACTATGCAGAATTATTATACTGAATTTATTACATTATCACAGCCAAAATTTGCTGTGATAATGTAATAATTTGGCTGTGATAATGTAATAAATTCAGTATAATACAAGAAACGAGGCAAAGCCACGAAGGCCAGGTTTTTTTCCAAGCATAGACACTTGGATAACATAATTATACCCACTTTTTGTAGACTAGATGGCCGTGGCCTGCATGTCGCGCCTTGGGGCGAGGCATGGACACTAAAACTAGATGGCCGCGGCCTGCATGTTACGCCTTGTGACGAGGCATGGACACTAAACAAAGAGATATAGTATAACGAGAAACTTTAACCAAAAAAAAACTTAACCAGAAACTTTAACCGGACACACGTACGTACGTATGTACGCCAAAGTGCCGACTATATCGCGCTTACCGCAAGCGGGCGCGACAAAAACTTTAACCAAAAACTTTAACCAAAAACTTTAACCAAAAACTTTAACCAAAAACTTCAAAGTAATTTGACCTTGACATTGGGCACAGGGGCCGCACGGGAGGGGGGTAGAATGAAAATATAGATGATGATAAACACCCATGTGAAGTTTCAAGGTAATGGGCAAAGCAGTTGCAGAGATATAGTATAACGATAAACTTTAACCAAAAAACTTAACCAAAAAACTTAACCAAAAAACTTCACCAAAAACTTCAAAGTAATTTGACCTTGACATTGGGCACAGGGGCCGCACAGGAGGGGGGTAGAATGAAAATATAGATGATGATAAACACCCATGTGAAGTTTCAAGGTAATGGGCAAAGCAGTTGCAGAGATATAGTATAACGAAAAACTTTAACCAAAAAACTTAACCAAAAACTTTAACCAAACAACTTAACCAAAAAACTTAACCAAAAACTTTAACCAAAAAACTTAACCAAAAACTTTAACCGGACACACGTACGTACGTACGTACGCCAAAGTGCCGACTATATCGCGCTTTCCGCAAGCGGGCGCGACAAAAACTTAACCAAAAACTTTAACCAAAAAACTTAACCAAAAAACTTAACCAAAAACTTTAACCAAAAAACTTAACCAAAGTAATTTGACCTTGACATTGGGCACAGGGGCCGCACGGGAGGGGGGTAGAATGAAAATATAGATGATGATAAACACCCATGTGAAGTTTCAAGGTAATGGGCAAAGCAGTTTCAAAGATATAGTATAACAAAAAACTTTAACCAAAAAACTTAACCAAAAAACTTAACCAAAAAATTTAACCAAAAAATTTAACCAAAAACTTCAAAGTAATTTGACCTTGACATTGGGCACAGGGGCCGCAGGGAGGGGGGTAGATGAAATATAGATGATGAATAAACACCCATGTGATATTTCATGAAGTAATGGGCAAAGCAGTTGCAAAAGATGTAGTTTATAACGAAAAACTTTAAACCAAAAAAGTTAACCAAAAACTTTAACAAAAACTTAACCAAAACTTAAAGTAATTTGTTTGACCTTGACAATTGGGCACAGGGGCCACCACGGGCAGCACGGGAGGGGGGTAGGGGGTAGAATGAAAATTTATAGCTGATGATAAACACCCATGTGAAGTTTCAAGGTAATGGGTAAAGCAGTTGCGAAGATATAGTATAACGAAAAACTTTAACCAAAAACTTTAACCAAAAAACTTAACCAAAAACTTTAACCAAAAAACTTAACCAAAAACTTTAACCAAAGAACTTAACCAAAAACTTTAACCAAAAAACTTAACCAAACAACTTAACCAAAAACTTTAACCGGACACACGTACGTACGTACGTACGTACGCCAAAGTGCCGACTATATCGCGCTTTCCGCAAGCGGGCGCTACACAAATAGATATAGTAGATGGAAAAACTTTAACGAAAAAACTTTAACCGGACACACGGACGTACGGACGTACGGACGGACGTATGCCAAAATGCCGACGATATCGCGCTTTCTGCAAGCGGGTGCGACAATGATGATAAACACCCATGTGAAGTATCAAGGTAATGGGTGAAGCAGTTGCAGAGATATAGTACACGAAAAAACTTTAACAAAAACATTCAAAGTAATTTGACCTTGACATTGGGCACAGGGGCCGCACGGTTGGGGGGTAGAATGAAAATATGGATGATGATAAACACCCATGTGAAGTTTCAAGGTAATGGGCGAAGCAGTTGCAGAGATATAGTATAACGAAAAACTTTTCCAAAACAAAAAACTTTAACCAGACGTACGTTAAAAAGTTAACGTTGAAAATGGCTAAGTCAATTACGTAGAAATAATAGGTGAAGGTAAAATAAATGGTCACATGTTGGATAGTTTTATGTGGTAGGCACCCCTTGGTTATGAAGCTGTGAAAGTTTGGTGGTCCTAGGTGGTACAGTACCAAAGAAATGGACTTAAACACGAAAAGTTAACATTGTAAACGCGAAAACTTAACATTGAAAATGGCTAAGTCGACTGCGCAGGAAAAAATGGGTCAAGTTAAAAAAAAAGTAACATGTTGGATAGTAATATGTGGTGGGCACCCCTTGGTTATGAAGCTGTGAAAGTTTGGTGGTCCTAGGTGGTACAGTAACAAAGAAATGGACTCAAACACAAAAACTTAACATTGTAAACGCGAAAACTTAACATTGAAAATGGTAAGTCGACTGCGCGGAAAAAATGGGTCAAGTTAAAAAAAAGTAACACGTTGGATAGTAATATGTGGTGGGCACCCCTTGATTATGAAGCTGTGAAAGTTTGGTGGTCCTAGGTGGTACAGTAACAAAGAAATGGACTCAAACACGAAAACTTAACATTGATTGTGGACGCCGCCCGCCGTCCGCCCGCCGCCCGCCCGCCCGGCTTTCGCCAATCCAATAGCCTGGATTTTTTTTCTCAAAAAACCTGGCTAAAAAATTAATAAATTGATCTTAAAATTGAATATTTCTCCCTCAAAGTATAATTTGCTAGGAAAGTATACTTTGCAATGTTGATGAAATAGGCTACTGATATCCAGTTGTGTTTCTTTTTCAGTCGTAAGAGTATATTTGTATTATCAATTTGTCCTGTATTAGAAAGTATATCATTTACGAAAATCAAGTCTGCTTCTATCCAATGTTTAAAAACTAGAGTCTTACCTTTATGTTTAATATATTTGTTACCCCAAATAATTTGCTTTCGAATATCGTGGAAGCGCTTCGGTTTTTCAGTATACAATGCCATGCGAAGGTGGACATATATTTCAATAAGTTGTTTGTAGAATCCGGGTATGCTATTATGTACGTTCGGAAGAGATTTCAATGTGTCTAGATTTATGTTAAATATAAGAAAGTTTTTACCATATTGGTTAAGGAAGAATGCTGGTATAATTTTCCAGTTGGCATTGTCTATAATTTTCAATGATTTGATCCACTTTAATTTCATATTATTTGCATAAGTATCAATGTCAGTCATTTCTAAGCCGCCCTCAAGTTTTTTCCCTATGACGATTGAACGTTTAGTTTTGTCTCTTTTGCCATTCCATAAGAACTTGTAAACAAGAGTTTAGATTACTGATAATGGACTTTGGTGTGAAAATACTTTGTATCTGTAGCCCATTTCATCAACATTGCAAAGTATACTTTAGTAGCAAAGTATACTTTGAGGGAGAAATTTTCAATTTTTTGAAAAATTTATTAATTTTTATTATACTGAATTTATTACATTATCACAGCCATTTAATGGCTGTGATAATGTAATAAATTCAGTATAATAATTCTGCATACTTTTAATCATGAAATATATGCAGTTGTTAGTTCTATATGAAATAATGCATTTCAGGAAACATAAATGATTGCTCCCTCAAAGTATACTTTGCTAGTAAAGTATACTTTGCAATGTTGATGAAATAGGCTACAGGTATGTCAGTTTAGATAAAAGTAACGATTTTATTACTAATATTTTACCGTAAAATGTTAGTTTCCTTTTACTCCACGAGGTAATCATTTGCTCACATTGTTTTATCTTATCATTCCAATTGAGAAGCTCGCACTCTTCTTTATTGTTACCGAAGTGTACACCTACAGCTTTAACAGTGGTGTTTGTGAATGCTATATCGAAAACAGTTTTTTTGTTTGTTATGTTTAGATTTTCTACCCAAAGACCAATCGTTTTATCTTTGTTTAATTTCAACCCAGAAAATTTCCCAAATTCATTAACCGTTGTTATGGCATGTAACTACGTCTTTTGAATTTTTTAAGAAAAGCGTTGTATCGTCAGCTAATTGGGTGATTTTTATTTCTTTACTCGTAGTGTTCATTTTCACCGAAATACCATTTATGTTGCCATTATTTCTAACTTTCATAGCTAAAATTTCAGCTATAATTATGAACAAAAGTGCAGGCAGGGGACACCCTTGTCTGACTCCGTGGGATAGATTAAAACTCTGTGATTTCCAGCCGTTGTTTATGATCCTTGCTGATATATTGCTATATAACACATTTACCCATCGTATAAAAGTTGTTTTACATTACGCAAACACGTCTTATTTGGAATTAATAAATCACTGAACTACTTTCGGCAAGGGAGATAATCAATATCACGCGAACTATTTTCATACGAGCCAAGCGGATTGTTCTGTTTATGATTAGGATATATAGTTTTAAGCTATCTCCTGTGATATATAATGATACATTACTTTGTTATGTTATGGGTACTAATACATGTTGTTTCAATAGCGTATCTCTGTAACGGTATTGTTGTAGATGGAGTTGCAAATAATTTAATAATTATTACGTTCAAATGGTGGCGTAATACTGATAGCACTTCGTATAACTGTGATTGTCATAAATGGCGCAACAGTCGTGAGGTTAAGGTCGCCGACTTCAATGATTTAATTACCGATTCCCGAAAGGGTCGGGGGTTCAAACCTCGACGTGGTATAAACAAAAATTCTCCATATATATTATTTTTGTGATTTTAATATTTTTTAATATTTTCACAATTTTATGATTTTAATAAAAATACCTATAAATTGATAGAAACTTACCAACAATTAAAGTGTCTGTCTTTAAGTAATATATACACAGACAGTTTGTTACTGATGTTTTAAGTTTAAGTAATATATACACAGACAGTTTGTTACTGTTTTTTTAAGTTTGAGGTACTGTCTATACCATATAATGTTTTACTGTCCCAAAATCTTTTTTTTTTGGCTGTCACAATTAATTAATTTTCGGACAGCAAACATTTTTTTATAAATTTGAAATAATTATTGTCCTCCGTCTGCTCACAACACTGTTCGAACTGCGCCTGTGGCTACCACGACCAGAATTCACTGGCCGCAAACACAGTAGCCATCGGCGTCTATTTATTAAATTATTATTTTGTATTTTATTTGAATTCCGCGTGAACGCTGCATTTTGTGTCAACACCATTTACAGAAAATATTGGTGATTTTCTAAACGAATATCGGAGAAATGCGGCTATATATTTTGTCAATTTTCAACACCATTTACGGAAAACAATTACTGATTTTTTAAAACAATATCGGCACAACTAAATACGATGATAGAATTTTTGTCAACTTTTCAACACCATTTACAGAAAACATTACTGATTTTCTAAAAACAATATCGGCGAAGGTGTACTGAACTACTCTTTATTTTAAATAACCAGCCGTCTAATAGATCTGTGTATAATCAAGAGTATATCGTTAATTGTCATGTTGTCTCCAACAGTGAGGTGTTGCGGCACACATCAAAACGACACGTCAATTTCAAAACATTGCCTAAGGGTCACAGCTGTGTGGTGTCATCAGATCAACACCTCGTCACACACAACTACGCATTATCGATTTTTTCCCCACACAAAGTGACGTGTATTTACAACTAGATCTGTGTAATGTGTCGGGTGTAGCCAAAGACCATACATAAATTTGTAATTAGTCACAGATGTAGCCTTAAAATATAATCGATTTCCTTAAATTACGTCCGCATGTTGACAGATATTTCAGAGCAGACGTCATCGTAATTTGCCGTTATTTATTTCCAAAATTAACCATATATTCTGTAAATGGCGTTGAAAGTTGACAATAAATTAAGACCAGATCAGTACGTTAAATCGCTATCGACGACAACTGACGATCCGATGAGATAGTAATACCGTTTAAGCATATCCAATGTTAAATATATATCGTTATTTTTTTATGACTTTCGTAGTTTTTACCGAGAAATTCAAACCGTTTCCAATTATTGGGGAACATAATATCATGATTAGCACATCGTTTCACTAAGCGGGGGCTACTCAGGAAATGGGATCACACGGTCTATTGTTTACACTGGATTAATGGCGGCCTCCATGAGGTCTCAGGTAAATCTTATTTTTCAATAATACGACTGTGGTTTCTTCCTTTTAGTGATAACCATGTTCCAGCCGTTAACACTTATTTAGCAACATTACTTAATATGTAGTTAGTCTGAACATTCTGCAGAGAAATCTGAATTGGACGGAATCGAGCGTTGTTTAAACTTAGTCCGGTTCATATGCACAGGTCAAAATATGAACTGAAAATGGCGCTTTGTGTGACAGAAATCCGTACGCGGACGAATAAAAAAAATATTTTGTTATATAAAATCACATACAGCGAAACAGCGGTAAGCATCTATATATACTGTTTTAATAATATGCATACATATTGTAATTAATGTTTAATAGTGATATACTTATGAATAATATACGATACTATGGTTTATACTCCAGCACTATGTTTTTAGGCTGTGTGATTTGCCTCAATATAAACTGGATTAATTAATACTTATATTCATGCGCTTCATGACAACATCATTACATTTAAAATATACAAATATTACTTAAAGGGGTACCGATATGATACATTTTAATAATATAAATATTGAAAATACACATTACAATCGCTTACAACATAAGTTATTGATTGAAAATAGTCACTGCATCATGACCTATTTGACCGCATTACCTATTGCGCGGCAACCTCACCAAACCCGCTGTTTACATAGGTAACCGGCGGTTTGGTGAGGTAGGCTCGCTAATACAATGTTTGCGTAATGAAATCCATTTGCTAAGCACATTGAACATAAAATCCCATTCTACTGTATCGAATGCTTTCCTGAAGTCTAGAAATGATATGTTTGCATCTAAATCTAGTATGTCTGTATAATCAATTATATCTTGAATTTGTCTTATATTATTTCCGATGTATCTATTTTTAATATATCCTTGTTGATCTAAACTGATGATATCTGGTATTACTTTTTGTAAACGTTTTGATAAAACCTTTGCAGCTATTTTGTAGTAAACATTTAAGAGAGATATTGGTCTCCAATTTTCAATATTTTCTGGATTTACTTTTTTATATAGTAATGATAAGACACTTTGTTTTTGAGTACAAGATAATTCCCCTTTATGAAATCCTTCATTTAATGATGATGCGATTGTATATCCAATCTTATGCCAAAATTTTAAATAAAATTCAACTGGCAAGCCATCAAGTCCAGGGCTTTTATTCAGTTTCATTTCATTAATTGCGATTTTGCATTCTTCAATTGTTATTATTCCTTCGCAGCTGTTTGCAGATGTCTCGTCAAGTTTGTTTTCTAAATCAACTGAGTCGATATAAAATTGTGGATCCAGTTCTGTATTACTTGATGTGTAAAGGGTTTCATAGAATTTTCCTTCTTCGTTTAATATATCTTCAGTTGAGCTGACTCGTTTATTATTAACTGACAAGGATGTAATTACTTTTTTATTCTGTCTTGATTTTTCTAGACTAAGGAAATATTTTGAATTATGTTAACCCTCTTCCAAAAATTGTACTCGAGAACGTATTTGAGCTCCAAATGTCTTTAAATTATATATTTCTTCTATTTCCATTTCCAGTACATTAATTTGTAGTTTTATTGTATCTGTGTGGTCCGATTGTGTGATGGAATATAACTTCTGCATTTTTTTTTCCAGGTCATGGAGTCTGTTATTTCGATCTCGCGATTTTGATTTTGCAAATTTTATTGACTGTTCTCGGATTTCGTATTTGCATATGTCCCATTTTGTTCTGTAACTGGCTAAATCTATAGAGAGTATAGAATCAATAGCACTTCTTATTTTGTTAATGTAATCACTATCTGTCAAATGTGATGTATTTAATTTCCAGAAGCCTGTAGCCTATTTCACCAACATTGCAAAGTATACTTTCCTAGCAAAGTATACTTTGAGGGAGAAATTTTCAATTTTAAGATAAATGTATTAATTTGTATTATACTGAATTTATTACATTATCACAGCCATTTTGGCTGTGATAATGTAATACATTCAGTATAATAATTCTGCATAGTTTTAATCATCAAATATATGACATCATTAGTTCTATCTGAAATAATGCATTTCGGAAAAATCAATGATTACTCCCTCAAAGTATACTTTGCTATACAATGTATAAGTATACTTTGCAATTTTGATGAAATCGGCTAATGGTCCTCTATTATTTGGAATCTTAAGTTTTAAAGACATTGCCATATGGTCGGTACATTGAATGAGTGCGGGTTTAATGGAATGCATGCATGCATGGATTTGCTGTAGCACAATAGAGGATCATCAGATGAATGCATGTATGAAATATCAAAGCGTTCCCTGTAAAGAAACAGAAGTTACACAATATTTACCCCAACGTTAAGTTTATGAACATGCTAAGTTTGTGACCTTGACCTTGGGGTAAGGGTTGGGTGGTGGGTTGTGGATTTGCTACAACATGATAGAGGGTCATCTGAGGAATGCATGTATGCATGGAATGCATGCATGCATGGATTTGCTGTAGCACAATAGAGGATCATCAGATGAATGCATGTATGAAATATCAAAGCGTTCCCTGTAAAGAAACAGAAGTTACACAACATTTACCCCAACGTTAAGTTTATGAACATGCTAAGTTTGTGACCTTGACCTTGGGGTAAGGGTTGGGTGGTGGGTTGTGGATTTGCTACAACATGATAGAGGGTCATCTGAGGAATGCATGTATGAAATATCAAGGCGTTCCATGAAAGGAAACAGATGTTATAAGACATTTACCCCAAAGTTAAGTTTATGAATGTGCTAACTTTGTGACCGTGACCTTGGGGTAAGGGGTGGGAGGTGGGTCATGAATTTGCTATAGCATGATAGAGTATCATCAGATGAATGCATGTATGAAATATCAAGGCGTTCCATGAAAGGAAACAGATGTTACAAGACATTTACCCCAACGTTAAGTTTATGAATGTGCTAAGTTTGTGACCTTGACCTTGGGGTAAGGGGTGGGTCATGGATTTGCTATAGCACAATAGAGTATCATCAGATGAATGCATGTATGAAATATCAAGGCGTTCCATGAAAGGAAACAGATGTTATAAGACATTTACCCAAACATTATTTTTATGTTTATGAATGTGCTAAGTTTGTGACCTTGACCTTGGGGAAAGGGGTGGTAGGTGGGTCATGGATTTGCTATAATACAATAGAATTTCATCAGATGAATGCATGTATGAAATATGAAGGCATTCCCTGTAAATAAACAGAAGTTACACAACATTTACCTCAACGTTAAGTTTATGAATATGCTAGGTTTGTGACCTTGACCTTGGGGTAAGGGTTGGGTGGTGAGTCGTGGATTTGCTACAGCATGATAGAGGGTCATCTGAGGAATGCATGAATGAAATATGAAGGCGTTCCATGAAAGAAAACCGATGTTATAAGACATTTACCCCAACGTTAAGTTTATGAATGTGCTAAGTTTGTGACCTTGACCTTAGGGTAAAGGGTGGGCGGTGGGTCATTGATTTTCTATAGCACAACAGAGTATCATCAGATGAATGCATGTATGAAATATCAAGGCGTTCCATGAAAGGAAACAGATGTTATAAGGCATTTACCCCAATGTTAAGTTTATAAATGTGCTAAGTTTGTGACCTTGACCTTGGGGTAAGGGTTGGGTGGTGGGTCATGGATTTGCTACAGCAGGATAGAGGGTCATCTGAGGAATGCATGTATGAAATAACAAGGTGTTCCAGGAAAGGAAACAGAAGCTATAAGACATTTACCCCAATGTTAAGTTTGTGGACGCCGACGCCGCCGGGGGCTCTAAGCCATAAGCTCTCGCGACCTAAAAAGGGGAGATAATCCATGATCCAGGGGTCGAAACAAAAATCAAAATAAACCTTGCACATCTATTCATCATAAGGAAGCTACATACCAAGTTTCAGGTCTGTAGCTAGTACGGTTTAAAATTTTACTTGTTACAAGGCAAAATTGGGAAATTCTAAGTCGAAAAGGGGGAGATAATCCATGGCCCGGATTTTAATAAAAAATCAAAATAAACTATGCGTATCTACTCATCATAAGGAAGCTATATACCAAGTTTCAGGTATGTAGCTAGTACGGTTTAAAAGTTTTACGAGTTACAAGGTTGGTGACGGACGGATGGATGTTTACGGACAAGGGTAACACTAAATGCCCCCACTACGTTTGTGGGGCATAAAAAACAGAAGACGACAATTTCTGTCGCCTGTGTAGTGAGGGTTAAATTTTATGCAAAAGACATTAGCCAGGTATTCTCTATATCTCGGCCAATAGGCCCAATGTGTAAATGAACCATGAATCAGTTGGATGCCCACAGTTCTTTCACAACAGTTGTGGGAAACAATTTCCGTTGCCTGTCAGGGGTTGTGCTAACAAAACTCAGTGTCCTATTTCACCAACATTGCAAAGCATACTTATCTAGCAAAGTATACTTTGAGGGTGAAATTTTCAATTTAAGAATAAATTTATTAATTTTTATTATACTGAATTCAGTATAATAATTCTGCATACTTTTAATCATCAAATATATGCTGTCGTTAGTTCTATATGAAATAATGCATTTCGGGAAAAATAAATGATTACTCCCTCAAAGTATACTTTGCTAGATAAGTATATACTTTGCAATTTTGATGAAATCAGCTACAGGTCTCTATTAAACAGGCATCGACTCTGATACAATGTTTATCAGGTCAAAGTTTAAACTTTATTTATGCTTCGTTGGCACAGATGAAGGCGTAAGGGCGGTTATTAACCCTTCCTACGCTGTTGACGGAAATTGCCGTCTGCTGTTTTTCATTTTTGCTTTAATTCTTAACAAAAAAATGGTTTTGACAGCACATGCGAATCATCTCCACTGGAGACGATTCTCATGTGCTGTCAAAACCAGGTTTTTGTCGAGAAATATTGAAAATAAAACATTTCCAGCAGACGAAAACATTTAATTCAGTAAGGGTTAATGTGGAAGGAAACCAGAGTACCAGGAGGAAACCCACTTGTACGGTCTGGCGAACACCATACCATCTCACATACTGCCCCTGCCGAGGTTCGAACCCGTCGCATTGTGAGAAGCACACTCGTTACCGATTGTGCTAACCGGACAACCAGTTTATCAGGTATCAAGATTTGAATCGACCTAATACGTACTGACTGATAACATATTGTCGTATCCTGCATGGACTTGATGCACATACCTGCATACACATTCAACACCAAGCTTCATTGGTCGAATGACGTCAGCGTAATGACAAAACAAAAGAAGTCTGAGTTCTTTTCAACGAAAACAATGTCGCATTTGCTCATCCTTTTGCATTGATTGTTACCTGATAAATAGAATATCACTCTTTTTATATCAGGTTTATCTGTAGCCTATTTCATCAACATTGCAAAGTATACTTTACTAGCAAAGTATACTTTGAGGGAGTAATCATTTATTTTTCCTGAAATGCATTATTTCATATAGAACTAACAAATGCATATATTTCATGATTAAAGTATGCAGAATTATTATACTGAATTTATTACATTATCACAGCCATTAAATGGCTGTGATAATGTAATAAATTCAGTATAATAAAAATTTATAAATTTTTCAAAAAAATTGAAAATTTCTCCCTCAAAGTATACTTTGCTACTAAAGTATACTTTGCAATGTTGATGAAATGGGCTACAGGTTTGGCTCGGTGAGCTTCGGAATTCCTACGCATTTCCCAGCCTTGCCTGATAACCTTGATATCAAGACACTAGCCTGGTATTCTCATTGTATTAAATGCTACCCAGTGATTTACCGTGATTCTGGAGGCATTTATTTCCTTGAGAGCAAATTTCACATTTTTCGATGAGCATGTAATATACAATTTATTACACTACCATTTTGAAATACCAGATTTATTTCCCTTGACATCTGTAAATCCGACAAAAAACTTGGGCTCCGCACTCGTTTCTTTATCGGATTTCCAGATGTCTCGGGGGGGGAATAAATCCGGTATTTGAAAATGGTAGTTGAATAAACTGTATATTACGCATATTTGTCAATGATAGTTAATATAAACTATTTCCCACTAATATGACAGTGACAATAACTGTTATCAAATGCTTAACATGTTAACAACTGTTTAAAATATGTATTATACCCTGCCCAAAACAAAGAAGTCAATCTACCTAAATCCTTAGTGAATCTATAACCTGGTTGAGTAAAAATACCGGTACTGAAAAAGATAATAAAATCCATGAAAACAAAATTTATATAATATTCCCGCAGGGGACGTAGAATTATTTTTTTATTAATTTGCACAAAATAACAATTTATTCCCTCAATTTAACAATTCGTTCCCAAGAATTAACACTTCGTTCCCACGAATTAACAATTTGTTTCCTCAATTTAACAATTCGTTCCCACGAAATAACAATTCGTTCCCACGGGAACGAATTGTTAATTCGTGGGAACGAATTGTTATATCATGGGAATTGTTAAATTAAGGGAACAAATTGTTAATTTGTCGGAACGAATTGTTATATCGTGGGAACGAATTGTTAATTCGAGGGAACGAATTGTTAAATTGAGGGAACGAATTGTTATTTTGTAGTAGAACACGCATTTGCTAACAATGGCAGATTAAATATTTGTCGTCTGCTGTTTATTCTTATCTTCAATATTTCTCAACAAAAAAATATTTCAACAGCACATGAAAATATTATTCTCTCATGTGCTGCCAAATCTATATTTTTATATAGAAATAAAACAAGTATTAAAAAGCCAGCAGGCGACAAACAGAGCTCCAGATAAGCTTTGTGTCTAAAGAGTATTGTACCCCATGATATCAAATTAAATGTGTATTTTATTTTTACAAATGGATTATTGCTTTCTTATTTATTAAATAGGGAACAAATGATCAAAACAAATTTAAACATTCACTTATTTAAGTGTATTATTACTTGTTTACTTATTTATACAGTAATACAGTCAAACATATACTAAGTTGAGCTGCAAAATGCAGCTCAATTAAGTACATTTTCAACTTTATTATAGGAATGAATGGCCTTTTTGTGGAATTTATTGGGGTATAAACTTGGAAAAGTCGCGGGAATACTGGACGAAGGCCGGAAGGCCTCGTCCAGTATTCCCGCGACTTTTCCAAGTTTATATCCCCGATAAATTCCACAAAAAGGCCATTCATTCCTTATAATTCCAGCATTTGAAATAAATTCATCAAGAAAATGTGTTTATTTTCCGTTTTCTTAAGAGTTATTTTAACTGCGCCTCACGGTTACGGAAAGTAGTTCGGCGTGGGAGTTTACTGGGATATAAATTTTGGACAGAGACTTGCTACGGGCCAATCAAATGTTAGGGAATTGTGTAAATATTTTTGTGCTGGAATTATTACAGTATATCCACTACATAATATGAAAATCAATGCGTATTTTCACATTGCTGTGAGTATTTTGTACTCCACTGTTTATAATCAATGCGTATTCAGCTCAAATAAGTGCGTAAAATACGCCAATACGCACCTTATCTGGAGCTCTCAACAAAATGTGTTACCCACCTTTTCAGTGTGTCAATCTCAGTAATATAAACATCACTTCACATCCAATTAATCAAATAATTATGTATGTGAGATCAATGGTGCGTGCATTACTTACACGTACAGTTTAAACTGTGGGGATCAAATCCTCGCGACTACAACATGTACCATGTGCAAATAAGTGGCCACAGAACACTGATAGACATATATAAATAAGGAGAAAGTGAGCAGAGGCTCACGGATACCCCCGGCCGCCACCTGGATCGACAAACAAAAACTTTAACGCAAATATTTTAAAAAAATTAACGCAAATTTTTCTAACTAATTTGTCCTTCGACATGAAGGCCGCATGGGTGTGGTATGGAATGAAAATATGGATACTGATAAGGAAGCATAAGACTAACTGTTGCAGAGATAATGGGTACCCGAAAACTTTAACGCAAATCTTACAGACGCAATTCGACCCTGCACATGAAGGCCGCAAATATTTCAAAAACTTTAACGCAAATTTCCTAAGTAATTTGACCTTGACCTTGGACATGATGGCCGCATGGGTGTGGTATGGAATGAAAATATGGATGATAAGGTGATAAGGAAGTAGATAATGGATACCCAAAAACTTTAACGCAATGGGATGGACGAACGAACAGATTGACGGATGGACGGACCCTCGACATACTCAGGGATTCCGCTGGGGAAAATAAAAAAATTGTCACTTGCTATGAAACTGTCGTCAACATTCGATGATATTTACAGAAATTATCACAGTTTCTGAAAATATTTTTCATGAAAATCGCACATGTTCTTAGGTACAAAATTGTACTGCTTGTATCATATATTTAAATAACAATGGTACTAGTAATTAGACTATTATAGCCCACATGTTGATCCTACTAAGAAATATTACAGCCTCAGCGAGCATGTATCGCTCAGGGAGATAATGCATGTTTGGCAACATATTGTAAGGCAAGTTAACCCATTAAATGCGGAATACACCTTTATGGGTATGAATATTATAAAATATTTTATTTTTATTTTTGTTATTTCACAATGAAAGTATATGTTGTGACCACTCATTTGAACCGTCTCGACGAGACGGTTCAAATGGTGGTCACGACATATACTTCTAAGCACATTTTAATAAAATATTATGATTTTCCCCAATCAAAATGGCATATCCTCAGAAAGAAATGGGTTAATCAGAAAATATCAACATTGCTGATCCAGATGAGACATCTCGTTATGGGCCGGCTCATCTGTGTCCTGTAGCCTATTTCACCAACATTGCAAAGTATACTTATCTAGCAAAGTATACTTTGAGGGAGAAATTTCCAATTTAAGGATAAATTTATTAATTATATGATAATGTAATAAATTCAGTATCATAATTCTGCGTACTTTTAATCATCAAATATATGCAGTCGTTAGTTAGGAAAAAATAAATGATAACTCCCTCAAAGTATACTTTGCTAGATACTTAAAGTATATTTTGTAATTTTTGATGAAATCGGCTACAGGACTTGCAGTGTTTGCACATTTTGGAATAGGTGTCTGTAGCACTATATGGGTTTAGGCTGTATCCGACAGTATGGAAACAGACAACATGAATACACATTGATACATTGTCTGCTGTTTATTTTCTATTTTCCATTTTTATCATCAAAAACATGCTTTGACAGCATTTTAGAATCATTTACAACATGCTTTGACAGCACTTCAGAATCATTTCCATTGAAAATGATTCTGAAGTTCTGTCAAAACAGAAATAAGGCAAGATATAAAAACAACAGCAGACGACAATTGTTGTGAGTAGCGGTCTAAGGGTTCAATACAACACACAAGACTGCTGCTTTACGTATTCAAAACTAATTGAAATTTCCAGACGATCCTAAATTTTCATAAACATTTTAGTTGTACGATGTTTAGTGAAATGGGCCCCTGGAATAGAGGTTACGTATTATAATTGGACTGTCCGCAAGAAAAATGGCTCAAGAACATATGTGGCTGTGACTGGAGATATGGGGCTTATGTGTTTTGCCACCAGTGTAGATCCAGATCAGCCTGTGCATCGATGTTCGCCATTCCATTGATGAAACACCCGTTTAGGTTGAGGTTTAGTGAAACAGCCCCCTGGGGCATAAAAAAACATGTTAAGGAGAGGAATTACAGTGGGACCTCTCTAAACTGGACACCCTGGGGACCTCCCAGGGTGTCCAGTTTAGCGAGGTTCCACTGACATGTAACCACACATGTAACTACAATGAACATGATAAATGAAAGTATTACACGAGACAAAAATCCAACCGGAATGAATTAAGTTTACCTCTGTTGGTGTATTAAATGTGCCTCCGGCGTATGTATTCAATTGTTTTGTCCAGTTTACGCTCTCTGCCTTCGTATCACACTGAAATACAGATTACTGTCTGTTTTACGAAACCTGCCCAACTTTGACGGCTATATAAACAATGCAAAAACAATATTTTAAGTATTAAGTATTAAATTATAGCAAAAATTAAGAATGAGCCTGCTTTTTATTTTGTGAAATTTGGTTCAATGCGACTCAGTAATACCGGTAGGCTATTTATATACACAGGGTGAAGATATCTCACTCACAACTATAGTTGATTTATTAAATGGGGAATTATGATTGACACAGCGAGGTCTGCCCAATGTAAAGTGTATACCGTTTCGTTCTCTGACAAACTCGTCAACTGTTTGGAGTTGGTTTGGGGACGAGTTTATCCATGGGCGGATTCAAGGGGGGTGGATGGAGCTGGTGCGCGCCCCCCCCCCTAAAATTTGTGGAGTAAAGATTTTAACAACGGCACGTTTGATGCCAAGTGCCATGTATTCCATGCATTTTTCGGTCGTTGTCTTATTGTTTCAAAATGTAAACGTTTTGAAAAAAAATCATGTCTAAACATACTGTGACAGTGTCAATATGTTTGCTCCAAAATGCGTCAGAAAGCAGGAAATGCGATTCAGATTTAAAAAAATTCCCCGGACCCCCTAGCGCCCCGGTCGACTATTTTGCATAGCTCGTTCGATAATATAGTCAAGTATTGCAAAATAGTTACGCCCCCCTAAACCGAAATCCTGGATCCGCGCCTGTTATCAACAGACGAAATTCATGCAGCAGCTCTGTTTCCGGGTCAAAAATTGCAATGAAAACATATTATTTCCAAAACTGATCGCGAAAGTTAAAAGCAGACGTATTCATACCGCGAACGATAATCGTCACGAATATGGCCAGATACGAAAATCGCGAAATTTAGTAGCCCCAAAATTTAGTTGGTTTACAGTATTGATTTTATTGCGATTTTTTCCCCCATGTTAAATCCCTATAGTTATCTTCACAGCCTATGTCTATGGGGATTCAACATTGGGGATTTTTTCTAATTTCAGAAGTAGAGTACCGATTTTCAAAATTTAATTTTGTTTTCTTAGATCATTTCCAAGCTATCTAACCCGGTTTCAGAGTCTCAATTTCCACAATTTTTCATTATTCGACTCCTCCTGGAGCTTCTCCAGCTCTTTCCACCATGTTAAATTCTCATAGAGAAATTAATTTTTCGTAATAAAATCATTATTTGACCAAATTTCATGAAATAGAATTGTGCTAAAATTTAACCCTTAGACTGCTACACACAACAATAGTCGCCTGCTGTTGCTTTTATATCTTGCCTTATTTCTCAATAAAAACATGGTTTGACAGCACTTCAGAATCATTTCCAATCTGAAGTTCTGTCATAGCATGTTGTAAATTATTCTAAAGTGCTGTCAAAGCATGTTTTTGATGTCAGATGAAAATGGAAAATAGAAAATAAACAGCAGACGACAAAAAAAATAAGATAGCGGTCAAAGGGTTAATACAGGTAATTTTTGTTATCTGGAAGTTGAACGGACTGAGCAAAATATATTGACATATCCGAACTTCGAGATAAAAATTTGCCAAATTTAGCGACCATTCTCCAAAAAATCTGTTGTTATTAAATATATTGCATATGCATCTAAATGTCAACGCTCGCTTTTTTCTAACGATGTTATTATTCAACTGAAAAATGAGTGGTCACAACATATACATGTACTTTAATTGAGAAATAACAAAAATAAAAATAAAATATTTTTAAAAATTCATACCCGTAAAGGTGTATTCTGCATGTAATAGGCTACTATACCTGAATATTGAATGTTCTGCTAGCGGTGACAACTTCCAACAGGTGTTCTCTGTGTGCATGGTGCAACCTATAACAGAAATGTGGCCGTGACTGGAGATCGATTGATTGATTGGTTAATTGATTGCTTGATTGATTGGGGTTTTACATTTGGTTCAACATCAGTCATATACAGAGGGGAATGCACTTGTATAGGAACCGTACAATGAATTCATCTCTAAAACATAAAATGTGGTCTGTTGACGCAATTGACACCAAAAGGTGATTTGTGAAACTCTTAAATTTAAAAAAAAAAAAAAAACAAGAAACGTGGCCTGTCGGCACACGAATGCCCACGGTGGCAGATTGAAGAAACTGTGGCAAAGTTAATTAACCAAAGTGATAAGTATTCACAAGTGCATTTATGAAGGTCAAAAGGCCAAGGTCATATTAAGGGCAGTGTTGATGTGTGGCATTGTCCACAAGTATGATGTATTGAAATATTAAAGTAATCCATCAAAAGATATAGAAGTTATGACAGAAATGAGAAGTTCCGGCGAACTTATTAATGTGTGAAAAAGTTCAAAGTTGTCAAGGTCAAAAGGTCAAGGTCATATTAAGGGAAGCATGGATGTGAGGCAGGCATTTGTCCACAAGTATGCTGTGTTGAAATATTTAAGTAATCCTTCAAGGAATATAGAAGTTATGACAGTTTGTTTGTTTGTTGGGGTTTAACGGCCTATCAACAGCTAAGGTCATTTAAGGCCGGGTCAATGGGTTTAGTACTAAATCCCATATATTACCTGTAAAAATCTCAAAATCAGAACTGAATATTTACAATAAAAAAATATATATATCAGCCCTGAAATCAGAATAATCCTGATCTAATGCCAGGTCCTCGCCACACCAGAATCACTTGGCCCCTCCCAAAAGCAGTAGGATCAGTAATAATCTAACTACACTTATAATAACCCAATTCAACTCCCAGGTAACAAAAGAGCAAAAGATAAAAACGTACCTGAGGGCCAAACCAGGAAAATCGTGATTCCTATAAGAAGGAACCCATACCGTTAATTTACGCGTTCGCCCGACCAACAGCCCACCGAAGTTATAGCATAATGCTATGTGGGAAAAAGTTCAAAGTTGTCAAGATCAAAAGGTCAAGGTTATATTAAGGGCAGGAATATAGAAGTTATGAACGAAATTAGAAACTCTGGCGAATTCTTAATGTGGGAAAAAGCTATCAAGTTATCAAGATCAGAGGTGAAAAGGTCATGGTCATATTAAGAGCAGCAGGGATGTGTGGATTTGTCCACAGGAATACTGTGTTGAAATATTTAAGTAATCCTTCAAGGGATATAGAAGTTATAACAGAATTTTGAAACTCTGGCAAACTTTTTATAATGTGCCGGACACACGGACACATGGATACACAGTCCAAACACTATATGCCTCCGGCTCCATCAGCTCTACGAGCTGGCTCATCTGGATCTACACTATTTGCCAATACCACTATACAGGTCTGTAGTGTTGAAAGGGTTAAGATTCACTGTTAAGATAGATTCTTTAAGGATGGGTTGGTGAAATATTCATCGAGACGGTTCAAACGAGCGGTAACAACATATACTTACGAAATGAAATAAAGAAAATAGGGATTTTTCTCTCATAAAAGTTTCATACTACTATAATTGTATCCTGTCTTTAATGGGTTAAAATGCCGACACTGTAAACCTCTCTAAACAGGACACACAATTAACAATGATTTTCAAATTCACTGGTCGTCCAGGATTGGAAACAAAACACACAATTATGGAGTGTATATATATATACCAGTAGCCTATTTCACCAACATTGCAAAGTATACTTATCTTGCAAAGTATACTTATCTAGCAAAGTATATTTTGAGGGAGAAATTTTCAATTTAAGGACAAATTTATTATTTTTTATTATACTGAATTTATTACATTATCACAGCCAAAATAATGTAATAAATTCAGTATAATAAATATGCATACTTTTAATCATGAAATATATGCAACGGTTAGTTCTATATGAAATAATGCATTTCGGGAAAAATTAATGATTATTCCCTCAATGCTAGATACGTGTACTTTGCAATTTTCATGAAATCGGCTACTGGGCTCACTAAACTTCTTATGATAAAATATTTGCACGAAGATTTTTATTAATTTGATTCTCACATTAACGTGGTTAACTAACGTTCCATTTTGCACATGCATGCAGACATCATTGCATGTGAACGCATCCACAAAAGATTTTCCAAAATGGGCTGTCGGTGTAAATGTTATTGTATATTAAATTAAACTTTTTTTTATTTTTATACCGACATATTTTTGTTAACACAGTGTTAAAATAAAAGCATTGATGATGTTGTTACGAAGTTTAGCGAAACGTGCCCCCGCTTTACAGTGGAACCCCTCTAAACTGGACACCCTGGGGATTTCCTGAAATGTTACAGGGCCTGAATTTTACAGTGGAACCCCTCTAAACTGGACACCCTGGGGATTTCCAGGGCCTGAATTTTACAATGGAACCCCTCTAAACTGGACACCCTGGGGATTTCCTGAAATGTTACAGGGCCTGAATTTTACAGTGGAACCCCTCTAAACTGGACACCCTGGGGATTTCCTGAAATGTTACAGGGCCTGAATTTTACAGTGGAACCCCTCTAAACTGGACACCCTGGGGATTTCCTGAAAATGATGTTACAGGGAAACTGAACCCTTTTACAGTGGAACCCCTCTTTTATGGATGGACCCATGGGGATTTCCTGAAATGTTACAGGGCCTGAATTTTACAGTGGAACCCCTCTAAACTGGACACCCTGGGGATTTCCTGAAATGTTACAGGGCCTGAATTTTACAGTGGAACCCCTCTAAACTGGACACCCTGGGGATTTCCTGAAATGTTACTGGGCCTGAATTTTACAGTGGAACCCCTCTAAACTGGACACCCTGGGGATTTCCTGAAATGTTACAGGGCCTGAATTTTACAGTGGAACCCCTCTTTCCTGAAATGTTACAGGGCCTGAATTTTACAGTGGAACCCCTCTAAACTGGACACCCTGGGGATTTCCTGAAATGTTACTGGGCCTGAATTTTACAGTGGAACCCCTCTAAACTGGACACCCTGGGGATTTCCTGAAATGTTACAGGGCCTGAATTTTACAATGGAACCCCTCTAAACTGGACACCCTGGGGATTTCCCAGAGTGTCCAGTTAAGAGGGATTACATTGTAAAATTCCCAGGATTTCCCAGGGTGTCCAGTTTAAAGGGGTTACATTGTAAAATTCCCAGGATTTCCCAGGGTGTCCAGTTTGGAGGGTTCAACTGTACAGCTGAAGCAACGAACCCTTGCACCAATTTGGCCTCTATGATCTCCTCCAACGGTAGCGTTTTAATTGGTTCCTTGTCTTGGTCGTCTTTGTAGTATGAAAACCCATTCGTGTCCAAGACGAAAAAACGCTTTTTCCAATTTTTTCTCTGCAATAAAATAGCTGTTTATTTAGGGCAATTCCAGAATTGTGTGATGGAAATAGAACCAACTTTTTGAAACAACCCTCTACCCATGCACAGTCGAACTTCGATGGGTCGAACCCTGGTAAACTCGTCAGCCATGCTTGCCTCGAACTAGCCTTTAGGTCCCGGCAGAATTCCTATATAAATACGTTAAAACTACCCGGTATAGGTCGAACTTGTGAAAGTCGAACAACCCTCAATGCCTCGAATCGCTGTCACGCCCGGTCGTGTATAAATCCACTATAAACACCACAAAAACCCGAACATGTCAGACGATTGTCGCCAGACTAGTTGATTGACTTTCACACCTATTGTTAACCGGTTGTCAAACAAATCTCAAGTGGTCATTTGAGCGTATACAATAACGGCAGTCGTGACCAGCATACGTGGTAATTATGCATTGACCAATGTCGGCGAAGTTGTTAGTTAATTAAAGTGGTAATTTATGGGACATGTGGAATTAAATATCGCTCAGTTTTAATTAATGACCCAAGCATCTGGCCTTTTAAGTTGTAAATCAACATGAACTGTTTTTACTATGATCAGTAATGAGTGTGATGTGTCATCCGATTTATTCCCCATATAAGCAGGTGAAGCGGAGGACTACGAAGCAAGGCGAGAAAACAGACTTCTTCAATACCGGACGTGTATAACTTTCATGTATAACTTGTACTGGGTTCCATGTGATAGTAAATTATGATATGCAGTGAATGTGGTTCCGGGTCCGAAGTAGTGATGGGGCGACTGGGCATGATCGTATCGGACGGGGCAATCAAGTCCGCCAATTGTATTTCGTAATCATTTTCTGTTGTTCTATTGCTGTATAATGAGTTTGCCGCTTTCTTTATTTTATTAAAGCCTGTTTCTGTTAATAAACGACTGTGACAATGAACCATAAATACAAATGTAAGCGCATTTATATGAAACAACGTGTCGTAATGACGACTTGTTTCACTTAGTACACCTGACCAACTCGTCGATCTGTAATGGTTACAGTAGAAAATCCCGATGGGTCGAACAACGGATGGGTCGAACCAAAATTTAACCCCGCAGGCTGTTCGACCCATCGAAGTTCGACTGTAATTCAATTAACGTCCTGATGAATTTTTATGGACTTTTCGTTTTTTCGACCCCAACACCCATAAATAACTAAATGGCCGTGACCTGCATGTCGTGCCTGCCGAGGCTTTGGTGATAAACCAAAAAACGTTAACCAAAATCTTTAGCCCGGACACACGTACGTACGCAAATGTGCCGACTATATCGTGCTGTCCACAAGCAACATTTCGAAGGTGACAAAGGTCAAGGTCGTGTCAATGGTGGTGCGAGTGTGTGACAAATGTTCAGGTGATTCAAGTGCAATCCATGTTGGAGAAACTCTTACAACCTTAGGGAGTGTGTTATTTGATCAGGCGCTAGACTGGTCACAAATTATATAAGCCCCATTTCTCCAGTCACAGCCGCGTATATCCACATGTAGAAATCAGAGCTCCAGTTAAGGTGCGTAATTTGACCAACTTGGGGTGAGATTTTGTTATTTCTTCATCAAAAATGGAAAGTTGGGAGTCCTTTAGAATCGTCTCATTGAGACGATTCTAAAGCACTCCCAACTTGCCATTTTTGATGGAGAAATAAGAAATTTACCTCCAAATTACGCACCTTAATTGGAGCTCTGGAAATGTCAGTAAGATAGGGTTTACAGTAGAACTACTTACTGGTTCCCGACCCCAAATTGTCTAAGGCTGTGATAATACACACAGTCTGCGACCTGGACCTGGGGCATAGCGGGGATCGAGGATCATAGATTTGTCACAGCACGACACATGGATTTGTGACCAGTGTGGCTTCTGATCAAATATCACACTCCTGTAGCCTGATAACGATCTATAAAGTCTCATTCGACAGACCAGTGGGATGGAAATACTATGCCCTATGCGACGATTGAACTCACAACCTCCGGATTGAAGTCAGGGCCCTGTTGCTCAAAACTTCTGTTAGCCTAACAGACTGTTAAATCTTAACATTGTTAAGGATTTAAAAGCGAATAAAAGTTTCGAGCAACTGGGCCCAGGTGTTCTAACCCCTAGGCCACAACCCATCCAGTATATGACATGGAGTGTTGGCCATACAGTTATACATACCACAGCACCCTGTTTGATAGCATATCCCGACATAATACACGGCAGAGACAGAGCGGGCAAATTGTGTTCCATCGACTCTTCTCCGCTGTCGCTGTTCTGTTGACAATCAAAGGTGAAAGGATTGATTTATTGCAGAGCTCCAGATAAGCTGCGTATTTGCGTAAATACACAATTAAAATTGCCAAAAACCCAATTGAAATCAGAAGTAGTGAGTATCAAAAAGAAATGAGAACAATTGTGGTACCTTTATCATGCTGCAGAAAACAATAAACAGACCATCAATATAGCATATTTTTCTTATTTTTCCATGAAAACACATCTTGGTATTTCATTAGAATTGTCTCCAAGGAGATAATTCTAATGAAATGCCAAGATATGTTTTCATTTCGAAACAAACTTTTCAATAATTGCTGTCTGTAGTGTGTTGCTAATTGCTAACAGTAGTGTGATTTAATTTTACCCAATTAAAATTTTGAAATACCCAATTGCTTCAGAAATGATGTAGTAACAATACTCAATTACTATTTTCTTATCTGGAGCCCTGTTTATTGGTTTATTTATTTAACGGTGTTCTGTTCAACAGCCTGTCAACAGTTAAAGTCATTTGAAGCCCGGTTAATGATGTTAAATCACATACCGGTAGTTCTCATGTACGGATGAGAGGAAATCAGAACTGAATTTTACAGAAAAACAATATTTCTCGGTACTTATTTATTTAATGGCGCTTAATGACCTGTTAACAGCTAATGTCAATTTAAGGTGAGTTAACAGGGTCAAATATCATATTTCACGTAAACAGATGGGTCAGAATTACTTAAGATCTAGACGATGATGCAGATGTTCAGGCTGACCAAGCACTACACTGGTCGTAAATGTCTTAAGGTCAACTTGCTCAAGAATCCGGATCTGCTGTGTTTGACATTACATTTTACATTTTGAATATCACTTTTTATTATTTAAAGGTAATAGGTCATAGTAAGATACCCTTGTGAAATATCGCTTCTGTGGAATACACCGCTGTATAGAATAGCGCTTTATCCTATTAAACCGAGCAGTATTGGATAATTGAGTGATTTACACTGTTTATGATGACTTGTATGCTAGCCTGGGCCCAGTTGCTCAAAACCTCTATTAGCTTAACGGACTGTTAAATCCTTAACATTGTTAAGGATTTAACAGTCCGTTAAGCTAACAGAGGTTTTGAGCAACCGGGCCCTGAATACCGAGTAGGTTATATCTACTGATGACACAATTATTTCAGATTCATTTGCCAGATATCTCATGAGCTAGACTGACTTTTAGAACATCAGTCCGCTTATGCAGAATTGTAAGCCAAATGTTGGCACGGAGTTCTTATATTGACACGCGGATCATCATAGGCGTCTGATGCGCTCGATTGTGTATATAAACTCTCGCATCTATATTCTGTCGGTCGGACATTCAGCCACACTTGTGATCATATCAGGACGCAAGTTTCCACTGTCCCAGCCAGTGATGTCACATCAGTTTGGTGATATAGCCTATGACGGTAGAGCGTGTACCGATTTGATTCTGGGGTCCACGACACTATTCCGTGTACCAGCGGTGACTCTGCTCCGATGGACCAGGGCGTGACTGAGCGGGGCGGGGTCGCTAATCCGGTGACATCGTCCCGGCAAAGATGAGATGAATATTTATAAGGACGACCACCTATAGAAGCATAATTATGTAACCGCCCCATGTGCCCAAATCGTGATAGTTTGACAAATAACTGAACGACTTCATAGAACGTCAATGTCAACATGACGGAATCCTGCACTAGTTATTGGATAATCTTATTTCATATCAGGAACATTATATGTACCAGAGCTCCAGATAAGCTGCGTGTTTGCGTAAATACCCAATTAAAATTGCCAAAAACCCAATTGAAATCAGAAGTAGTGAGTATCAAAAAGCAATGAAAAATGTGTGGTATCTTTATCACGCTACAGAAAACAATAAACAGACCACAAATATAGCACATTTTCTTATTTTTCCATGAAAACACATCTTGGTATTTCATTAGAATTGTCTCTAAGGAGACAATTCTAATGAAATACCAAGATGTGTTTTCATTTAGAAGCAAACTATTCAATGAGTGAGGTCTGCTGATGTGTAAACAGTTGTGTGATTCTATTTTACACAATTCAAATTATGAAATACCCAATTGCTTCAGAAATGATGGAATGACAACACTCAATTACTAATTCCTTATCTGGAGCACTGATGTACTATACGATGCTTACCTGTTCCAGAATCGTGACTGTGCCTATGTAGCTGTCTACACTCAAGAGGACGTAGTCCATACTGACTTGAGCATTCATTTGGTGTAAAAACTCATTTGTATAATATATTCATTGTAACTGTATACCTTGTTGTCTCTTTCTGCAACATGCTTGGTTTTCCAACCTAGCAATACACTCTATCTCAGTGTCACTCTGGCGTGACAGCTTCAATGATAATTGCTTCATAAGAGTGATGTGATATATGAATAGAAGATATGTGAATATTGTCTTGTTACTATATACAATATGGCACATTGAGTTGCCATCTCCGCCATCTTTGTATGTACAAAGTAAAGTAAAGTCGGTATTTTTGAAGCGATTCTGTTTGGATTTTTTTCGAGAATGGTCGCAAAATTTGGCAAATTTTTATCTCGAAGTTCAGATTATAGAAATGAATGGCCTTTTTGTGGAATTTATCGGGGTATAAACTTGGAAAAGTCGCGGGAATACTGGACGAAGGCCAGAAGGCCTCGTCCAGTATTTCCGCGACTTTTCCAAGTTTATATCCCCGATAATTTCAACAAAAAGGCCATTCATTCCTTATACTTCCAGCATTTTAAATAAAATCATCAAGAAAATGTGTTTATTTTCCGTTTTCTTAAGAATTATTTTAACTGCGCCTGACGGTTACGGAAAGTAGTTTGGCATGGGAGTTTACTGGTATATAAATTTTGGACAGAGACTTGCTACGGACCAATCAAATGTTAGGGAATTGTGTAAATATTTTGTGCTGGAATTATATGTGGATATATTTTGCTCAGTCCGGTCAACTTCGAGATAACGGGAATTACCTGTATTATTGTTACACAGCCACGACTTGATTCTCAAAAATTTTAATAACTGGTCAGCAAACTTTATTTATGTATATGTCATATTATTTGTGGTATGTGTCAAATGCCAGAAGAGGTAAAATTGACTGATGGCTTGTACACACTAAGATGGCCGACATAACAACTCCATGCGCTGTATAGTATACAGTAACACGCTAATGTTCACATATATGTTATACATATATCCCATCACATTCAGGAACCAATTATGTTTGAATCGAACGATGATCAGAGATCCCACGGGTCCTTAATGGAATAGTCCAGAATGTCAAGAAAGGGTCAATGTTAAATGCTTAAGGTTGAAACGCTAAAAATAGTCCGGGGGACGGTTTGAGTCAATGCATGGTAATAATGGACTTACATCTTGAGGCATTGTGATTGGAATCCCGCCAACAATTTCTGTCTTTGTAGCACCGGGCGCCATAACTCGTTGTTCAGTCCGCACCTATTACATCACATTGAATTGTTAGAATACACAATTACGGGCATTAACACGCTTCATGCTAAGAATTTGCCATTTTGTTTGTGGAAAATCCTAAATATTATTATCTAAAATAAGTGCTCAAAGGTACAAAGGTATATGTTGCGACCAACATTTGAACCGTCTTATCAAGTGAGTGGTCACAACATAATTATAATTTCATTGAGAAATAACAAAATGAAAAACAAGAAATCAATAATACTGATGGATGTACCCATCAAAACTTACATAAATCAAATATTCAGACGGATTCCGCCATGGAGCAGGTGTCGCCCTGCCAAGGCATTTATTATAGGAAGAATGGCCTTTTTGTGGAATTTATCGGGGTATAAACTTGGAAAAGTCGCGGGAATACTGGACGAAGGCCGGAAGAATGGCCTTTATGTGGAATTTATCGGGGTATAAACTTGGAAAAGTCGCGGGAATACTGGACGAAGGCCGGAAGGCCTCGTCCAGTATTCCAGCGACTTTTCCAAGTTTATATCCCCGATAAATTCAACAAAAAGGCCATTCTTTCCTAATAATTCCAGCATTTTAAATAAATTCATCAAGAAAATGTGTTTATTTTCCGTTTTCTTAAGAATTATTTTAGCTGCGCCTCACGGTTATTTGACCATAACATGATCATGGGCATGTGCTAAAGTAAGCATCACACAAACAGTCAGAGAAGTGCATGCTTAAAACACGAAAAAGGTCAAGATTGAAGAAATTTTTTGACAAAAAAAATTGTCATGTAATATTAAAGTCATATCATGATAAAGAAACTTGTACAAACTTATTGACGCAAAAAATGTTTCCGCAAAAATATGAAGGTAAACAAGGTGAAGGTCATGTTAATGGCAGAATGCGTGTCTTCCAACTGCTTACATGTATCAAGTATCCAAACATTGAAGCAATGCATCAAGTAAATTAATGTTATACGATGATGAAGAAACTTGTACAAACTTTTTGACGCAAAAGAATGGCTAAGTGTTTCCGCAAAAATGTGAAGGTACAAATGGTCAAGGTCATGTTAATAGTGGCATGAGTGTGTTCCAAATGCTCACATGTATTAAGTGACCAAATATTGAAGCAATCCGTCAAGTAATATTAAAGTTATACCATGATGACGAAGCTTGTACAAACTTTTTGACATTTCGGATGACGCCGACAGAAAAAAAGCCGACTATAGTCGCGCCTTCTGCTTAAGCAGGCGTGACAAAAACTATCTAGGTTTAATACATGTAATGGTTATTCCATGTTTGCTGTTTTTCTTTGATGTTTACTGTGGTTTTATTCCTGGCATTGCACATTCAAATCCACCATACATAAACAGCAAAGTCTAATTCAGCATTGTATGTCTTAACATATTTATGTGTATCAGTACAACCTTTTATTTAGCTTATATTCAAGGGTAGCAATTGACTCGAGGACCTTCCAAACCCGGGCATTAGAGCCCAAAAATTGTCAGGTCAGGGGGTGATGGGGCGGTTAAATTAACCTAGCTAGTTCATTCTCCTATCGCACGATGTCAGTATGTCAGACCGAGAAAAGGCTGAGTGTGAGTGCATGTGATATATGGAGACTCAGCCATAACAGTGTTATCCTATATCATGATGATATTTGACGGTTGGTCAGGGCAAAACAGATCAGGTAGGGAATGATTGATATTGTGTTATGCAAGCTATCAGCGCTCCAGATAAGCTGCATATTTGCGTAAATACCCAATTAAAATTGCCAAAAACACAATTGAAATCGGAAGTAGGAGTATCAAAAAGCAATAATAAATTTGTGGTACCTTTATCATGCTACAGAAAACAATAAACAGACCACAAATATAGCATATTTTTCTTATTTTCCATGAAAACACATCTTGGTATTTCATTAGAATTGTTTCCAAGTAGACAATTCTAATGAAATGCCAAGACATGTTTTCATTTCAAAGCAAACTATTCAATAATTGCTGTCTGTTGATGTGTAAACAGTAGTGTGATTTTATTTTACCCAATTAAAATATTGAAATACCCAATTGCTTCAGATATGATGGGAGTGAAAATACTCAATTACTAATTCCTTATCTGGAGCCCTGAGGTATGATATAATACGTACACACAGAACAATTTCTGTATAACTTCCTGATTGTAAACAATCTCCTGAATGTGTGCTGTGATTACTCACCGTGATTCGACACGCCTCATTTAACTCGCCAATCCAACGGAGCATGCCATTTTCCTCGTCTGCTTGGATAAAACACAGCGTACCCGCCTCCGTTAAAGCTGGGAAACAGATAAACTGATATGTGGCTGTTACTGGTACATGGGGCCTACGGGATGTGTAACCAGTGATAATTCCAGCACAAAAATATTTACACAATTCCCTAACATTTGATTGGTCCGTAGCAAGTCGCTGTCCAGAATTTATATCCCAGTAAACTCCATGCTGAACTACTTTCCGTAACCGTCAGGCGCAGCTAAAATAATTCTTAAGAAAACGGAAAATAAACACATTTTCTTCATGAATTTACTGCAAATGCTGGAATTATAAGGAATGAATGGCCTTTTTGTGGAATTTATCGGGGATATAAACTTGGAAAAGTCGCGGGAATACTGGACGAGGCCTTCCGGCCTTCGTCCAGTATTCCCGCGACTTTTCCAAGTTTATACCCGATAAATTCCACAAAAAGGCCATTCATTCCTATAACAAACTTGGAAAAGTCGCGGGAATACTGGACAAGGCCTTCCGGCCTTCGTCCAGTATTCCCGCGACTTTTCCATTTTATACCCCGATAAATTCCACAAAAAGACGAGGCCTTCCGGCCTTCGTCCAGTATTCCCGCGACTTTTCCAAGTTTATACCCCGATAAATTCCACAAAAAGGCCATTCATTCCTATAACAAACTTGGAAAAGTCGCGGGAATACTGGACAAGGCCTTCCGGCCTTCGTCCAGTATTCCCGCGACTTTTCCAAGTTTATACCCCGATAAATTCCACAAAAAGACCATTCATTCCTATAATAAACTTGGAAAAGTTGCGGGAATACTGGACGAGGCCTTCTGGCCTTCGTCCAGTATTCCCGCGACTTTTCCAGTTTATACCCCGATAAATTCCACAAAAAGACCATTCATTCCTATAATAAACTTGGAAAAGTTGCGGAATACTGGACGAGGCCTTCTGGCCTTCGTCCAGTATTCCCGCGACTTTTCCAGTTTATACCCCGATAAATTCCACAAAAAGGCCATTCATTCCTATAATACACTTGGAAAAGTCGCGGGAATACTGGACGAGGCCTTCCGGCCTTCATCCAGTATTCCCGCGACTTTTCCAAGTTTATACCCCGATAAATTGCACAAAAAGGCCATTCATTCCTATAATACACAGCCCGTAAGCCCCATGTACCTTGTCAAATGGTACTGTCATTTCGGCTAATTATGCGCATCGGCTAATGCGCAATTCATGTCAAATTTAGCCTTGCGTACGCCATAATAAAATATGTGGATTTCGGAATAAACAAGCTGATTACGGTAATTGCTACACTGTGGCACAAGTTTATCACATTCCGGTAGTTTGATAAAAAGTTATTCTGAATATAGTCAAAATGTGTAAAATCCTCAGATCCTGCTGATGGAATAACTGTCTTATTTACCAAATTAACTGTTCAAATAAGAAACTAACCTGTCATAATATGTCACTGGATAGTTCTGCTTCAAGTTTAATACCAATTTTGCTATGCTGATCCAGTATGCTGTTCACCATTTTTGTTTACACTACCAGATGCGCAGCATTAGCAGAAAAATATGTGACGTTGCAAACACGCATGTGATGTCATACATCATACAATTTACATCACTTACTGACAACAGACGTTATGACATTTTACCTGCACAGACTTCTTTGAAATTCGTTGAATATTCAGGGAATTTTGGCTGAATATGGGAATGTTAATCGCATTTAAATTTGTGCGCAAAATTAGCCGATACCATTGTACATTCTTGCAGCTGTTGATAAGATGTATCTTGTTTTTTAAAAGCATCGTGGGTGTTACATTGATGGAATAGCGAACAGTGCAGATCTTGGTCAGACTGTGCGGATGCACAGGCTGATCTGGATCCACACTGATCGCAAAACTCATAAGTCCCAGGACTGGAGGCATGGGACATACGACCTTTTCCACCAAGGTAGACCGGTAGACCCAGATCAGCCTGTGCATCCATGCATTCACAGGGTGTATTGATGGTCACACGGTAGTTCTGAGTACATAACTCTATAGTCTGTTTCACGAAAGCTGCCCAAATTTTACAGCTATATAAACAATTCAAAAACAATATTTTTTTCGATAGTATTAAATTGAAGGAAAATTTAAGAATGAGCCTTCTTTTTATTTCGTGAAATTCGGTCAAATATTGGTTTTATTACGAAAAATTGATTTGTCTATGGGAATTTAACATGGGGAAAAAGAGGTAAGGCAGTTGTGGGAGGAGTCAAAAAACGAAACATTTTGGAAATTGACTCCGAAACCTGACTAGATAGCTTGGATATGATCTAACTAAGAAAACAAGTTAAATTTTAAAAATCGGTCCAGTATTTCTAAAATTCAAAAAAATTTCCCCATGTTAAATCCACGGAGTGAAGATGTCTATGGGGATTTAACATGGGGAAATTGTTTTTTCGCAATAAAATAAATATTTGACCAAATTTCACGAAATAAAAAGAAGGCTCGTTCTTAATTTTTCCTTTAATTTAATATTATCAAAAGAAATCTTGTTTTTGAATTGTTTATATAGCCGTAAAATTTGGGCAGCTTTCGTGAAACAGACAGTAATTACATTTCATTACACTGCATTACTAAGAGTTATGACGGAGTAGTCTTTCCAAATGTGTGTTTGAAGCATTCTTTCTTTACTTTCTCCTTCGTGGAGTGACCTAAGAATTTTGCCAATACACACTTTATTAGGTAAGTTTATGGTAATATTTTTGTGTCATATTGTAGAATAGTCTCTCAATAACAACATAGCGAAGTATGAACATCAACACCCTGCAGGTTTTTTTCTATATTTGAGTGCGCGCAGTGTAAATGCTAAATTACGCACATTTTTACTGTGTAGCGCGGTGTAGCGATATAGTGCAACGCAGTGCCTATAAAGCGGAAAACGTGCAGCTCGTCACAAGGCACCTAACTCTTTTACCCCCAACTATCTGGAACTGATAGTTCCATGCTCATTTCTGGATTATTTCATTAATCAGAGAAGCTGTTGTTTTTGAAAATATCTGAAAAATACCGACAAACACTGCAGATCCTGATGAGACGGTTTGTTACAAGCCGTTTCATCTGGATCTACAGTGTTTGCAAATGTTTGCAAATGTTTGCTTCAAGGTCGACATGGTTGAATGAGGCCTAAAAATATGTTTGTTTCCGGTTACCTGACCCCACCTAGATTTTACAGCCGGCCTTAAACTTTTTTGTAAAAAAATAATCATGTTATGTGATTTAAATATAAAATAGTTGTTTAGCATACACTATATAAACTTAAATAGTTAGCAATGACAATTACTACATGTACTCTAACTTGGGCTTGAATCTGATGTTGATAGAAGACAAAAAGTTTTTACAAAATAAGAACTTGTTCCTACCTCCAATACCATTTTTTGGAGCATAATAGGAAACAAACTCTTTTTTTTGGCCTGAGCAAAAAGTTTAAGACAGATTCAGTAACAATTGTATGTAAACTCAAGTACGTCTTGAAAGTTTTGGTAAAATTATTTTACATGAGTGCCAGAAAGGAAGTATGGATGATGATAACCAGCATACTAACCCTTTCACCCCTTAGTAACTGGCATGGATTTTGATATGTTAATTTTGCAACCAATCCATTCGTCACAAAATGATTGTCAGACTAGTCCATTTCTGAAAAGGGGGTGTTTTTGTTCTCAAAAATATGAAAATTACTTGCAAAATGTGTAGATCCTGATGAGACGGCTCATCACGAGCCGGCTCATCTGGATCTACATTGTTTGCCAATAATAGTATACAGGACTGTAGTGTTGAAACGGTTAAGTTTCAAATCAATGTGGCTACATGTATGTTAGGATAGGCGAGCATCATATGCATGTGTGTTTAGAAAACAGGTAGAAATTCAGGGAATCCGCTGGCGATCGCCACTTTCGCAATTGGCGATAAAAATAAACAATTGGCGATAAAAAATTACAATTTTCTAAAAAGTGGCAATTTTTTTATTTTCCCCAGTGGAATCCCTTGAAATCTACAGTTAAAGGTACATGGCCACTGTTCTTTATATCAGAGACATCATCTGAGACATTTTCTGGCAAAATAAACATTCATTCACCACTACTCCACGTATTGATTGGCATTATTATACATTTTATATCAGACGTAAATGTTCACACCGATATCAGGGGCGATAACCGTGTTTCCTTAAAATGTTAACGAGCATTACTATTTATTCTCTGTATTTATTTGTTGGCGTGCAATACTTTATAATCTGTTGAAATCTATCATGCCTCGTTTTCATAAGAAAATAACCTCATACCACTGCGAGTCACTATCAGTAAAATAAACATTACTAAATGATTATATCTGTATAGCGGGCACTCGTAATTGTTAGAACTGGTGGAATAGTGACACAATTATACACTTATTTAATTCCTATAAAGAACATTTTGTGCCTACTGAGAGGGCATGTACCTTTAAATGCTCTTTTACCAAATGTTTTGCTCATGTTTAATCCAAAGCAGAGACCCAGCGCTTTTAAATTCAAAGCAATAAGAAAAATAAATCACAATAAATTTAATATCTAACCAAATTTCATGAATTAAAACGAAGGCTCATTCTTACATAGACGAAAAAGGAAGGGAATGTGAAACAGACAGTAGACCACCATACTCACAGAAAACAAAGCCAGCCTTTGGACGGGACTTTCGGGCATCTGCCACCTACAATTGTAATGTTAACTACTGATATAGGGATACAGCTGCCAAGCTTTCGTGGACCAGGGCACAGGTTGAAGTAACGGACCGAGGTCTATAAATATATTAAATATGCCTAAAAGCATCCATAAATGAAAAAAAAATAAGCTAAAAAAAAATGTTCTTATAGTGTTATAAGTGTTATAGAGGGAGTAACAAAAAAAATTATCTTTATTTTTTTCCATTTATGGATGCTTTTAGGCATATTTAATGTATTTATAGACCTCGGTCCATTACTTCAACCTGTGGACCAGGGGGGCTGTTTCACTACACTTTGTATGACTAAAATGTTTGTAAGTGCAACTTTAGGATCATCTGTAAAGTTCAACAGATGGATTTACAATGTACATTTATTGAGCATAGGCTGTAAGGCAGCCTATGCTCAATAAATGTAAATCCAAACATTGTTAATGTAAAATTTACAGGTGCGCAACTTCACATGATGACACATATTCCTGTAAAATTTTGCGACTCAAATACTTTTGAAGAAACGCGTGACACAAATTTTGTGATGGACAGACAGACGGCAAACCATGCCAAAAACAATATGTCTCCTCATATATGGGGGGGGGGGGGTGGGGGGAGACATAATAAGCCATTAAAATACTATTATTACCTTGACAGTAGAACCTCCCTAAACCGTACACACAGGAAAGTTAGTTGAGCTTAATTTAGATATGTTACATTGCCATTTACCACCGAGGGTGTCCGGTTTAGAGGGGTTCCACTGTATTAACAAATTATTAAGTATCCTTCAACATATCATATACTGTGAAAAGCTTGCATAATCTTGCAACATACATGTAGATAAAAGTTACTACTGTCTGTTCCACGTTTTGCTACCGACAAACTTTTGGCTATTAAACACATTAAATCTAAACAAATATTTAAAACTAAGTACTTTTTTATCAATAACAAAAAGTCACCCTCCCCAAAAACAATTATTTGATGAAATTCCATCAAATATAGATTTTATTTCGTATCACCACTTACACTTACCCTAGGAAACATACAGGATTATCTCCCTTAATTGTTCATAACTCGCGCGCTTGAAAAAAGCGTCCCGTGATCCAGACTCAACCTGGTATAATAGGACGTGTTACCCGTCTATAATCAGTTTTTCTTCCGGCGTTGAGTTCATAACTTCCGGTTTAAACGTGGCAATTGTTTACGAAGAAATTCAGAGATATTTGTTAGTTTATCAGCGTAAGTTGGTAGTGTCATAGCATGACAGACGCCCACATTCGGGTAAATATGAAGGACAGTCAAGACGGCGCAGTTCTCAGGCTGCCTACTCCGTCCCATTCGTCCCAAAACAATTCGCAGGCGGCTGTTACGAGTCGGCCCGGACAATCAAACAACAGTAGCGCCATGGAGGGAAGTGGCTCGGCCAGCGCTAAAAAACGCAAAGTATCTAAATCTGAGAAGGATCTAGACGCGTTAGAGCAACGTATGGAAAAAACAGCTTTTCATCTTGGGATGATAAATTTTGCGACCATGATGGACTTATTGAGGAACCAGACACCCAATCAGCCCAATGACAGTTTGGCACCACAGTCCTCCTGTACGTCGGCGTACACCATTGTTGTCACTGGAGAATTCATTAGATGATGACTATAATTTGAATAGAAATCATGTATCTCCTATACATGCAGATGACATCATATCCCTTCAACCAGGCAGACGGAGAGACGTACCTTGTTCTCAGAATCATCACCCACACAATCTGAAGTGCAAGATTCACATGATGAGATTCGGAATAATGAAAGATTTTTTCGTTATTTGACACCAAACAAACATGACGACTCGGGAATAGCCGATGGTCTAGCAGATGTGTTTTGGCGAAGATGCTCGTCTGGGGAAAACAACGAGTAAGACTGGGCTTGTGTTAGACGAGGCGCAGATTGACTCACTGAACAATACGTGGCACAGTGCAGATCCAGATAGAGTGTCGGCTTACATGGAAAATACGAGAGCATCATTCCCTGTACATGAAAAATCTCGAGATTTTTTGAAGGTACTAGCCTAGACAACATGGTTGAGTCCTTATTGATTAAACGACATGGAGCCAGAGCTACGTTTGGTAAAAATCAAACTTTGTTTACTCCCGCAAACAAGACTGTTGAGAAGGTGGCATTTCAGGTCACACGGCAGCACGCGTCAGTGTCATATCATGTGCGTACATTCAACAAGCACTAGGTCGGTTGTTGAAGGACGTGGAGGAAAAGCCCCCGAAAATTGACAGTGCCATACAAACAGTGCGTGACATTTTCGCGATGAGCACCAAGTCTCTAGATCAAGCGGGAGATGTGGAACATTCTTTCACTTGATTCGACGTATTGCAGCGACATACGATACGGGCTTAAATGAAATACGCGATATGAAAGTGCCTCTATTGAAATTGCCGTTGTCAAGTGAGGGTATATTCGGGACTGGCCTAGAGGCAAAGTTCAAGGAACGTCGTGATCAATCACAACAATTAAAGGAGTTGTTACCTCCGGTTGACGCAAATCGTTCATACAAGAGGCAGTATCCCTCTACATCGACGAACACCGTGAACAAGCGAACACGGTTTGATGATGACAGAGAGGACATACAGAGGGTCCTCCTACAATCGATCTCGAGGTCCGCGCCGTACTTACGGCAGGCAGCAGGACAGATCGTCAAATGGGGTAAGTGGTTTTCGTGTCTCCACAGGAAAGTACAAGCGGAATTGACTGGAACAGCCAGGTATTGGTACGCTGTCCCGAAATACCTGTGGGAGGTCGTCTTCAAAGGTTTGTGGCAAAATGGAAATTGATAACGGACGACAAATGGGTGTTACGAACACTAGAACATGGGTACGAGATGGAATTTCTGGCATACCCAAAACAAACGGGCATTCGCAAAACTCTAGTTGCAGGCGAAAATGCAAATATTTTACAAAACGAGGTTACAGAGCTATGTACCAAGCATGCGATAGAACCTGTACCTGCAGATCAGATAGGACAAGGTTTTTACAGTACCTTGTTCCTCGTAAGAAAGAAATCAGGTCAATTTCGACCAGTGATAAATTTGAAACCATTAAACAAATTTCTAAGAAAAGAACATTTCAAGATGGATACGTTAACAAATGTCTTAAACTTGGTCAGACGCAACGATTGGGCAGTGGCGTTCGATCTGAAGGACGCCTACCTTCACATATCATTACATCCGAAACATCGGAAATATTTCAGATTCCATGTAAACGGACAAAATTGGCAATTTCGGACAGTGTGTTTCGGCCCAACTTTTGCACCACGGGCCTTACACAAAAATAGTTGCAGTAGTCGCGGCATATCTGAGAATGCAAAATGTACGACTAGCAGTGTATTTGGACGATTGGTTTCTTCTGAATGCATGTTACAGAAAGCTGCTAGGAGACAGACAAAAAGCAATAACACTGTTGCTAGAGTTAGGTTTCGTGATAAATGTTTCAGAAATCCCAGCTTGTACCCTGTCAGAACATAGTGTTCATCGGAGGCCATTTTCATTTGGACAAAGTATGGTCACTCCAACTGTGACAGGTATTGATGAAGCTTCGCAGTGCAATAAACAATCTGATCAGAGAACAGGGATCTGCAAGAGATTATCTGCACCTGTTAGGGCTGATGGCATCTTGCATAGAACTGGTTCCCCATGCACGTCTATTTATGAGACCTGTGCAACTACACCTTCTCAGTTTCTGGAAACCATAATCAGGGGAGCTAACTTCCAAAATCTCATTTACGAAACATCTGTATGGTCACCTGAAATGGTGGTTGGATTCAGCCAACATTCTAAAGGGTCGATCACTACGCCAATGGTCCACAGATATGGTAGTGACCACAGATGCGTCGAAAATGGGCTTTGGAGGGGTAGTGAACAATCTGACGTTTCAAGGAACGTGGAATGTAGTTCAGAAAAAACAGCACATCAACTTGCTAGAGTTGGAGGCAGTGTACTTGAGTATACAGAATTTCTTCCGCAATTACAAGGGAAGAATGTGTTGATACGGTGCGACAACACGACAGTTGTACAACATATCAACAAGCAGGGGGGTACTCACTCCTCGAAGTTGTGCTACAGGACCTGGGACTTATGGAATTTGGCAATAAACAACAATATACAACTAAAAGCAGCACACATAGCGGGCAAACTCAATGTTCTAGCGGACAATCTGAGCAGAATAAAGATCAGACCAACAGAATGGTCACTAAACAATCAGATAACTCAGCAAATTTTTGCGAAATGGGGCGAACCGATGATAGATCTGTTTGCGTCAGTACACAATCGGAAAGTGCCAATATTCTGTTCATGGGAATGCCATCCCCTGGCATTAGCGACGGACGCCCTGTCGATCTCGTGGGATCAGATGATTGCATACGCATTTCCCCCGATTTTGCATGATTCCCAAAGTACTACAGCACATGTCTCAGTACCATGTCAACTGATTTTTGATTGCCCCACAGTGGCCCAGGAGGCATTGGTACACAAACCTGCTTCAAATGTCGATAGCACATCCCATACAACTACCAGAAGTAGCAAATCTGTTACATCAACCAAGGTCGATAATATATCACCCCAATCCGGGGGTGTTCAATCTAAATGCATGGCTGCTATCGACAAATGTTTCAAAACAAAAGGCTTTTCAAAGGACGTTAGAAAGCTCATGTCAGCCTCTTGGAGATCAGGTACACAAAAGGACTATTCTGTCAAATTCCAGAAGTTCCATAGTTGGTGTAGTACACAGGAGACTGATCCGTACTGTGCAACTCTGAGCCAATGTGCAGATTTCTTGGCCCATTTGTATGACAATGGATTGCAGTATAGCAAAATAGCGGGCTACCGGTCCATGTTATCTACTGTTTTACCACCAATTGACAATGTGGCAGTAGGCCAACATCCGTACATCATAAGGTTACTGAAAGGTGTATTCCCATTCTAGACCACCTAGGACTAGACTGGTTCCAGAATGGGACCTACCCCGTGTTCTCAAAATGTTGCAAAAATCACCATTTGAGCCAATGAGAGAGGCGTCATTGAAATGTGTAACTTGGAAAACTGTTTTCCTTACAGCAATCACGACGTTTCGACGCTGCAGCGACCTACAGGCGTTGAGGTTGGGCGAGGGCGCAGTTTCGGTTCAGTCCAAGGGCGTGACCTTCATTCGACAGGGTTTGTCGAAACAGGATCGACAAAATCATGTAAGGTCAAAGATTTTTGTGCCGTCATTTCCCGACAACAGGAAGTTGGATCCTAAACGAGCCATAGTGATTTATATGGAAAGGACTCGAAAGTTTAGAAAACTTGGATCTGGGACAGGCATCACAAATTTGTTCATAACGGTTAACAAACCACATACATCAGTGTCAAAGCAGACAATTTCCAGTTGGATTGTAAATACAGTGAAGTGTGCATATGATAAAATACAGATTTGAAGGTTTAGGGCACATTCTACACGTGCAATTGGACCGTCTTGGGCGCTGTTCAAGGGAGCATCAATGAGTGCTATTTTGGAAGCAGCAGACTGGTCACATGAAAGTACGTTCAATAGGTTCTACATGAGAGATGTAGACACAACCACTGAGGTTTTAGTAGTATGTTTTATCTTCCGACGAGTTTGAGTGTAGAACTTTACATGTATTTTATTATCGTTTGGGTGTTATTTGGACACTTGATTAGTGACTTTGGAGCACAAGGTAGTGCATGTACAGAACACTAAGCAGTGTTTGTATAGACCACAGGAGAGTGGATTATATATTTATATATAGTTTGGATGTAAATATTGAACTGACACATAAAGTACATCACGTATGAGAGATAGAAGCGTCAAGGGTTGAAGAAAGTCATCCCACCACCGTAGAGTCGAGAGAGCTTTGGAATCATCCTGTATGTTTCCTAGGGTAAGTGTAAGTGGTGATACGAAATAAAATGGGGAATTTGTTCCTCAAATTATGATTTTATGAGTGAGACACTTACACTTACCTCCTAATTACCACCACCATCCCCCAGTGATGACTTTCATGCAGGGATGAGATTCACTAACACCGTCGAAAAACTGATTATAGACGGGTAACACGTCCTATTATACCAGGTTGAGTCTGGATCACGGGACGCTTTTTTCAAGCGCGCGAGTTATGAACAATTAAGGGAGATAATCCTGTATGTTTCCTAGGGTAAGTGTAAGTGTCTCACTCATAAAATCATAATTTGAGGAACAAATTCCCCATTTTATTGCGAAAAAAATTATTTGATAAAATTCCATCAAATATTGATTTTATTGCTAACAAGAGTGCCGCAAGTCACAAAATACGCCCGTCGAATATGGGCCAGACAGCGAAGATGCAGAAATGTGAAGCTGTCACCAAGGCAAGAAACATTAATGAGAATTTGAAAGTCTATAGCATTATTTCTTCATCTCGTTGTGCTAAACATGTATACTAATTGAGGCAGAGATAGAAAAGTAGAGTGTAAAGTAGAAATGATAGGGAATTGGATACAATAATGTAGAAAAAATGGCTAAGTTAAAAAGGTGATATTTTTGTTAAAACATATTTTTTCGGCATAAAAACACCAAGGTGCACATCTTCAATATGTGTAGAAGACGTGTGTATAGTTTCAGAACGATCGACTGAACAGTTTCGGAGGAGTTGTGTACACAAACTCTGTATTGTATATAGAATTGCATAGAAAAATGTAGAAAAAATGGCTAAGTTAAAAAGGCGATATTTTTTGTTTTTGTTTAAAAAATATTTTTTCGCCATAAAAACACCAAGGTGCACATCTTCAATATGTGTAGAAGACGTGTGTATAGTTTCAGAATGATCGACTGAACGGTTTCGGAGGAGTTGTGTACACAAATTCTGTACCATATATAGAATTGTATAGAAAAATGTAGAAAAAATGCCTAAGTTAAAAAGGTGATATTTTTGTTAAAAAATATTTTTTCGCCATAAAAACACCAAGGTGCACATCTTCAATATGTGTAGAAGACGTGTGTATAGTTTCAGATCGATCGACTGAACGGTTTCGGAGGAGTTGTGTACACGAACTATGCGCCTTTTCTTCAGCCGCCCGCCCGCCCGCCGTGCGGTAAAACATAATACGTACCGGTTTTTAAAAACGGTCGTATAAAAACGATTTTCCTACGGGAAATTAACATGGGGGCTAAAAATAGATTTTTTTAAATATTTTTTTTATTTGTGGACCGATTTTCAAAATCTAACTTGTTTTCTTAGTGACATCATTTTCAAGCTATCTCGCCGGGTTTTGGAGTCAATTTAAAAAAAAGAGTTTTTTGATCCTTACTTGATGGAATTTTATTAAATAATTTTTTTTTGGGAGGGTGACTTTTTGGTTATTGATGAAGAAAAAGTACCGGTACTTAATTTTAAATATTTTTTAGATTTCATGTGTTTAATGGCCAAATGTTCGTCGGCAGCAAAACGTGGAAAAGATAGTAGTAATCTGACTTATGGCTACATGATAATATCATGAGCTTAATATTATAAGCTTATATTATAAGGTACTTACAAGTTTTAACAAACATTGTTGGATATGGCGTACCGGTATTTTTTAATTGAAACTTGAAACTGTTTACTGCTTTTTTTCTAACCTTTTTATACCAATTTTGAAATGAGTATTTTGTACACACACTTTTAAAAACAAAAAGCAAGGTACATGTATATTCAGCTAAACTAACGAGTTAAAATAGTTACATCAATACACGCATTATCTAGATCTCCATGAGTTAATACTTTACCATTGATATGAAATTCAGCCGGATCTCTCTGCATGGGCTCCATGTCAACGTCTTTGGGGAATTCTGGAAGATACATGTACAGTAATTTCCAATAACCTCCGAAGGGAAGCACATTTAATATAGGAATGAATGGCCTTTTTGTGGAATTTATCGGGGTATAAACTTGGAAAAGTCGCGGGAATACTGGACGAAGGCATTAAAATTGCCAAAAACCCAATTGAAATCAGAAGTAGCGAGTATCAAAAAGCAACAACAAAAATTGTGGTACCTTTATCATGCTGCAGTAAACAATAAACAGACCACAAATATAGCATATTTTTTCTTATTTTCCATGAAAACACATTTTGGTATTTCATTAAAATTTTCTCCAAGGCATGTTTTCATTTCAAAGCAAACTATTCAATAATTGCTGTCTGTTGATGTGTAAACAGTAGTGTGATTTTATTTTACCCAATTAAAATATTGAAATACCCAATTGCTTCAGATATGATGGACTGAAAATACTCAATTACGGTACTAATTCCTTATCTGGAGCCCTGGGTACCTGTGCCATACTTTAACAATCATGAAAAAAAGAATTTAAATTCCACAAAAAGGCCATTCATTCCTTATAATTCCAGCATTTGAAATAAATTCATCAAGAAAATGTGTTTATTTTCCGTTTTCTTAAGAATTATTTTAACTGCGCCTCACGGTTACGGAAAGTAGTTCGGCGTGGGAGTTTACTGGGATATAAATTTTGGACAGAGACTTTCTACGGGCCAATCAAACGTTAGGGAATTGTGTAAATATTTTTGTGCTGGAATTATTCGTTGTTGATGGAAACATGGTACAGGACTCCAGATCAGGAATTAGTAATTGAGTATTGTCACTCCATCATTTCTTAAGCAATTGGGTAAATTTCAAAATTTAATTGGGTAAATTAAAATCACACTACTGTTTACATATCAACAGACAGCAATTATTGAATAGTTTGCTTCGAAATGAAAACAAGTCTTGGCATTTCATTAGAATTGTCTCCTTGGAGACAATTCTATTGAAATACCAAGATGTGTTTTCATAGAAAATAAGAAAAATATGCTATATTTCTCGTCTGTTTATTGTTTTCTGCAGCATGATAAAGGTACCATAAAATTTGTATTGCTTTTTGATACTCGCTACTTCTGATTTCAATTAGGTTTTTGGCAATTGTAATTGGGTATTTACGCAAATACGCAGCTTATCTGGACACATGCATTTACTGATTCCGCTGGGAAAAAATAAAATTGTAATTTTTATCGCCAATTGCGAAAGTGGTGATCGCCAGTGGAATCCCTGCTGATGTATATGTTCCTAGAATAAATTCAGTCTGAATATTCAGGGTCATTACGGTACTTTTGATACATTATTAACCCTTACAATGATGAATTAAAATTTGTCGTCTGCTGTTTAATTTTTTCATCAAAACCATGTTTTGCCAACACTTTAGAATCATTTCCAATGGAAATGATTCTAAAGTGTTGTCAAACCATGGTTTTTTTTGAGAAAAAATACAAAACATAAATCGATAGATGACAAGATTACGTTAAAGGGTTACGCATAATTGGCCGTTCTGCCCTATTACAGTATGTAATTTTGTTTGTTGGGGTTTAACGGCCTATCAACAGCTAAGGTCATTTAAGGCCGGGTCAATGGGTTTAGTACTAAATCCCATATATTACCACGGAAGCGGTATCGCGCCTGTCGAGGCATTTGACCGTGAACATTACAAGTAAATAAATGACCTTGACCTTGAGAATTTGGATGTGGGGGTGTGCGTAATGAAGCATCATATCCCTAGACAAACATTGATGTGAAATATTATCAAAGTGTGGCAAGGGGTTAAAGAGATATTGTGAAAAAACAATAACTTTAACGCATTTCTGTTACAAAACCGGTGAACATTACAAGTAAATAAATGACCTTGAGAATTTGGATGTGGGGGTGTGCGTAATGAAGCATCATCCCTAGACAAACATTGATGTGAAATATTATCAAAGTGTGGCAAGGGGTTAAAGAGATATTGTGAAAAAACAATAACTTTAACGCATTTCTGTTACAAAACCGGTGAACATTACATGTAAATAAATGACCTTGACCTTGACAATTTGGATGTGGGGGTGTGCGTAATGAAGCATCATCCCTAGACAAACATTGATGTGAAATATTATCAAAGTCTGGCAAGGGGTTAGAGATATTGTGAAAAAAACAATAAGTTTAACGCATTGCTGTTACAAAACCGGTGAACATTAAAAGTAAATAAATGACCTTGACCTTGAGAATTTGGATGTGGGGGTGTGCGTAATGAAGCATCATCCCTAGACAAACATTGATGTGAAATATTATCAAAGTGTGGCAAGGGGTTAAAGAGATATTGTGAAAAAACAATAACTTTAACGCATTTCTGTTACAAAACCGGTGAACATTACAAGTAAATAAATGACCTTGAGAATTTGGATGTGGGGGTGTGCATAATGAAGCATCATCCCTAGACAAAGATTGATTGTGAAAAAACAATAACTTTAACGCATTTCTGTTACAAAACCGGTGAACATTAAAAGTAAATAAATGACCTTGACAATTTGGATGTGGGGTTGTGCGTAATGAAGCATCATCCCTAGACAAACATTGATGTGAAATATTATCAAAGTGTGGCAAGGGGTTAAAGAGATATTGTGAAAAAACAATAACTTTAACGCATTTCTGTTACAAAACCGGTGAACATTACAAGTAAATAAATGACCTTGACCTTGAGAATTTGGATGTGGGGGTGTGCGTAATGAAGCATTATCCCTAGACAAAGATTGATGTGAAATATTATCAAAGTTTGGCAAGGGGTTAAGAGATATTTTGAAAAAAACAATAACTTTAACGCATTTGCCTTAAAAAAAAAAGGGGACGAAGCGGACGACGACGGAAAACGCGACGACTATAGTCGCGCCTCTGCTAAAACAGGCGCGACAAAAACTATATATTCAGCCCTGAAATCAGAATAATCCTGATCTGATGCCAGGTCCTCGCCACACCAGAATCACTTGGCCCCTCCCAAAAGCAGTAGGATCAGTAATAATCTTACTACTTTTATAATGGGCAATAACCCAATTCAACTCCCAGGTAACAAAAGAGCCAATGATAAAAACGTACCTGAGGGCCAAACCAGGCAAATCGTGATTGCTATAAGGAGGATACAGTAATACTTACATCGGGACTGTCATAGTAAATCTTTAGTTTCCCATCCTCCTTATCCAGTACAAAATAGTGTTTTTTAAACACGCCTTTAGAAGTTGGTGACTCGATTCCCAGGTTGCCACAAAATCTACCCCTCGAGTCAAACGCCATGACAAACTCGGTACAGCTGGGCAATACTGAAACAAGGCTACGGTAATAACTCCAGGGATTCCGCTGGGGAAAATAAAAAAAAAATTCCACTTCAAAAAAAAAAAAGGAATAAAAATAAGATAAAAATAAACAATTGGCGATAAAAAATTACAATTTTCGAGAAAAAAATTGGATTTTTTTTTCTTTACGAAAATTGTAATTTTGTATCAACAATTGTTTATTTTATCGCCAGCGGAATCCCTGTAACTCCAAATATTTGGCACAATATTCTGTGAAACACATACCGGGTATATATATCTCAAACCCAGGACTTCAATTTTAGAGCTTCTGCATACCATAAAGAAGATGTATACCAAATATCAAGTCTCCAGCTAACTGAACATGTATTATGGCAGAGCTCCAGATAAGCTGCGTATTTGCGTAAATACCCAATTAAAATTGCCAAAAACACAATTGAAATCAGAAGTAGTGAGCATCAAAAAGCAATGAAAAATTTGTGGTACATGTATCTTTTATCAGGCTACAGAAAACAATAAACAGACCACAAATATAGCATATTTTCTTATTTTTCCATGAAAACACATCTTGGTATTTAATTAGAATTGTCTCCAAGGAGACAATTCTAATGAAATACCAAGATGTGTTTTCATTTAGAAGTAAACTATTCAATAAGTGCGGTCTGCTGATGTGTAAACAGTAGTGTGTTTCTATTTTACACAATTAAAATTTTGAAATACCCAATTGCTTTAGAAATGATGGGAGTGACAATACTCAATTACTAATTCCTTATCTGGAGCCCTGTTATGGTTTAAAAGTTTTAAGTCTTATTACAAGAAAATGTAATGGACGGAAACACGCGACTAGTAACAAAAACAATATACCCATATTTTGTTAAAAATGAAGGTATAACAAACATTCCGGGCATCGCACACATTAGTAACTTATAATTAGCAAGCCGGGCCCTAGTTATGAGCAGCGTGACGTTATATTCACAGGTGATTCTAGCGTGTCTTGGACAATGTACAAAACAATTCAAATGCGCCCGGGTCTGAAGATTATGCAATTATGAAAGGTACTAAACCGGCAATCGCCACCATTGTGTGAAAATCTCCTATAGCATGTTTGGGGTGGGTTTTCGGCATAGATTTTACAGTTGTTAATATATTAACATAAATCTCAAAGATTCCGACTGTAAACTGCATTCAAAACCCATCACATTAACTTAAATTCGCTTTTTAAAATCATAACAAATTCACTTCCTCCTTATCAATAAATATTAGCCTCCATCTCCGAAAATATCGAATCACGTGACAGGCAGCGATTTGGTTGGCCCATTGAAAATGACATCAGTCTCCATTAACTAACCAAACCACTGCATGCATGTGATTGAAATCAAGATGGTACGGTAGTAATTCAGTTACGCTTCCGCAACTAGACGGGCCCAAAGTAATTTTTCATTTAAGAGTTACCTACCGTGACATTGGTATGTTATAAGTATTACGGCAGGTTATCGTTCATACCAAAACATATTACATCATACTGTGCATAACCCAATATCGATTATTCCGTGCCCGATATGTTTTGCCCTGACCAACCCTCGAATATCATCATCATATAGGATAACACTGTTACAGCTGAGTCTCCATATATCACATGCACTCATAGTTGCGAACAGTAACTTGCAATCTACTCCCGTACTGTCCTAGCCAGAGTTACGATTCCACTCATAGGATTCCTCTGCAAACTAGTGAATCAGATCTGATTCACACTTTGGCAGTTAATTGTGAAAGATTTTCTATATTTTTGAACTGAAATGAGTGTTAATATTATGAAAATAACATATTCAAGTAATTATGACATAAATTCACATACGTAGATGACCTGATAAAGTAAATTTAAGCCAGAATCAACAAGTGATCCAGTCAGTGGCAGCCAACTTCAACATGTAAAAGTTAAGATGGGGTCCATTTTCTGTAAAGGCAAAAAATAATTTTCTAACCCTTCTACAATGGTAAAAAATGTTTCAGAATTATTAGTTTGTACATTTTATTACTGTTATAATATTAATATTTTTTCAAATGGAAAATATCTCAAATATGTCACAATTAACTGCTAAAGTGTGAATCACATCTGATTCGCTATTCTGCAGAGGAACCCTATGAGTGGAATTGTAACTCTAGCTACAGACGGTACGGGAGTAAATTGCAAGAGTTACCGTTCGCAATTAATGCACTCACACTCAGCCCTTTTCACGGTTTCATGTGATAGGAGAATGAACTAGCTAGGTTAAATTAACCGCCTCATTGCACATACTCGACTGTATGGTAGATATTAGTAAATCCAGAAACAAATTAACAAATTGGCCAACGGTCATTGCTCAATTTGACAAATGCCCTGGTTTGGAAGGTCCTCGAGCCAATTCCTACATTTAAATATAAGATAAATAAAAATTGTTCACAGAGCTCCAGATAAGGAATTAGTAATGGAGTATTGTCACTCCATCATTTCTGAAGCAATTGGGTATTTCATATATAGACATAGAATGTATTCAACATTTTAATTCTGGAAGTCAGACTTCGTCCATTTCGTGCACCTGCAGGCTATAAGTATCTCCCCTGTCGAGGAGCGCAGGGGGGAAATCTGACCCAGTTTCCTATATAATTTAATCATTTTTGAACGCTTCAAACAACTAAATTCCAATCGCTAAATCAAATTTAAATGCAGATTTATAATGTTAAATGGTCATTAAAAAATATTCTTATCCCATTTTGTATTTTCGCAGTTCTAAATGTGAAATATTCTGGCATAAAAATGATGTATTTTAGAGCAAAATGTATCGACTTACACCCAAACATATCGGGTCACGTGACTAGTGATACGTCACGCCGACTTCCAGAATTGGGTATTGTTTACACATCAACAGACAGCAATTATTGAATAGTTTGCTTCGATATGAAAACATGTCTTGGCATTTCATTACATTAGAATTGGAGACAATTCTAATGAAATACCAAGATGCGTTTTCATGGAAAATAAGAAACATGCTATATTTGTGGCCTGTTTATTGTTTTCTGCAGCATGATAAAGGTACCACAAATTTTTTATTGCCTTTTGATACTCCCTACTTCCGATTTAAATTGGGTTTTTTCCAATTTTAATTGGGTATTTAAGCAAATACGCAGCTTATCTGGAACTCTGGTTCATACCACAAAGTGCCTGTGGTGAGAGTCACAGGGCTACTAAAATAATTAAATCTGTATAGATAGTTATACAACATGAATTCAAGTGGGTGGGGATCTTCAACATTGCCTGTGGTGAGAGTCACAGTGTTTATGAAACTCATGTTTTAATTGTTTATAAACAAACAGAGTCGATTAATTGTTATGGCCAATATAATAGGCATATATATATGTTAAATATGTGGAAATAAATGTAACCAAGCTGTTCACGTGTAGTATTACCTGTTCTCGGTGAAGTCAGGTAGCATTCATCTGTGGACTCGCAGTCAGGCGATTACTGTAATTAATTTACAAACACAAAACAGGAAGTTTCTGTTTTTTCAGGTGCCCCTTCCATTGTTGTTGTTGTTGTTTTCCCGAACTTTATTTTTGCCCCACTTCTTTTTCTTCGTGATTACGACACTGCTTCAAATATGAAGATTTGTGTCGGCTTCAAATTAAAAAAAAATGAGTGAGTGAGTGAGTGAGTGAGTGAGCGAGCGAGCGAGCGAGTGAGTGACGGAGCAAGCGAGCAAATGAGTCGTATTGATGAAAAATAAGATTTACCCGAGACCTGTCATTACGGCAGTGTAAACAATAGACCACGTGATCACATACCCTGTTAAATGCAGACAGTCACACCAACTTAGTGGTGAGTAGGTCGTGATGGTGGAGGTTGTCGGCAACAGTAATGGCAGGATGCAGTTCGCGGAGCGCCCCCGCAATATACAGGTCAGCACCTTCAAAAAATGAAGTTTGAGAAATCATCTGGCAATGCCGGCCAGTTGGTTCGTGCCGCGCTCAAATTTCTGTAGAAATGATTATACATCATCAAAATGATATAGGACGACAGCACATGTACATGTACAGATCAACGTTAACAGATTGAGTATTTTATATTTCAGTCTCACCGATATATTATGTGAAGGCGCGATCGATGGGAGTCAAATTCTTTGGACATATGTTCCATGGTTTATGGTCGAAGTCATAATTGAAGTGTCTAGTACACTAATGATGCAATCCGACCCGTGCTTAACTATTAAACTTAATGTCGTAGCTCAGTAGCATTAAAGGTACATGCCCACTCAGCAGGCACAAACATTTTTATAAATAAGTGAATAATTGTGTCACTATTCCACCAGTTCTAAAAATTACGTAAATGCTTTGATTTAACGACGGCACTGGCTCGATGACATTACATGTCGGGACCGACTATTTAAGTCCCCATCAAATAGGACTAGGCTAGTAAAGTTGTCTTGCCAAATCGCCGAATCAGCTATTTGGAGCAGGTCGAGGTGGAGATCGAACCCGGGTCTCCCGATCATCCGACGCTCTACTACTGAGCTAATCCGGCCACCCCTAAATAAGAGTGCCCGCTATACAGGTGTGGCCGTGGGCCATATATATGTCATTCAGTTCAAACCGAAAGTACCTGACTGTCTGTCGTCTGCTACACGCCACATACACGTGTCTTGCTTGGTTCCCTATTTGCGCACCGCCTGTGAGTAGCGAGTCGGTACTATATGTACATAGTTTACTGAGCCGGGCACCGTATGGGCGGAGCAAGGAATATTGCGTTTGACGAGCGTAGCAGTATACGTCCATTCCTTATTAGGTAATTCGGGCACAATTGTCCGAAATACATTGCTTTCTGGGACAGTTTCGGTCCCTAGGAGCCCACGTGACTTGAACTCTATAAATACAGAACCCACCCGGTTACACAGGTATAATCATTTAGTAAGATGTATTTTACTGATAGTGACTCGCGGTGGTATCAGTCTATTTTCATATGCAAATGAAGCATGGTATTTTTTAAATTATTTATATTAATTAAATGCGTTACATGAAAAGATATTTTTTTCGACAGATTATAAAGTTTTGCAGAGAATAACTAGTAATGTCCGTTAACATTTTAAGGAAACACGGTTATCGCCCCTGATATCAGTGGACATTTTCGTCCGATATAATATGTATAATAATGCCAATCAATACGTGGGGTAATGGTGGATGAATGTTTATTTTACCAGAAAATACCATATCTACAAAACATACAAAACTATCCGTCTCGCTACAGAATAACCTGGCATTTTGTGCCTACTGAGTGGGCATGTATATACCTTTAATCGTCCACTGTTTTGTGATTATGCGATTGAACGAAAGTGATGAATGGACATTTCAGGACAAATGGCGTGGGGTATCTTCAGATTCCGCTTTCTCCGCCACGATTTTCACCGACACTACGAGCAGCTTCAAACGCCTTCCACATGGTTATCTTCAAATGAGCCAAGTCCTCTCTGCATACACTCGCAATTGGAAATGTTGGGAGGGGGCTAAATTTTCTCTTTAACTATCATACCCTGAACAGGTAAAGGACCCGACATCAGGGGCGGATCCAGCATTTGGGGGTGGGGGAACGGGGGTGGGGGCGGGGGGGGGGGGGGTGGGGGTGGGGGTGGGGGAGGATTGTCTAGTTGCGAATGTAACTCTTGAAATATACTCCCGTATCGTCCGTAGCTAGTTCGCGTACTAGGGGGTTGTCCTATTGTTGAGCTCTTTGAAATGCACTTTCCTGTGTTTTACGGCATTTTAATTCAGACTCCAACTGGTGGTGTAAACGGTAAACTGTGATGTAACTGACTATGTAAACTCCGTGGCTGAACGGGGGTGGGGGGGGGTGTGGTCCCCAACCCCCTCACTACCCCCCCCCCCCCCCCCCCCCACCCTCAGATCCGCCCTGTACGTCCACAGGTGAATAACGCTTGGCAGGTAAGAACATGTATGGTTAAGTAGGGATATGATTATACATGTATATATACATAGTGACATATGATGTATGGTGGTTCGAAACCCGTACACTTGCTGGGTGGTATATAATTGGGCCGCGTCATGCGAAAACCGGGCTTAATGACAAAAAAATCATTTTTCACTTTTTTGCATATTCTGAATACCGCATCTTTTAAAAGTCATATACCACAATATCAATGTATCTCAATTATTGTTCATGTTACATGTATTTTTGTAACACGTGGTAGAAGTGCAAACGACGTTTTAGCTCAATGACGTCGCAATTACGACGTTAACATTAACGGGCGACTTCAACGTCAATACGAACGTTTAAGCGTAATGGAGTAGTAAACTAATAGGCCTGCCATGTAGGCCATTTTAAGTAGTGTATGTATAATTGTATACTATTAGTGAATAATTGACAAACGACACGTAACCTTGGGCAAAGTCAACATTATCTTGTGTGTACTTTTTGCACAACTACGAACGCCGAAAATATATGAGCCGCGCCGTGGGAAACCCGGGCTTAATGACAACATTTTCAGTTTTAGGCCAAGACAAAGTATGAAAATAATGTTTATGGCTCGTGTTACAGTTGCTAATGTAACGTTGTGTTTTGGATTGCGGCCGAAGTAACGTAATTTCGTATGAATAATTTTCAAATAAGGCAGAGTGAGGCGTTTCCCTGTTGTTTGCTGCTGTCTGAAATATTTTGGGGAATAATGGCGACATCATTTAACATTTCGTATGCGACGACATATTTTAAAGTAGACAGTGTGCCGCTTATAACATTAACTTTGTGACAAAACAAGATACCGGGCAGATTTTGTAGCGTGATACCTTATAATTGTCGCCGTGTGTCTTTCTTGAGGATCGCATTACCATCGCCTGATCTACATTATTATGCAGCCAAGTGATAAACTGATGATTTGATACTACACAAGCACTTTCGACTACAAAAGCAAGTTTATGACCATCACATTTCCAATTAATGTGTTGATGCATTTATTTTAACTTCAATACAAACCCCGGATATTTATGTCATTATATAGCTGCGTGTCTACCTCCATTTATGATAAAATGAGTGGCATTAAATGGCATATCATTCGTACTGGATATAATTATTCAAAAGTCTCAATTTACCAAGATAATATATGGTAATATCGTTGGCATACACTAGGTTGTTCATATTTAAGATTATTTAGGAATCAAAGTGCAGTGTAAGCGAAGACTTCGCTGATATGTAGCCAGTTACATTATGAGTTCACCATTTTGAATTCATAAGGACAACCGACGAAAAAGAGTAAACATGTCAAAGAACGACAGTTAGGCGACAATGTACAGTGCCTAAAGCATTTCTAAGTCATTGATGCTGCGAGGAACTCGTGCAAGTATCCTTGCTATAATATTTTGTCACGACACCATGGCCATAACGTCAAACATGTATTCACGTTCAATGACGTCACAAGTACGTGACGTCAAGTCATGACGTCATAATATGTGTACCGAGGTACAAGGTATCGCGTCTCATATTAGTGAAAGTTTCAGTAAGTTATCATTTTCCGTTTTCTGTTCACACTTAATGTTAACTGACACCAGTAAACGTAAATGGGAGGGCAAACTGTGAACTTTTACGGCGACGCTAGACAATTTGAAACGACGTTTTTCCGACGTCGTTTACCGCTTTTCATGACGTTGTCATTAAGCCCGGTTTTCGTATGGCGCGGCCCAATTATGTATTATTTTGGATTTGTTTTGGTTAAATGGACTTCATGGCCACACGAGACGATTGAGAGCACTCGGTGGCGGCCAGACCAACTCTGACCGATATAGTATACCCCGTCGCGATACCCATTGTCACGTATGCAACTTAGCAAGCCAACTCCATCGAATTTAATTTTGTTTCTAATCCCACTACTAGTGCACGCATGATAACGTGAATTGTATTTTAATTTAGTATGTATTATATTATTTGATTTGTGGCATGTACAACAACCCGCCTTAGGGTGGTGGATGGCAGGATGTGATGGGTGATTTTTGTCTTTCTTGTATGTGAGAGTTGAACCCGGTTATACCCCTTATATGATTAGTCGTAATCCTATTACGTTTAAGGAAGGGGCAAGTGACTTAAATTTGGTGTGGTATGCACCTGATACTAGGTCAGCTTATTCTAATTTCAGGGCTGAATATGTATTTATTTCGCTGTATTGTACGTTTTGACATGTCTCATGAAAGACAGCTTACTAGTACATTTAATTGCCGTTTCTTGTTTAGTTGGTAGTCCGCTCACTTAATTGTTAATCATCATCATCATCATCATCATCATCATCAATCATCATCACTGTCGCGCGAGACTCGTGTGTTTTCCTGTACGTACAGTACATTTTATACGGGCGACGAAGTAGCCCGCATTATGTTAAGCGTATATGAAAACTTACCATTCAGTGAAACTAGGTTGAACATATGATTGAAAGAGTAAAATTTGTTTTACCGTAAACCAATCTGGAGCTAGGTGTTTTACGACAGGTGGTATTTTACTAATATGGGCGACGAATAATTTGGCCCGAAGCGCCAAATGCTTCTAAAACAAAATGTAGATAACATCGGAAAGTATATTGAATATAGCTTACGAAGTTACTGCATTTCAAAATATATGTGTTGTCGTGAAGACTAAATTTGCTTTTATCACGGGGGGTGTGGGGGGGGGGGGGGGGGGGGGGGGGGGGGGTGGGGGGGGGTGGGGTGGGGGGGGGGGGGGGGGGGGGGGGGGGGGGGGGGGGGGGGGGGGGGGGGGGGGGGGGGGGGGGGTGGGGGGGGGGGGGGGGAGTGTTATAATAATAATAAAAACAAAAAATTAGACACGAATTTTACCGAACAATTTTCCGAAGATGGTTCGGTAAAATTCGTGTCTAATTTTTCTGTTGCAACAGCCGACAAACCGCGGAACTGTGCGAATGGGCCGAATGCAGCGAAAGTAACGGAAGGCAGAAACAGTCGTTGTATCTGGGTATCTGGGCTATTTTAGTTTTTAGCCCGATTTATGCTACGCCATAAAACATACTGAATATAGCAGGCGAACTATTCTAGTTATTAGATTAAAAAAAAAAGTGTGTTGTTGTCCTTACGCATACACTCGAGAGACGCTTGAAAATATGCGTTTCAAATGATCTGAGTACAAATGCCTTAATTTCGCATTGAACATTTTATGAAATGAAAAAGAAAAAAACTTTGCAACGAAATGGAGTTTCATTATGCCGTATTTATTTTAACACATCTTTCTCTCTCCTACACCCATGTCTCTCTGTGTCTCTTTATGTCTGTCTCTGTTTCCCTCTGTCTGTCTGCATGCCTATCTCTCTTTCTCTCTCTATGTCTGACAATGTCTCTCTCTCTTTCTTTCATTCTCTATCTTTCTGCCTCTCTGTCTCTCTGTCTCGCTCTTTGTTTCTCTATGTCTCTCTGTCCGTCTCTTTCTCTATCATTACCTAGAAACCACAATATATCTCCACCCTTCTCTCTCTCCCCCTCATCCTCTCCCTCTCACCCTCTCTCTCTCTCTCCTCTCTCTCTCTCTCTCTCTCTCTCTCTCTCTCTCTCTCTCTCTCTGTCTCTCTCTCTCTCTCTCTCTCTCTCTCTCTCTCTCTCTCTCTCTCTCTCAACATCATTAGATGTAAACCATAATATTTCTCTCTCTATCTTTCAACATCATTATATAGAAGGACAATATATCTCTCTGAACATACTTAGGTAGAATACCGCACCTGTTGTGCTTTTGTTTACAAGACATAGACAAGCGATTCATGATACTGTGTGGACATAAACAAGTATACATTGCAACTGCTGTTGTATTGCGTCTGTTCGGTTGTGTCACGGCCTGTGCTGTATTCACAGTCCATGACACAAGTACCTCTTACCAACAGCTGAAGTGAAGCTGTATGTAAAAAGGACACCACTAATACGAAAAATAGTCAAATTGTGCTCAAAGACCATCAGGGATCGAGAAAATAATAGTTTCACTGGAAGGACGCACCTGGATCATTTCTATAGCCACACTTAACTTCGCTGATGTGAGTTTAAAAATACAAGACATAATCAAGCGATCAGGGATAATTGGGGAACACGACTACCAGAACAAAGTATACATTGCAAGCGTGCGTCTAGTGCACCTGTTGCTGTAGTCCAGAATACAAACACAGTTAATCAAAAGTAAATGTAAACACAATTGATACAATGGGCAAAATGCGCATAACTCTCGAAATGACAGTCGTGCTCAATGACGATTGAGATTGCGAAAATTGGGAATAATATCACTGAAGATGCTTAGCCTTGTTATTTTTTCTTAAAATTATCGTAAATGTATTAATACAGTTTCTATAATGCCTAGGCTATTAATGTACTATATATGAAAAGGAAATATCTAAATTGTATCATTGCTTCAAATAAGAGAAGTGCGCCAATGACACCATTTACTTATATAGAGAAGCTGTAACACCGTGGTAGTTGCGGGAAGTAGCTCTGCAATACTACAATATAGTACGGTACCGTTTATAGAATACTAACATCACTTGGTAAATTTACTTTCATACACTAACGTCGCCCGTCATAGGTAGTGCCTATTTCATATTACTGTGGTGCATATTTGTAGTGTAATGCATCGTATTGTATTGTATTGTAGTGTAGTGTAATTATTTTATTGTAACACGGGCGTCCACTTGTACAGTAGGCGAAGACCACTAGACATAAAATCACCAAAGATCGGAAAAAAAAATAAGCCAAAGCTGATTTTTCAGTATTAGTTCATAATAGCATAAGGAGAAACATATGAAAACTCCCCATGAATCTCACTGGAGTTTAATCCAGAATTCAATATGGAGTCAAAGATGGCTGCCATAAATGGATAAAACACATAAAGGTGACTATAATTAACACTTTCACTTATATGGAAGTATTTTCACTGAACAATGGACATATTAACGTGTCCAATAAGTCTGAGTCACTTAGAATTTCAGATATAATGATAATGTTTTCAGGGGCAGATCCAGCAATTGGGGAACGGAGTGGGGTTGTCTAGTTGCGAAGGTAACTCTTGCAATCTACATGGTGCAGGGTGGGGAATGAATGTATAGATGATAATAAACATGCACATGAAGTTTCAAGCCAATCGGTCATACGATAAAGAAGTTATAGCATAGTGAACAAGAGGGCCATGATGGCCCTAATTCGCTCACCTGACTCCATGAACACCAGAGGAGAATGTGACATTGAGTTTATGTGTTTTAAAAACAATTGTGCTATTTTTAGATGGCGGTCATCAAGGATTAAGCGATGACTCTCATTTTACCAAATCTGAAAATGCTTCACCCAAGGATCTTAACTTCCTATGAAGTTTGGCCATCATCGGCCATGTGGTTCCTGAGAAAAAGACGTTCAAAATCTCGAATAAATGGACCTTTTGGTGGCCATCATGCATGTTAAAATCATCCGATTCCGACAAATCTTGCACCAGAGCAATCGCCTCATCGATATCTTCAATTTGATATATGACATGAGCGTATTATTCGGTCAAAAATAAAATTTAACCCCAATTTGACCCCATGGGCCACGCCCATTTTTGACCCCGGGGTCACCATTTTCACAACTTTGAAAGAGCATTGTAAATCGATCATTTCTACCAAGTTTAGTCGAAATCCGGCTGGCGGTTCATGAGAAGAAGATTTTTTAAGAATTTTCCATGGACCAAGCGGTTCATGTAAAGAAGAATTTTGAAATCTCTAATAAAAGAAAGACATTTCGACATTTCGGCGGCCATCTTGGATGACATAACAATCCGATTTCGACAAAAAAATGTACCAGAGTGATCGCCTCATTGATACCTTAGATTTGATATATAACATGACCCTATTCGGTCAAAAATAAAATTTGACCCCAATTTGACCCCACGGGCCACGCCCATTTTTGACCTCGGGGTCACTATTTTAACAAATTTGAAAGAGCATTGTACATCGATCATTCCTACCAAGTTTCGTCGAAATCCGGCTGGCGGTTCATGAGAAGATGATTTTTTTAAGAATTTATGCTATTTTTAGACGTCGGCCATCTTGGATTAGCTATGACCTCCGTTTTAACAAATCTTAAAAGGCTTCACCCATAGACCATAACTTTTAAGTTTGGCTACCATGGGCCAAGCGGTTCATGTGAAGAAGAATTTTGAAATCTCTAATAAACAGTCAGGAGTGTAACTGATTTCAGTTACGTTCGAAATAACCTGATACAGTTATTTCTTCTAGTTGTGTGAGAGTTGTCTCCCTTCCGTTATCAAATTGTAGATAACCTATATTTCAGTATCTATCATTTCTACACAATTTAAAAGGGAGGTAACACAAAATCAAGTGTTAACTTAACTATAGTTTACAGCGTGGTGTTAATTCCCTTGTTCATTTTGATACCACTTTTGCCATAACCGTGATAATCATGACAGCGATGGTGAATTGTATGCTGTTTTATCCGTATAATTCGACGACATGCATGTTCAACATGTTGAAATGTTGGGATGTTCATTGAATTGATTTAACTGTGTCTCTCACTGCTACAGCATCTACAAAGAAAACAAGTATTCTCAACTCTACGACATGTTCATCGATGTTTCACTCTAAATATCTGGCATGTTCCTCATTTGCATTATATATTACGACTAATACCATGATCATGATAATTTACGTGAATACACACATCAGAATAGGGTATTTAGATAAAATATAAACGATACACATCTATTCTCTGTTCCACGTTTTGCTGCCGACAAACTATTGTCCATTACACATACTAAATCTTAAATATATATAAATGTAAGTAGTTGTTCATCATTAACATGATTAATAAAGAAATCAACCTCGATAACAAAATTATTTGAAGAAATTCCATCAAATATTTATTTTATTGCGAAAAAACGAATTTCCTATGAGAATTTAACATGGGGGCTAAAAATAGATTTAATTTATATATTTTTTTATTTGTGGATCGATTTTCAAATTCTAACTATTGTTTTCTTATTTACATCATTTCCAAGCTATCCAGCCAGGTTTCGGAGTCATTTTCCATTTTTATTTTTAACTCCTCCCCCCACTGCTTCTACCTCTCTCTCCCCCCCCCCCCCCCCCCCCCCCCCCCCCCCCCACCCCCCCCCCCCCCCCCCCCCCCCTCCCCCCCCCCCCCCCATGAAAATAATTTTTCGCTATGAAATCAAAATTTGAATATTTGATGGAATTTCATCAAACTAAACATTTTGGGGAAGGTGACTTTTTTTGTTACATGTATTGGTGAAAAATTACTTACATTTAAATATTCCCAATTACCATATATAATGTGGGGCAGGCATGCACTATATTAGAATAACCCGTGACAGTTATTTCGAATAACTTCCTCATGTTATGTTGACATTCAACAAAGGTCGTATTTGTTTTTGACAAACATAACCTATACCAGTTATGTGTAATAACTGTCTCACGTTATCTTGAAAGATAACCCACAGCTGGGTTTCACATATGTGCATAACATGCAGATATACACATGACTGACACACATGTCAAGTTATCTTCATGATGGTGTACATGCAATTTCCATATACCATGGCAGGCATGCACTATATTAGAATAACCCGTGGCAGTTATTTCGAATAGCTTCCTCAAGTTATGTAGACATTCAACACAGTTCGTATTAGTTTTTGACAAACATAACCTATGTCAGTTATGTGTAATAACTGTCTCACGTTATCTTGAAAAACAACCCATAGCTCGGTTTCAAATATGTACCTAACATGTATATATACACATCATACACAGGTCTCGTTATCTTTATGATGTTATACATGCAATTGTCATATACCATGACAAGTTTGATTGCGGCCACATTATATTTTCAGGGCTATGATAACGTGTGTCAGTTATTTTGAATAACTTCCTCAAGTTATGTTGACATTCAACATAGTTCGTATTTGTTTTTGATAAACATAACCTACGCCAGTTATGTATACTAACTGTATCACGTTATCTTGAAAAAAGATCAATAACACCATAGCTGGGTTTCACATATGTACATAACATGTAGATATACACATCATACACGACTCTCGTTATCTTCATGATGTTGTACATGCAATTTTCATATACCATGTATGGTTTGATTGCGGCCACATTATATGTTCAGGGCTCGGATAACGCGTGTCAGTTATTTTGAATAACTTCCTCAAGTTATGTTGACATTCAACAATTTTTTTGTTTGTTTTGGACAATCATAATCGATGCCAGTTATGTGTAATCACGTCCTCAGATTATAATGAGAACAACAACCAAAACGACCATGGTGACTAGCGTCAGTCAAGTAACCAAAATCTAAGAGGTACCATCATGATCATGGATACTACACTGTGTTTCACATATGCATATAACATGTACACAAGTTTCACTGTGTTAATTATGTGGTTCATGCACTCTCCATAATGATACTATATATACATATATCGGACACGATACACTTACATGGCTAGGATAACCGTGCCAGCTATTTTAAATAACTTTCTAGTTATGTCGATATTCAACACATTTCCTGTTAGCATGGTTAGTTTTAAAAAAATAACCTATGCCAGAAATCATGGTAATGTGTATCTCTGTCGTGACAGCATGTGATCAGTCGTGTTGAGACGATTCAAATTGTAGTCAAAACATATAATTTGGATCGGAAATGTGAACACTACCGGTTTTCACCAACAACACGGTAACTCCCTTGAATGTATGTTCTTATCAAACTTTCTGCATTTGCAAACTAATATGGGTCTGCGTAGGTCATGTAGGTTGCAATCAGTGTTTTATACAGTGGCGCCCAACGGAAACAAAATTGTTTGGAAAGCTTGCCATTAACTGCATGCTATCATTGTGATATTTTATTTTTATAATATCATGTTTTGTAACCCATTAATCCAGTGTGAAAACATTATAAACGTGTTGAGTAAGACAGATGAGACGGCCATAAAATGGATTATTGAAAACACCATGCTATCCTGTAACTATAATACATCATTATCATGCTGATAATCTGATAAATCGGATAAAACCACTGACCCCTCTCAGACGTTGAGTTCAGGTGTTCCTCTCTCTCACAAGTGGAGATACAGTTGTGAGTCACTAGGGGCCCATAAACATGATAAAATGACTGTTCCCTGTTGTTAGCATGATGTTGTTGGCAGATATTATTTTGCGCGGCCGTTCATTCTTGGGAATATATTGAACTCATTAATTTAACATTAGGTCAGCTACACCAAATGTCTCTTCCATGGAGCAGATTATACTATATTATAGAGTATACAAAATAAATGAATCCGCATGAGGTCCGAATGTTGTGCCAGCCAGCCTGCCAGCCAACCCATTCTAGGCTTTTGTTTTTCTGTCCAATTTCCATTGCTCGGATTATTTTGCTGTCTAATTACCAAGGTGTGTCCCTGTAATTACCGCTATTTCGCCAGTCATTCCATCCCGCCAACTTGGCGGGAAAACGTCGAAATGCGTATAAATCCCCCATGTCAATGTGAACGGTTATGTATATTTATGAAATACAATATGAACGTAGCCTCGTTTAGGGCATTAAAACATACGTTCATAGTATTTCCATCTGGTCTGTCGGATGAGACTTTAAAGGTACATGCCCACTCAGTAGGCACAAAATGTTCTGTATAGGAATTAAATAAGTGTATACGTGTGTCACTATTCCACCAGTTTTAAAAATTACGAGTGCCCGCTATACAGATAACATAATTTAGTAATATTTATTTTGCTGATATCACGCACGGTGGTATCCGGCTATTTTCATATGCAAATGAGGTATTATAATTTTTAATTATTTATACTAATTAAATATGTCATATTTTCGACAGATTTCGACATATTTTGCACATCAAAAGTTAAATACAGAGAATAAATAGTAATGTCCGTTAACATTTAAGAGATCACGGTTATCGCCCCTGACAGGGCTCACGTTGGGCTTCACAAATGGCGCCAAATGCGCTAATAAATTGAATGTGGCACAAGAAAACACAATTTGGCGAAAGCAATGGCGCCGGTATAAAAATAGCAAAATTGACACAGTCTGCTTTTCTCAGGACACGGTCTCTGTGTGTGTATTGATAGTCCAGACTGGGTTTTCCCTTGGAGAAAATCAATAACCAGCCCACCTGTGTGTATTTTGACAGAATCATGTGAAGTTTTAAGTGGCGGTCAATTACTCCGTATAAACTTTATTGGGAACATATTTGTTATGTATCATTAACAGGCGTACGCCATAAACTGGTTAAGGGATTCTTTACAAAGTTAATTATCATGGTTTATCAACAAAAGGTCACCCTATTGTGGTCTAGGAAGTGAATTTCGCCTGGTAAACAGGGAAATATCCGCAGTTGTATTCACTTGAAACAGCTGATGCGTACTTGAGATCCAGCCTCTTTGATACTTTTATTCAAAATTACATGGAACCTAGTGTATACAAGTCATATTTTAACCCTTAGAATCAAGGAACCAAAATTATCGACTGCTGTTATTATATATGTTGTTTTCTGTCAATAAACCATGGCAGCATTTCAGAAACTGAGGAAGTAAAAGTCGGTGGGTTATATGTCCCAGCAACAGCTATAGTCATGTAGGGACAGGATCTCGGTTTGAAGTGTCAACCGACCAGGCAGCAATTAAATGGAAATAATTATAAAGTGCTGTGAGAGCATGCTTTTGATGAGGAAAACAAAATAATAATCAGCAGACGACATTTCATTCATCATTGTAATTGTTAAAGGCCTTGGGTGAATGAACTGTGAGCAAAACAGTTAGTGAAATAACTTTTTACGGTAGATTTGTATTTCAGAACATATACGTATATGACCTGAACAAAATTAAAGTAATAATAAAAAAAAAATTATTTAAAAAAATAATGAAAAGTCATGCAGAGCATGATGTTATTAGCCGATCAAATCAGGGTAAAGTGCATCGAACATATGTAGGTGTCTCTGGTAACATTGTCAATGGTAAACTATTTTCGACCACAGTTATGTACCCAGCGTTGACATTTTTCTCGATTTTGTGCAGGTTTTGGAAACCCGTTCCCAAATCCATCCAATAAAGTATTTGTCTTCACCGGGTTTCAGGGTTCGTGAATCGCCATAGCAGCAATGTTTTGTTGTCACCATTATGTTGCGAAATATTCCAGCGTAACACCTGATCTGTATGCTCTATTTATCTACAGATTACACTCCGCAATACACAAAGTTGTAGTCACTGTGTGTTTGTCCGAATTCTGTGGCAGCACGCGAGTGGGCGGAGCTACCGGAGCTAGCGGTTACAGTGTCATCTAAAAATAGACGCAACCTCCTGCGTAATCAGGCACATGCCCAGATTGGCCTTGACAACGTTGTCACTTGTTTATCCCTTGTTTATCGATTTAAATGGTTTACATCGACTCGAAGCTTACGTTCAACGGCCGCACAAACTCGATTGAACTGCACGCCTTCCAATGATTTAAATACGCAGCGCGTTTAAATAGTCAATTACGTTTTTTCAATGTGCGCACTGGTCAATTAAAAAGGGGCCCATCCGTGATTTTTTGCGCGATGTCGGGCGCAAGACAATCAATAATTTGCGGCATTGACAATACTTAAGTGGGATTGCCGCAATCGCGCGTGCTGGATGCATCCCTGCCATCCCTGCATGATACGTAAACAAATCAAAGTTCGCTATGAAGGGCAATTCTTCGTTTTGATTGGTGGAAAATTTTGTGAATATTAACTAGCGTCAAATGACGCGCATACGCGATCGGAGGAGATTTTGAGCAGAGGTCGATTATAAATTAGCCGAATAAACACATTTTACGCGATTATACGTAGCTGAAACTTGTTCTGTTTAATAAATAAAAGCTTTAAATTAGCCCAATAATCGGCGTATGTTGGCGTATATGGCCATTAGAGCCAACTATGGACTTCAACAACGACAACTTTCGGGTTCAATCTCTTCCGGCGTTCAGCTCATTACGTATTCAAAATTGTGTTATTTGGCGATATTTAAAGCTTTAAAGTTTTAAACGGAGATAATTGCCAAAAATGCAAACTTTATCGGTTGATGCAATTTGGAAATGATACAGCAAAATTCGCGTTCCATGGATGACCAATATATTAGCCGATCTATAAATAGATCGGCTAATAACTAGCGTTGCAAAGCCAGTTTTGCTAAATATAGCAGTCCTATTTCCCGCGCATGACCTCGCGATTGTGGTCACATGATTGAAAACTACATCATCGGCTACACCAGCGATAACATTCAGTTCTCGTATTGTTAGATTCGGTTAGTTTTGCTAATCATGCACAAGTTTTGTGTGTTAAAGGCCGTGGCTGAAAATACTCAATACATATCTTGGGGCATGATTATTCTTGAATTAAACAGCACTGCTGAAACATTTAGGGAACATTATCAGTATGCATGGGTTTAACTGCAGGACGGGGTGATTACGATCTGACACTCCTTAGGTAAACCGCTATAATGGTAGTTAATTAGTGTGAATGGACCCCAACAGACTGGACATGCCACCTGTAATGGCTATCTGAAAAGCCATCTGGTTTGTGGCTGTACCAAGCAAGCCATTCTTCTGATAGCCAGCACATAAAACGTTTACTATTGCACCAGAGCACAGTGGAACCTCTCTAAACCGGACACCAAGAACCACATGTGATCTTAGTTTTTATGTGTTTTTTGTAATTTATTTGAGGTGATAATGTCTGTTCGTGATCACATAGCACGCAACAATGGCTCAGAATGATCAAATGCCCGATTTATAGTGAAACCCCTCTAAGCCTGACACGCTGGGGACCTCCCAGGGTGTCCGGTTTAGAGAGGTTCCACTGTATTATACAATCAAATATTTAACAATGGAAATTGGCTTGAATATATTCCATACCAATCAAATGAACCGATCAATGTAGTCAAATGCCCTAAAGCATAGGCATTTGGGATGGGGGTGGCGGTGGGGGGGGGGGGTAAAGAATTGTTGCTCGTTTCTGTGTTCTAATGCTGCCAGTATAGACCAATCCCTGTTTCGCTAGTAGATCTGCATACTCTAGGAGAGAGGTGGCAGGGTTTTTGTGTTTGCCATTTCTGGCTATCTGACATAATGTTGTTTCAAGTATTTCAGTATTATCATAATTTATGCAGGAATAAAAGTAAAAAGCCATGTATTTGCATTGCTTTAACCCTTCAAATGCAGCAAACGAAAATTGTCGTCTGCTGCTGTTCTATATATTTTCTTCTTTATCAGTAAAGCCATGGTTTGTCAGCACTTTAGAATCATTATACCTTCGCAACAAGCTGTGTATGTGGGTGGGGGCGGTGGGGGGGGGGGGAGGGGGGAGCTGGATTCAGGTTGTCTGTCTGTCCGTCCGTCCGTCACTAAACTTAACATCAGAGAAATATATTCTACATTTAACTTCCATTTCCTTCATAGAACATTCTTAATATTTCACGCATGCATTCCTCTATGGGTCTACAAATCCACGACCGTCCAACTCCTGCTGATCCTAAGGTCAAGGTCACATACTTAGTCTCTTCACAAAACTTAACATCGGTGAAATCTATGACCTTTATTTCCTTCATCGAAAATTCTTAATATTTCACACATGCATTCCTCTAAAACTTAACATCGGAGAAATCATGCTATGACAAATCCATGGCCGTGTCGCCCCCGCTAAGCCCAGGGTCAAGGTCACAGACCCACATTCTACAAATCACATTTAGGGGCACCTGGGCCCATGCGGGGGTATTCCGTAAGCATCGCTTACTGCCAAATCTAGTTTACATTAGAAATGATTCCCAAGTACTGCCAAAGAATGTTCTTGAGGAGACATATGAAAATTAGAAAATAAACAGCAGACAACAAAACATAATTCAGCAATGTAATGGGTTAATGCTGTTAAGTTTATATAACTACATACTTATTATATAATACACGCACCATGAAATTATCAGGCCAAACTATGGAGATTATGTTTGTATTTCACCCCTAAGTAACTGGAATGTTTTTTGATATGTTAATTTTGCAACTAATCCAATTGTCACAAAATGATTTTCAGAATAGTCCATTTATGAAAAGGGGGTGTTTTTGTTGTAAAACATATGAAAATTACTTGCAAAAAGTGCAGACCCTGATGAGACGGCTCATCTGGATCTACACGTTTTGCCAATACCGCTATACAGGCCTGTGGTGTTGAAAGGGTTAAATGGATAAATTCTTACGAACGTTTCAATGTAAATAGATGGCCAAGTGTTTCAGCGATCTTGCGACAGTCAAAAAGAGCAAGGTCGTGCTAATGGAAGGTCATTCGTTTCTGATCACTGACTCAGGCTATTGTGCTGCATAGTGGCTATACTTTTAGATCTCAAACAATTGGAATTGACCCATAGTTTGCGAAAAGTAGGTAATTGTCACGCGAATCCCATTGCAGTGTTTTCGATTACAGTTCGGATCCAATGCACATATACATATCGCATACGAATACATGTACTTTGTACATATACATGTACATGCAAGTGGACGGCTGTTTGACAAAAATGGGTCTTACAAATAGTATTTATTTGCCATTAGTTCATAATACAAATCTAATGACAAGAACGACACCAACGGCACGTATCCCATCGCCGTGGTGGCTGGATCACAAACATGCACATTACTACGGTAAGATATAGGAGTTATAGGAGAATAGGGGAATGCGCATGCATCTATTGAAAGGTAATATGAATAAGGACAAAGATGCATATGAAGTTTCAAGTGAATCACTCATATAGTAAAGAGCTTGCAGCAGGATGAATGTACTGAAGTGGGAATTTCAGAGTTATATGACATTGACCGATGCCCAGGGGGAGGATGCATGCTGGGTTGTGAAATGAAAATATGGATGATAATAAACGTACACATGAAGTTTGAAGCCAAATAGTTGTACAATAAAGAAGTTATAAGAGAATGGAGAAACATGCACCCATCTACTTGGCGCAAATTTCTATTGTATTTGACATTGACCTTGAACACGTGGAGTGCAAGGGTGTGGTGGGGAATGGAAATATGGATGATAAACACGTTACTTGAGAATAGAAAAAGGCACACGCATCTACAGGACGCGAATTTCTTGTTTATTTGACATTGACCTTGAACACGTGGAGTGCAAGGGTGTGGTGGGGAATGGAAATATGGATGACAGTAAACACGTTACTTGAGAATAGAAAAAGGCACACGCATCTACAAAACGCGAATTTCTATTTTATTTGACCTTGACATTGGGCATGAAGAGAGCATGAGTGTGGTGGCGAATGGAAATATGGATGATAACAAACATGCACATGAAGTTTCAATCCAATTGGTATTAGATCAAACAAGTTATAGGAGAATGCAGAAACGCGCACGCATCGACTGGACGCAAATTTATAAGTTATTTGACCTTGAACTTGGGTATGGAAAGGACAGGGAATGAAAGTATGGATGATAATGAACATATACACGAAGTATCAAGCCAATAGGTCATACAGTACAGAAGTTATGGGCGAATGGAAAACGTGACGGAGGGACAGGCGGACGGACGGACGTACACACTGCGGTATATTTGCAAACACACTTACTTGCGCACCTGTAAATAGTCTGCACAAGAAAACAATGTTGCACAATTATCTCTTGTTCGCACAAACATACCTGGTTAAAGATGGACAGACGGACGGACGGCTTTTGTATCCCATTTTCGCCACTGATAGTCATATGAAGGCAATACTCCGGATAATTACAAGCAGTGGGCACAGAGGAGTCGGGAGCTATTGTGATGTGTAACCCGGCTACATGTGCCATGATACTGCTGTTATCTCTGGTGTGTGGCAGGACTGCCAGCAACCTGGATATTTATACAATTGTGTGTCCTAATATTGTCTGGGGAGCATGGTTGTTTGTATAACTGACCTGAACTGAATTTAATGAGATTATTGTATGTGATTTACGTCTTCCCAAGTGCGAACGACCAAGGCCATAATATTACCGTTGTATAAGGTTAATGATTTAAACAGTCAGCCGTAACATTGCATTATCATTTTCCGATGCTATCGATCGCGTTTCAACATTCGTAACCGTTTCCGACCAATTTCCATGAATTCTTTGAAATATCTGTAATATGTATACATTTAATATTGTGACGTCATACCATGCAAGTAGTTACGTAATTAGTAAGAATATATAATGAATAAAATGCTACAATATATTACTTTGTAATAAACTTTAGTTTGAATGATTATCTTGCTTAGAACACTAGTTATCTCTATTTAATGTGGGGACATATTTTAACCACCCTGCATTTATTGAGTATTTTCAACCTCGGCCTTTACACCCATCTAGCTATTTGATTTCAAGTACACTATCAGGTATTTTGAAATAAGAAGAATTTACTAATATTGGCCAGATTAGCGCAGGCGGTGGTGTACGTTTAGGCCTACCAGTAAGGAAAATTGTAAAATGTTTATATTTTGTTGTGAAATGGTCATATTTATTATACACCATTTAGAAAGAAGTTTCCATTATAGACGCTAGAGTAATTACATTAACTAAAGTAAATTAGTAACCATCGATTGAAAAACGTGTTTATAATATTTAAAAATAACTAGAGTTGCTTTCTGTGAAATCGGAGACCCATGCAGTGCCTAACTATTATTGCGTACTACGTCTTTTTTGTTAGTATACGTTTGTTGTTTGTTCGCAGAAGCGACATATGTTTTGTAACTTTTTGATTTCTACTCTCGTTTTAATGAAATGTTTACTGCCATCATGTTACTGTTATCGATTTTATATTTACAACGTACTTTTGTGACCAGTGTAGACCCTGATCAGGCTGCGTATCTTATAATTAAGTCTATCTCAGCCGAACATACTGGTAATTCAATACATAGATAGTCTATAATCTGACACTTTTAAAGGTTGAGGTCCCTTCTGATAAAATGGCGCACAAATTGAATTAGAGAGAGCACAAATTGAATTAAAGAGATCACTAATTGAATTGGAGAGACTGACATGTGTATACACTGGTCACCAATGATCCACACAGACTGACGTGGCTCTACACTAGTCATAATATGAACAATGTGAAGATACGGAAATAACTTTTGTATCTACACGATATGAGGGGATACACAGTTACACAGTACATACTGTTGTTCGAAGTTTGCCTCCTCCTCCTCGCAGTGGTTTGACATAGTTTTGCAAATTTAGGACACTCGCTGATTGATAAATTGAATATATATTCAACATCGTGGACGGCTATTCTATGATAGAGTGTACAAAGTATGTTCCACTTTTTGTGAAAAATCAACTTCAATATTTGACGAAATCAACATATTTGTCATGTTGCTGTACAACTTGAGGACAGGAATCCAAAATATTTCAGCACAAAGAGATCAATTTCAATGAAAATATGTATATGTTCCAATGCCAGTCAGTCTGAGGTACGACCCTACACATTTTACAAAAGTATACATATCAGCATATCAGAATACTCTACAGACAATATATAATGAACATATATAGTTGAAATGGAAATATGTCGAGTAACCATGGAGATATTCAAGATGGCGTCCAAGATGGCCGCTGTTTTGAAAATAAGCATTAACATGTATAATTGTTCAAATCACTCTATAAACCAGTGCTTCAATGTTTGATGGCAATAGTATATGCATACTATAATAAGAACTAAAATTTGAAGTGAAGGAAGATGACATGTGATGCAGGGTCAAGGTTATATTCAAGGTCAAAGTTCAAATATTAGTCATTTTGTATTGTTCCTAACACTAATCATACCTTTTATAATCAAGTTTTGAATGGAAAGTATAAATACCAACATATACGAATACTATTAATCTACAAACATTATGTAATGCATATATTTAGGCAAAATGACTATACATTTATGTAGAATAGCCGTCAAGATATACAAGATGACGTCTCTTTAATTCAATTAGCACTAGCTGTAATGATAATTAATAGAGAGAGCATAAATTGAATTAGAGAGAGCACAAATTGAATTAGAGAGAGCACAAATTGAATTAGAGAGAGCACACATTCGAGAGACAAATTGAATTAGAGAGAGCACAAATTGAATTAGAGAGAGCACAAATTCAATTAGAGAGAGCACAAATTAAATTAAATTAGAGAGAGCACAAATTCAATTCAATTATAGAGAGCACAAATTCAATTAGAGAGAGAGCACTAATTGAATTAGAGAGAGCACAAATTGAATTAGAGAGAGCACACATTGAATTAGAGAGAGCACACATTTGAATTAGAGAGAGCACAAATTCAATTGAGCACAAATTCAATTAGAGAGAGCACTAATTGAATTAGAGAGATCTCTAATTGAATTAGAGAGAGCATTAATTGAATTCGTGCTAGCTCTATATTAGTTGCAGAGAGCTCAAAAACACATACATTTAATGCTCTCTCTAATTCAATTTGTGCTCTCTCAAATTCAATTAGTGCTCTCTCTAATTCAATTTGTGCTCTCTCAAATTCAATTAGTGATATCTCAAATTCAATTAGTGCTCTCTCAAATGTAATTCATGCTCTCTCTATTAATGAAATTGAATTAGAGAGAGCTCAAATTGAATTAGAGAGAGCACAAATTGAATTAGAGAGATCACTAATTGAAATTGAGAGAGCACTAATATAATTAGAGAGAGCACTAATTATTTGAAGCTAGCATTAATTATTTGAGTTTATGTAGATTTGGCGTTCCATATTAGACAGCGAAGATGCAGAAATGTGAAGATATCACCAAGGCAAGAAACATTAATGAGAATTTCAAAATCTTTTACATTATTTCTTCCTCTTGTTGTGATAAACAGGTATAGTAATACAGGTAGAGATGTGTAAAGTAGAAATTATCTGGAATTGGATACAATAATGTAGAACAAATGGCTATTTAAAGTTAAAAAGGAGATATTTTGGGTAAAACATATTTTTTTCTGCATAAAAACATCAAGGTGCACATCTTTAATATGTGTATAAGACGTGTGTATAGTTTCAATATGTGTATAAGACGTGTGTATAGTTTCAATATGTGTATAAGACGTGTGTATAGTTTCAATATGTGTATAAGACGTGTGTATAGTTTCAGATCGAATGACCTCTGAACCCTATATAGAATTGTATACAAAAATGTAGAAAATAAATGGCTATTAAGTTAAAAAGTTGATTTTTTTTCGGCATACAAATACCAAGGTGAACATCTTCAATATACGTACATGTGTAGAAGACGTGTGTATAGTTTCAGCTCGATTTACTGAACGGTTTCAGAGGAGTTTTGTACAGAAACTATGCAGTTTTTCTGTCTGCCGCCCTGCGGTAAAACATAATACGTAACTTTATTTTTTACACAAAAGGGGGTGTGTTTTTTTTCTAAAAAATATGAAAATTTGTTGCAAAAGGTGCAGTTCCTGATAAGACGGCTCGTTACAGAGCCGGCTCATCTGGATCTACACGTTTTGCCAATACCACTATACAGGCCTGTGGTTAAAGTGACTGTGTCTCAGGTGACGTCTCAGATATCCAATATGTAGCTTTTCACTTCATGAACAGTAAATGCCATGTAAATCAATCGCACCATTTTACTCGATGAAATTTGCAAAACATGCCTCATATTCAAGTCCGTACAATCAGAAATTGTGATAAACAGGGGAGATAATATGGTTTGGCATACATTGATATTTTCTCTATACATGTATCAGTAAGGAAAAATTGTGTTGTGCAATGATTATACGATATAACATTTAGAAAGAAGTTTCCATCATAGATGCTAGTGTAATTAATTTAAATAAAATAAGTCATGATTGATTGGTAAAAACATGTTTATAATACTAAAAAATAACTACTTAGCGTCATTTTTCATTATTATAAACATTTATTTTACTATTCCCTGATTTTTGTTCAGACGACTTATAAGAACATTTGTGTACAGAAATATGATACAAATCTACAATTTAACTGTTTTATTTCTAATCTGTTTCATAATTGTATAGGCATATCTGAGACACAGTGCCTTTAGCCCTTACAATGCTGAATTAATTTGTGTCGCCTGCTGAATATTTTTTATTTTTCTCATCAAAAACTAGGTTTGGCAGCACTTTAGAATCATTTCCAATGGAAATGATTCTAAAATGCTGCCAAACCATGTTTATACTGAGAGAAAAGACAAACTATTAATTAACAGCAGACGACTATTTTCGGTTGGCGCATTCTAAGGGTTAAGGTTTATAAGGGACATAACTAATTTACGTAAGTGTCAAAGTATTGAAGCAATCCGTCACGAATATCAAATATATTACATGTTGGAGAAACTCTTACAAACTTTTTGACGATACAAAATGTGCTTCAGGACATCTCGAAGGTGGGAAAGGTTAAGGTCGTGTTAATGGTGCAAGTGTGTGACAAATGTTCAGGTGATTCAAGTGACAGCCACATGTATACTACATATACCTGTACAGGTCCGGAGTGGGACAAACATTCTCCCAGTAAATCTGGCTCCAGGTGGGGCTGGTCCGTTACCAACAGTCTCTCTAGGCTGTAAACATGGTCGGTTGATTGATTGATTCAGCGTTCATGTAAATTTCCTGCCCATGACAAGCAACTTGAAGATTCATACATTTTAATGGACTTCGTAATTTGCGGTGGGAAAATGTCTACTGAGTAAACATTGGGTAAGTTTTGTGAAACAGACAGTAGAGTAGACTACTCTACTGTCTGTTTCACAAAATTTGCCCAATAGTTACACCTAGCATACAGACATATTATGGAGAAACAGATGAATAGATGGACAGGGTGGTGACTATATGTACCCCAAAGTCTGGGATACATCAATTAAATGTTGGATTTGGAAATCAGTCCAACCATCCTCCCACTCCCATCAAATTGATGAAATAACAAAGTTGTCAGATGACAAGAAAACGTGTCGTGGATTTGTCAGTGCATGATAGAGAAAACCCTTAGAGGAAGGTATGTGTGAAATATCAAGATACGGCATGGATGGAAACAGAAATTGTAACAAATTACCCTCAATGTTAAGTTTCTGATCATACTAAAAGTATGACATTGACCTTGGATTTAGTGGGTGTCTGAGCATCCTGGATTTGGCACAGGATGATAGAGAACCATTAGAGAAAGGCATGTGTGAAATATAAAATGGGTTGAAAGGAAACATAAATTATAACAAATATCCCCCAAAGTTATTTTTTTTTGATTTTTGAAGACATACATATAGACAGACAGACGGACGAATGCATGGACAGAGGCAGACTATGACACTATGATATAAGCACTCCTTCCTTCGGAATGTGTGCTAAAAAGTGGATTAATTCTTAAATTTTGCTACAAAGAAATATGAATGAAAAAAAATTGTTTTTGCAACGCTTTCATATAGCCAAAATAAATTGGTAGGATTACGCAAAACAGACGGTAGGCACAGCATTGAGTACCTTTTACTGCAGCTTTTTACATGTACATGTACTGTCATGACCCTAAATATTCAGACACCAATTATGTGGGCAAAACACATAAACATAAATGGTTTCCCTGCCAATATTTTGGGTTAGTATGGCAGTAGTGGTCTAATCACAATAACAATGTATTTGGATACAATTTGTTTTTGAAAAACAATGTAATAGGGGTTTCCCAAAGCAAATTGTGTCCAAATAGTTCGGGTTATTACGGAAAATAAATTGCAAAAATGTCATCTGCAAAAGGTTGATTGATTGATTGAGATTTTTACATCTACTCAATAGCAAAGGTCATACATTTCATCAGGGTTCAACATTAACAGTGTCCCGGGTGCTAGAGGATCCCCGATTTGTAGGAGAAATCCCTGAAATTAGAGACAATCCTATTGATACCCATATAAAGGGATTCCCTGGGATCCCTGGACAAAACTGTTAGTGTCTAGCCCTGCATGATGTGTGTCTTTGACTGGACGGCTTATGGGTTTTGCGACCAGTGTAGATCCAGATCAGCCTGTGCATCCGCACAGTCGGATCATGATCTGCACTGGTCGCCATTCCATCACTGAAACACACATCATGCTTCTAACCGGCAATATAAATCATTATCAGACTACAAGTCTGTGATATTGGATCAGTAGCTACACCGGCCACAAGTCCCATTAGCTCAATTTCTTCAGTCACAGGCACATATGAGACGCGCCATGCGATTTTGTACCTTCGGACATCTGCGTAATTTCATTAAATACGTTTACAAGATGTACAATATTTTTCACTGTCAAGTAAAACATCTGAAACTCCACTTAAACCCCCTCAACTTATTTGTAAAAGTATCATATTTGAGCATACCAGATTGATTTTGAATCATTTTTAAAACGCAAATTATGACAAAATCAGCTGAAATCAGCTGAAGATTCTCATGCCTGTATTATAAACCATCACATAATATGCCTTTAGTGGTGGTTTCTGGTGTTGTTGGACATTTTCATTACTCCAACTTTCTGCTCGTTTCTAAACATAATTATTCAGGTAATTGCGACCATTTGGCAATCCCTGTTATTCACTATTCAGTTACTGACAAATATGTCATAAGCAATGGCCAGTAGCTGTCAACAGCACAGCCAATGTCCCCTTCTCCACATCCAGTCAACCGTCCCCCACTAACCCATCACACCGCCACCATACTTGCAACACACATAGTATAGACGGAACTGATGGATCTATCTAATGGGGGATTATGTGGATGGCGACTTCAATTGCCGGTGCTCAGACTTATCATAGACAGTTAGATAAAATATATATTCAGCCCTGAAATTAGAATAACCTGACCTGGTTCCAGGTCTTCACCACACCAGAGTCACTTAGCCCCACTCCCAAAAGTAATAGGAAATTAGTACTAATCGTATTACTTTTAAGTTGTATAATGGGTAGCCAAGATCAATTGTGTACATCATAATCCAGTCTGCTTACATACATTGGACGATCGATTAGTGCACCACTTACAGGCAATGTTTATAAGGCTTCGTATGGCCCCTCTGTGAGACGGCAACTTCTTAACTAGCGATACCCCTATGGTCTGTGAACTGTCCGTGCTACTGACGGTGTACACAACTGAAATATACAGTCAAACCTGTGAATAAAGGCAAGTCATGGGAAGAAACAAATCTGGTCTTTGTACATTGTTTATGTGGTAATTGGAAAAACAAAAGTGTGGCTGTTATAAGACTGGGAATTGCTATTCCAAGGTGGTCTTTATCACAGGTTCAACTGCAATTGATTAATTGATCGATCGATTGATCGGTCGGTCGGTGGATGGGTGGGTGTGTTTGATTGGTTGGATTGCTTGATTGGTGTTTTTCATCAGTTCAAAACAAAAGTCATGTACAGATGGGAATGTTCCTGTATTGGAGGAGCAATCAAAATTCAGCACTAAGATCAATATTACCAGAAAATGTGGCTTGTCGGCACACAAATGCCCTTGATATTGGATAAATTTAACAGGATCCATGGATGTACACATATTTGGAGACACGGATGGCCACACTAATACTATGTCCCTCCCGGCTCTACTGAAACAGGGGAGATAAGAAAATCCTCCAAATCAAAATGTGAACATTTCACCAACATTCACTGTATCAAAATTATATTTTCAGCAACTGTCAATTACGGTAACTATAGTCATTACCAATCAATTAAATTTCACAATTCTAGTCATTTGTGGCTGTGACGGGAGAAATGGTGCTGATAGGTTTTGCAACCAGTGTATATCCAGATCAGCCTGTGCATCCGCACAGTCTGATCAGGATCTGCACTGTTCGCCATTCTATCAATGAAACGCCCGTCATGCTTGTAACAAGCAATACAGATCATTATCAGGCTACAGGAGTGTGCTATTTCATCACTACACTGGTAACATATCAAATAAGCCCCTTTTCGCCAGTCACATGTAACTGCACTTGAGAAGAAATTTCGACTTTCAAAATCAATTGCAGTTGGACCTTTGATTGCAATTTATCTAACGTAGATGTGTGAAAATTGGCACCAATTTCGAGACAAAGTATAACAGAATACAAATGTAATGTCAAATGTGTATGCAGGACTTTGAAAATATCTGGAGGTGTCACATTTTACGAGGTGTATTTCGAGCCATCACGTTTAAGTTAGATAAATATTTTAGCATTGGCCGTGACCGCAATGTCGTTTCGAGTGAGCATGGCATTACAAGTCATCGGACAAGGAATTTATATCATTTCAGAGCCGAGCCTGATAAACTTGACATCACAAGACACAAGTATGGTATTCTATTTATCAGCCGGTAACGTTTTAGGCTACATAATGAACAAGTATGCGGACATGTTTTCGTGACATCATTCGACTAACACCATTCGGTAACGTCATGTGACGCTATTCGACCAATGAAATGTCAGTTTGTTATAACCTGGATGTCAGACAAGACTAGGAAACGCTTATCGAGAAATTCCTACCGTTTCTGAGCCGAGCCTGATAAACTTGATATCACAAGATACCAGTATAGTATTCTATTTATCAGGTAACGTTTTAGGCTGCAGAATGAGCAATTATGATGTTGTTTTCATAGAAAAGATCACAAACTTGTTTCCGTGACATCATTCCACTGACGTCATTCGGTAACGACATGTGACGACATTCGACCAATGAAATGTCAATTTTCAATTTGTTAACGTTGTAACCCGGATATTCGTATCAAGTCAATGCCTGATACAGCAATATGTTATCAGTCAGTACGTATTCGGCCAATACAAAGCTTGTTACCTGATAAATGACAATGTCACTGTATTTCCTACGTATATTTCACAGGGTGACTTCTGGATTAAAAATGCGGGTGAAAAATCTCGCGGAATACATGGAGAAATACGGTACTGACCTAGCTGTTTATCGACGGCGGACACGACACGATCATTCTTTATGGACAACAGGAAGCTGATGTCATCTGAAATAAACAACTTTAGAGATAAACATGTGCCATTATTAAACATGCTGGGGGACGTTTCACTAAACTTTGTACGACTAAAATGTTCATTAGTGCAAAATTATCGGATAGTTTTCTTGAAAACAATTACTGGATTTATATTTATTGAGCATATGCTGCATATGCAAACTTCGTCAACTTTTGACATCATTTACAGAAAATATTACAGTTTATGTAAATATATTTCACTAAAAATCGCACATGTTCTGAGGTGCAAAATCACATGGCGTGTCTCACATGAATACACACATCTTTCGACTCAGAAAACTGTTACTAGGCACTGTGTCTCAGATATTTCGCGGAATACATGGAGATGTCAGATGTCAAAACATTTTCGATTTTCACTTTTTTACATTTTCTTATGCGGACACCTTTCAAATATCAATATTCTGACAAGCAAATGCAATTATATTTAATAGTTTTTGTTTTATCTCACTTTTTGTAGCACCATGCGAATCACGCTCGGAAAAAAAAGAGTAACGTCTAGAAAATAGAGGATATTCCATCGTACATTTTGAATAGCGGGAAATAATACACGAGTGTGCGTCGGCTTCCGCGTAAGCAACGAGTGAGCGTAGCGAACGAGTTGCTTGCACGGACGCCGACGGACACGAGTGTATTGTTTCCGCTATTCAAACATGTACGATGGAATATCCTATTTATTACACTTCCACGGATATATATGCACATTTAATCGATTTTTGTGAGTATAATCAATGAATTGTGATGTGCGCATGAATAGTTATACAATGACGTGTTTTCCCGCGTTTTGACGTTACGTTGTGTGACGTCAAATGTGACGTCATGTAAACTTTTTGAAATCCAAATTATGCAGCTGTTTCTATGAGCCAGATATATTTGAGTGCATGTTTGGAATGTGTTCAATCACATTAACATTCTAGATTAGTCGAGACCCTTTCCAAATTTTCAAATAACTTTATTTTGACTGTAGTGGAAATTAAACATTTTGCATGGTAGCTCGTGGTTTCCAAGAAAACAGGCGCGCACTTACGGGTGTTCTTTTCACGGTGTATTATTTGTAAGGAGTTGATTACGGATTTTCTCTCACAGCGAAACCCGTGCAAATAATTTGCAAGAGTGTAATAAATATTCGTATTATGCGCTAGCGTTATGGCAATGGAGCAAAACGTTCCAAATGACGGACGTCCCTAACGGCACGACAAAGCAATGATGTTTTGACGTTGACGTCATTCCATTGTAAACGTCATTAGAAGCGCCGGTGACTCAGTAAAATCATAAAATATGGCCGAACGTTTCTAATATACACCTATGATTCCATCCAATATGACACCCGCGTACCGATCCTAATATGCAAATGAGTTACTATTTATTGTAACAAATATGGGCGGCCGTTACTAAAATAGAAACCAAGATGGCGCCAATTTGTTTACACCCAAATGGACGACCCTACTATTATTGTTGACCGTTCAATAATTTCTCTCCGCGTATCTCAGTTGCTCGTGATGAACTGTGTCTGTAACTGGATAATGGTGTTTATATGTTTTGCGACCAGTGTAGGTCCAGATCAGCCTGTGCATCTGCACAGTCTGATCAGGGTCTTCACTGTTGGACATTCCTTCAGTATGTGTATCGTCATCAGGCTACATGAGTGTACTGTTTGATCAGGATCTACATTGGTCAGACATCCCACTTATAGCTACAAATGCCAATCTTGTATCGGATGTAATCAAAATCGATAAACGCAGTAATCAACATTAGTGCACTTTGAGGGAGTTACTCAGAAAATTACAGTTTTAGAGTAAATTAATTATTATGTTATTAGAATTAAATAAAACAGCGTAGATCCACAGTCTAATCAGGATATGCTCTGTCGCCATTACATCAATGAACCACGTGACATTTCATGCGTCTAATATGCAGTATAGATCGTTATTATGCTACACGAGTGTGCTATTTGATCAGGAGCTGCACTGGTCAGAAATAACATAAGTCATATTCAGTCACGTTTGTGTTTATGGAGGACATATGACACCTTATGACATATGTGAACAGTGTTGACTGTACGCTCGCTGTTGCGTAAACATCCGGTATATACAGCTTTTATCAGGTAACCTGCATTGTACTGACCTTATACATTCTGACCGATAACATGTTCTGCAATCACATTCCGATTACAACGAGGAGAAAATTGACGTTTCATTGGTCGGAAGACGTCACGTGACGTTACCGAATGACGGCAGAGTAATGACGCAACGTAAACAAGTCAACGCTGCCCATAGATAATAACGTCACCTATGGACGTTTTCGAGCATAAAACGTTACCTGATAAATAGAATACCAGGCAAGTGTCATTTGATATCCAGTTCATCAGGCTCGGCTTGGAAACGGTAGTTCCTCGGCGAGCTTCGGAATTCCTACGCGTTTCCTAGCATTGGCTGATAAACTTAATATCAAAAGTATGATGGCTGATTAGGGACATTTCGCCTCGTCGCTCCGTCGCTCCGTCGCCACGAAGTTTATCGCTCCTTCGCGGCGACGGAGCGACGAGACGAAGTTTAGTGTCCTTAAACTTCGCTTCGTCGCTTCGTCGCGCCCCGTCGCTCCGTCGCTTCGTCGCCCGTCGCTCCGTCGCCACGACGGAGCGATAAATTATACGCTTCTTCGCGGCGACGGAGCGATAAACTTCGTGGGCGACGGAGCGATAAACTTCGTGGCGACGGAGCGACGGAGCGAAGTTTAAGGACACTAAACTTCACCTCGTCGCTCCTTCGCCGCGACGGAGCGATAAACTTCGTGGCGACGAAGCGACGGAGCGATAATTATCGCTTCTTCGCGGCGACGGAGCGATTAACTTCGTGGCGACGGAGCGACGGAGCGACGAGGCGAAGTTTAGTGTCCTTAAACTTCGCTCCGTCGCTCCGTCGCCACGAAGTTTATCGCTCCGTCGCCGCGAAGAAGCGATAATTATCGCTCCGTCGTGGCGACGAAGCGACGGAGCGACGAAGCGACGGAGAGACGGGGCGACGGGGCGACGAAGCGACGAAGCGAAGTTTGAGGATACTAAACTTCGTCTCGTCGCTCCTTCGCCGCGAAGGAGCGATAATTATCGCTCCGTCTCCGCGAAGGAGCGATAAACTTCGTGGCGACGGAGCGACGAGGCGAAATGTCCCTAATCAGCCACCATACAAAAGACACTATATATATATATATATAACCAGCCTGGTATTCTCTATTTACACAACCTCTGCGTTAGCCGTGCCCAGATGTCAACGTTTCTGAACATCTATTGGCAATCTGAACTGGCAATCAGGCACACCTCAGTCTTACCCAATCAAGCTGCGCGATCTCCAGTAGATTATTAAAGTATTTTAAAATAAAAAAATAATAAAAAATTGGCAAGATTAGCACAGGCGGTGGTGTAATAGTTGCTGTTGAAATAATTAATTTGCATCATCGATCAATGGGTCTTACATGTATTTCTGCGGACACTCATCAGGGGCCCATTTCACTAACATTCGTACAGCTAAAATGTTCGTACATGCAAATTTAGGATCGTCTGGAAATTTCTATTGATGGATTTACATTTATATTGCTAAGTATACTTATCTTGCTAAGTACACTTTGAGGGGAGAAATTCTCAATTTAAAGATAAATTTACTCCCTCAAAGTACACTTTGTACATAAGTATACTTTGCAATGTTGATAAAATCGGCTACTGATATCGGAAACAAAAATCCTCGAGTTTATAGTATCGAGTTTATAGTATCGAGTTTATACATGTAGTATCGAGTTTATAGTATCGGGTCGAGTTTATAGTATCGGGTTTATAATATCGAGTTTATAGTATCGGGTTGAAGAGTGTGTGGTTAAAATAGCCAGTGGCAAATACAGACGCAACCCTAGTTTACTCTATACAATCTCACACTAGAAACACGAATGTTCAACACGAATGTTCTGTTTCTAGTATCAGGTTAAATATGTTAAAACAGACTATCAAACTATGAATCGCTTGACAGTCTAGTGGGCAGACATAGATCATTGGACTACAAAGCGAATGTTGCCGGTTCAATCGCCGACTCGGACATGACAACATAATATTATTACACGACTCTCGTTGTTTGGCACCGCTCACATCCGTGTTCAAACGTACAGCGCCTGCTGTTTGACCATGACTGTAGACAATGCTCATGCCGGGGCAAAGCCAACACTTCGTAATGTATGTGCCTCGTGGCGTTACTAGAACGTGTCATTACGTCACCAGACAAGTTCACAACGGTCGCACGGACATTTTGAAATTGATGCGCCTGCATCACGCGATGTGTACTGAGGCCGCGGAATATGTATATGTAATCAGCTGTTTGAAAGGAGCAGATTATCAAAGTACCAAAAGTAGTGCATAAATGATCAAATTGCATGATAATTCCGACAGAAATGTAACAACAACGTTCGACCATTTTCAGCCTACAGCCTTTGGTTCAAACAGTTCCCTCGTGCCACATCGGTCGTTTACCCACGGCTTGACATGGTCGAACCTTATATTTCCATCTCTGATTTTCTCTGGTCTTTCAATGAGATTTGAAACAGAGGCATCGCCTCTATATGACATTGGCTGTTGCTGGGACTTTAAATCCTTCTCGTTTTGTCTTACATCTGGTCGAATAGCGTATGGATAAATAATCTGTGGCACCTCTATCCTCGTTTACACTATGCTACTTGATTCTATAAACATTTATATTCGTGTTTCTAGTATTACAGGGCCGTGCACTTGGTGATACTAACGATGGTTGTGTGTTCAAACCCCGCCCTATGCGTGGACAAATACGTTCATAATATTTCCATCCCGCTGGTCTTTCAGATGAGACCTGAAGCCATGCCCTGTCTCTGTATGTGGCTTCGGAAAAAATTGAGCTTAATATGTGAATTGAGACCAGTGTAGCTCCTGATCAGATATACTCCTATAGCCTGATAACGATCTACATTGCTTGTTAGTAGCATGGCGGGTGTTTCATTGATGGAATGGTGAACAGTGCATATCTTGATCAGACTGTGCGGATGAACAGGCTGATCTGGATCTACATTAGTCGCAAAACCCATAAACCCCAGTTCTCAATTCGCAACCACATGACATTGCAGTAGCTGTTGCCGGAATGTAATGCCTTTTCTCATGGAACATTTCTAGTACATGGTTGCATAGAGTGGTTAAAATAATCACTGGCAAACACATGTTATCCTAGTTTACCCTATGCAAACCCGATACCTGAACTAGAAACACGAATATTAGTGTTTCTACTTCAAGATTATATAAGGCGACACCACCAAACTGTGTATGGGTTGACAGTATAGTGGGTTGAGCAGTGAGCGAATGGGTTCAAATCTCGCCCTATGCATTAACAAACATTTTCATAGGATTTTCAACCGATTGGTCCCGACAAGACTGGGGGCCGTTTCAATAAACATCGTACGACTAAAATGTTCGTAAGTGCAGATTTAGAATATTCTGTAAATATTCAATTGGTGGATTTACATATGCAACCTATGCTCAATACATGTAAATCCAATAATTGTTTATAATAACACATTGTTACTGTGCAATTTACAGACTATCATAATTTTGCACTTACGAACATTTTAGTGATATGAAGTTTAGTGAAACGAGCCCCTGATCTCTGGGACTGCACCGCGTCTCTATATGACCTGGACTGTTGCTGAACCGTTAAACCCTGTCGCATTTCACATGGACGCATAGAGTGTGGTTTAAAAAACCAATGGTAAATACGGTCTCTATCCCGATTTACCCTACATAACCCTATACTAGAAACACGAATATGTGTGTATCTAGTATAAGGTTTAATAGAGTAAAACTGACCACCAATCCCCGACGTACCATTTCCTCATTAAGTGGTACATTTAAATATTCACACCGCCACCATCTTGTTGACCCTTAGAACGCGTGAAGCAACAATTGTCATCTGCTGTTGTTTTAGATGGTGTCTTCTTTATCAATAAAAATATGGGTTGACTGCCTATTAGAATCATTTCCACTGGAAATCATTCTAAAGTGCTCTCAAACCATGTTTTTGATGAGAAAAAAACTGGAAAATAGAACACACTACAAGCAGACGACAACATTTAATTCAGCATTGTAACAGTTAATAAACCTTAGAATGCGGGAAGCAAACATTGTCGTCTGCTGGTGTTTTGTATGTTACCTTCTTTCTCTATAAAAATAAAAACATGGTTAGACAGAACTTCATAATTCATTTCCATTTCAATGATTCTGTTGCTATTGATGAGAAAAGTAGAAAATAAAAAATAAACAGCAAACGACAATATTTAATTCAGCATTGTAAGAGTTAATTTGTAATTACTCATAACGCTGACGACAAAATACGTCTATCAGATGTAAAGAGGCTATAAATAACACGTCATTAGTGTTTATTGGCGTGTACAAATAAAACATTGGAAGAATGTATACTTTTAATTATTTATAATAATACTTTTACAAATAAAACCGTTATGGTACGGAACTACAGCACCTTCCAGCAGAATGGCAATGAGCTCAAGTTTCTTGACATCAGGTGGGCAATCACGGACGCACTCCAGGAATGGCTTGGTGTGCAAGTGGATAGTGCATTGTACTTCAATACCGAAAATTGCGAGTTCAATCTCCCACCTGAAGCATGAAAAAGACTTCCATAGATACACTCCCCTAAATCACGTCTCATCCGAAGGAACAGTGTGATGGAAAACATTGTACTACATGTATTAACATCTTCATCCCTCTGGTCCTTCGGATGAGACTTGCCCGTCTCTGCATGACATTAGCTAGGACGGTAAACGCTAAATCACTTGAATCAATGGAAGAAGAGTGCTAATTCGCCATATGAAATTAAATTACTCCTCTGGTTGCAATGCTGTTTGGATTTTTGTATAATCTCCTGGCTCGATAACATTCTATAATACTAGAAAATAAATTAGTTTTTGTCGTAACATGAATTTTCTGTCTGTAACGGAACCCTGCGTTATAGACAGAGTATTCGGGTTAAATTGGTCCGCGATCAGGAGTTGTGCGTCTCGACCGAATAAACTATCTCACTTTAGACCGCTATCAGGCTTCATGCACAAGATGGCCACTAACACACGGTCAAAAATATCGAAGAAACACGCTCTTATCATGACGTGTCCATTGCCATTTGTTTCCACGTCCTAACATCGGGGGCTCGTTTCGCTAAACTTCGTACGACGAAGAAGTTCTAAGTGCAAACCTAAAACTCCCTTACAAAACCACAGGTGGAAGACTCGGACCTATGACACCAAAAAAATGCCTATTAAAAAAAATCTCATTACCCCACCCACTTGGTCTCGTACAGTACTATACGTTAATTCAAGGCGAGTATAAATAGCGCTATTATAGAAAGAGCCCTCTTTTTTCCGGCTCGCACAAACACAATAAAAATCGATTAAATGTATGAAATATGTCTCTGGCAATCGATAAAGGTATTAGGTGTGTGAATATACTCACTTCAAATCGCTGTTTCAAGTATTTATTGAGTTATTCGCGTTTTGATTACCCCATCCAAAGCGAAAGTTGCGTGTACGAAAGAATCTCACACAGAATCGGAGGACGTCCGGCTGGATTATCGGTCATATTTGGCCGATAGCTGATCGCCAGCTCAAACTAAAGTCGTGCACCATGATCATATACATTAGAGATTCCAACCATACAAAGTTCGTCCAATTGTGATCGTTCGCCGATCTGAAAAACACTTTTTTCTATAATTTCGTTCATTATATGGAACTGGGTCAATGCACTATCTTCCATAATACAACCACCGAAGCGTCTATGTAAGAACATCTCTGATTGGTTAAACCTAAAAATAGACGCGATGACTTTCCCTTTTCAGGGTTTCCGGAAGACATAATTGATAGTACGCGAATCATGAAAGAAAGTCAATAAAATTAGAAAAAAGTGTTTTTTAGATCGGCGAACGATCACAATTGGACGAACTTTGTATGGTTGGAGTCTCTAATGTATATGATCATGGTGTACGACTTTAGTTTGAGCTGGCGATCAGCTATCGGCCAAATATGACCGATAATCCAGCCGGACGGCCTCCGATTCTGTGAGAGATTCTTTCGTACACGCAACTTTCGTTTTGGATGGGGTAATCAAAACGCGAATAACTCAATAAATACTTGAAACAGCGATTTGAAGTGAGTATATTCACACACCTAATACCTTTATCGATTGCCAGAGACATATTTCATACATTTAATCGATGTTTGTGTTTGTGCGAGCCGGAAAAAATAGGGCTCTTTCTATAATAGCGCTATTTATGCTCACCTTGATATAACGTATAGTACTGTACGAGACCGAGTGGGTGGGGTAATGGGATTTTTTGTAATAGGCATTTTTTTGGTGTCATAGGTCCGAGTCTTCCACCTGTGTACAAAACGGGCACAGGGTGCTTTCCGTGTGAATAAAATTATGTCTGAAATTGTTATATTGTACGAAGCCCCGCAGGGGATGTAGAATTCTTTTTTTTTTACGGGAAAAATTAGTTTCTACGATACAACAATTCGTTCCCTCAATTTAACAATTCGTTCCAACGAAATAACAATTCACATTAACAGCCGAGGCATTTGATAGTACTAAGCGAGCTTTGATAGTACCGGTATATTGACAAACTTTAAGCAAAATCTTTAACCAAAAACGTTTAACCGGATGCACGTATGTACGTACTCAAATGTACCGACTAGACTATATCGAGCTGTCCTCAATCGGGCGCGATAAAAAGCAATGTGCTAGGTAACAATATAAAAATCATAGTACGAACATTGTTATAGTACGAAGTTTAGTTAAACGGTCACAGGGTGCTTTCCGTGTGAATAAAATTATGTCGGAAATTATATTGTACGAAGCCCCGCAGGGGACTTAGACTTCTTTTTTACAGGGACATGGATTGTTTTTATTAATTTGTTCCCACGAAATAACAATTTGTTCCCTCAAATTAACAATTCGTTCCCACGATATAACAATTCGTTCCCTCAATTTAACAATTCGTTCCCACGAAACAACAATTCGTTCCAACGGGAACGAATTGTTAATTTGTCGGAACGAATTGGTATATCGTAGGAACGAATTTATAAAAAAAATCCATGTCCCCTGCGGGGCTCCGTAATATTGGATGTTTAGCCGCTGTTATTGTTTACAGAGGAATGTCATCGGCAGACTACATTTATCACGAAGTCAACACGAGTTACCATGGTGACGATGACAATATTGTGGAGCTTGTCACCATCGATGGACAGTACTCAATCGTACTGCACACCACTGCGGTGTAAAATGTTTCACGTCGAAATAGGCGCCGGATGTTTGACGAATTCCCATCCAGCAACATTCAGAATATACTGCATAAACGCATTTTCGTCTAGTCACCGGCGCACATTTAGAAGAAGAATGCGTTTATGCAATATGTCTTAGTAGAGCTGAGTGGGATCTCATCAGGTAACCGGCGTATTTTTCGACAAGACACATTTGCGCCAGCGCGGAATGCAGTGCCAGTGAAGTAAAATTGAAGTGACTGCTCTCAGATGAAACAGGAGCTGGTAAAATACATGATGACTCGAATAAACAAAACACATTTGTGGCTGTGACAAAATGGAGCCGATGTGTTTTGAGACCGGTGTCGATACAGATCAGCCTGTGCAGCCGCATATTTCACAATTCAATATCAATGAAAGAAACACCATTCAAGCTTCAAACGAACAATATAATCATTGGTTATACAGTGGAACCACTATAAACCGGACATCAATGCAACCTCTGTAATCTTATGTTTGATTGGTTTCTTGATCTGTAATCTTATGTTTGATTGGTTTCTTGATCATTTATCTCAGATGTCAATGTATGTTCATGATTGCAAATCAAGACACTACATTTAGTCAGAATGGTCATATGCCTGATTTACAGTGAAACCTCTCTAAGCCGGACAGCCTAGGGACCTCCGAGGGTGTCCGGCTTAGCGAGGTTCCACTGTACGTACCATAAGCACCATTTCTCAAGTTAAAGCAAAATTTGCAACCTTTTTTAAATTGAGATTTCTATTTCCCAGTTTTATATAAAGATTATGGATATATATCCGGCTGGTGAGCAGGCACCTCATAGTTGACCCATTCCTTGCTGAATAGCCCTATGAACATGTTTTATTATTTTCTTACTTAAGATTCTTATTAAGGTATATACAGTCGAACCTCTAAACCAAACACAGAAAAGTTAGTTGTGCTTGCATTACTACATTTCGTTTCCATGTACATGTATCTCCGATGGCATAATGTCTGTTCATGATCGCAAAGCACCCACGCGTGTCTTGAAGTAGTTATATACATGAGTGGATTCTCTCTACATGTAAACCGGAAAACCTGGGATGTCCTCAGGGACTCCGGTTTGGAGAGGTTCCATTGTATTGTTATCATTTGAGCCGTATCGGTTGGACTGTTCAAATGAGCGGTAACAACATACGTCGGTCGGTGCATAAGACTATTATTGTTTTATTTGCTCGTATTAAAACTGTAATGTGTTTTTAAAACGGGTATACATTGCCCTCCTGGCTGATGTCGAGATTAGAGTATCTCACACTCGCTGGCCATTTCAAAAGGGCCAATAGTGTAATAAAGAAATAGTTTTGTACATTTTTATTCGACAAAGCCATGTCCCGTTAGCACAATTGGTAACGAGCGTGCTTCTCACCAATGCAAGTTCGATCCTCGACCGGAGCAGTATGTGAGATGGTATGTAGTCGCCAGATCGACCAGTGGGTTTCAGCTGGGCACTCCAGCTTCCTCTCACATGAGGATCACCATTATGCCTCCATCTGTGCCAACGACAGCTTTGGTATATGTGTCCTTGCGCTTGTTGTAAAAATATAAAGAGTTTTTGGCGCCAGGTATAGTGAAATAGAAGTTGTTGCACAATGCTGTATTTTTTCATCGTAAAACTCTCGCCTTTTAGTCCGGGCTTGAGACCGGCTGGATATCAGGAACAACTGGTGCGGTCACCTTGTCCACTGTACGCGCATCCGTTGGTCGATATTCAGGCAGGTTTGTTTCACGGTTTTTGTGCAGCCCATGATTACTTGTACGATCGTCACATTGATTACAGTACTGCTTGATCTTTGACCTGTTTTGCCAGAGGTTGTGTCATAAAACTAAACAAAAAAATGTCGTTAAATGATATATAACAAAATGTTTTTCACACAAAAATGAAGTGAAGTTGACGTCCATTGGTCAATGGAAATGTTACGACACATGTACAACTAATTTAATTTCAAGAAAGATAACGGGGTGGTTAGCACCTATTTTCAAACTCAATCGGTATGTTGTATTTAGGCAGATACAAGGCATTTAAGAAATTTGAAGTAAATTGATGAAAGGAAACTAATGTTATCGCAAGGAAATGAAAACCTTATGAGAAAGGAAAATAGTTTCAAGGAGAGATAACTGGGTGAACAAATGCTGACCAGACTAGACGCCTACCTTCAAAGCTGAATGCCAACGTTCAAGGTCAAGCAGTACAGTGAATCGTATGGGACGCGATGTACAGCAATACACAGGTGCATTTAATAGAGTTCCGAAAGATAAAAATAAATATTAGACACTAAAAGTTAATAATACTACTAACTTGTAATGTATAATATGTTCATATTAGACATTAAAAAGTTACTACAATATTACATTAAAGGTACATGTCCACTCAGTAGGCACACAATGCTCCTTATATCAGAGACATTATCGGAGACATTTTCTGGCAAAATAAACATTCATTCATCATTACCCCACATATTGATTGGCATTATTATACATTTTATATCAGACGTAACGTTCAACACAGATATCATTGGCGACAACCGTGTTTCCTTAAACTGTTAACGAACATTACTATTTATTATCTGTATGTATTTGTTTATGTGTAATTATCATACTTTATAATCTGTCGAAAATATTTGTTCAGGTGATGCATTTAATTAGTATAAATAATTAAAAATTACCGTTTGCATATTAAAATAGCCCGATACCAACGCACGTCACTATCAGTAAAATAAATATTACAAAATGATTATACACATGTACCTGTATAGCCTTCATTCGTAATTAATCTTTAGAACTGGTGGAATAGTGACACAATTATACACTTATTTCATTCCTGTAAATACCATTTTGTGCCTACTGCGTGGGCATGTACCTTTAAACGTTGTTAGACATTAAAACACAATAAATACGATACAATAAGTAACACTTCAAACATTTATTATAATGAAGATGTTGATCGTATCCGAATTAGAAATAGTCAGAACGATCATCAACTTTCCCTACCACTTAAACCTACTTACAAAATGTGTAGCTAATGAAACACATGTATACGTGTTTTCAATAGGAGTATGTGTGTGTATGGCAGATCCTAGACGAACTATGGGCAAGAAAACAGTATCTATAAAACCAGCGATCGGTAATGCTTTCTATACTGTAATATAGACAAGAATATTAACTGTCATACTTTCCATCCTGGAATAGAGACAAGAAACCATAAAGTGTCATAATTTCTCTATCCTGGAATAGTGACAAGAAACCATAAACTGTCATATTTTCTATCCTGGAATAGTGACAAGAAACCATAAACTGTCGTACTTTCCAATTTGATATATGTACCAGAAACCGCAAACTGTCTTACTATGCATCCTGGAATATGGACAAAAAATTGTTAACTGTCAAACTGTCCTATCTGAAATATAGACAAGAAACCATAAACTGTCATATCTTCCAACCTTAAATATGAGCAAGAAACCATATAAGCTGTCCTTCTTTACAAGCTGCAATATAAACAAGAAACCATGAACTGTCAAACCTTCCAATCTGGAATATGTACAAGAAATGGTAAACTGATATAGTATACAGTCTGAAATATAGACAAAACATGTAAACTGCCATACCTTCCAACCTGGTATATGGGCAAGTGGTAAACTGATATAGTATACAGTCTGAAATATAGACAAAACATGTAAACTGCCAAACCTTCCAACCTGGTATATGGGCAAGTGGTAAACTGATATAGTATACAGTCTGAAATATAGACAAAACATGTAAACTGCCATACCTTCCAACCTGGTATATGGGCAAGAAGTGGTAAACTGTCGTTCTCTCAAATATGACATTTGAACAAGAAATGGTAAACTGTCACATGTTTTCCAATCAGGAAGATGGACAACAAACAGCAGACTGTCATTTCTCGAATAAGGAAAATGGACAAGACATGGTTAACTGTCGTATTGCCATTATTCCATCTTACGTTACCTTACTCTGCGCCATAATTACGCCATCACTATATCACGCAATTATCGATTACGCCACCATCTCCAATGCCACTATTCCCGCGTCATCATCCTCCACGTAACCATGACCGCGCCATCATCACCCACGTCACCATCACCGCGCTATCATCATCCATGTAACCATCCCATCATCCATTACTACACCATCATCACCCACGTCAACATCACATCGCCGCCATATTACTTTGTTACCTTGCTCTGCGCCATAATTACCCCATCACTATCTCTCACGCCATCATCGCCTACGCCATCATCGTCCACGTCACCATCTCCAACTCCACTATCACCGCGCCATCATCGTCCACGTCACCATCCCCACGCCATCATCATCCACATAACCATCACATTATTTTAATCCCACGTTCGTTCCAATCTTTGTAAATAATACCTTTTAATTTTAATTATTCCATATTACCTTACGTTACCTTACTCTGCGCCATAATTACCCCAACACTATCTCTCACGCCAACATCGCCTACACCACCATCTCCAACGCCACTATTCCCGGACGATCACCGCGTTATCATCATCCACGTTACCATCCCATCATCCATTCCCACGCCATCATCACCCACGTCAACATCCCCGCGCTATCATCCTCCACATCACCATCACCACGACATCATCGCCCATGTCACCATCACCGCTCTATCATCATCTAAGTTACCATCCCATCATCCATTCCCACGCCATCATCACCCACGTCAACATCCCCGCGCTATCATCATCCACGTCACCATCACCGCGCTATCATCATCCACGTTACCATCCCATCATCCATTCCCACGCCATCATCACCCACGTCACCATCACCGCGCTATCATCATCCACGTCACCATCACCGCGCTATCATCATCCACGTTACCATACCATCATCTGAATCCCAGTTCGTTCCCATCTTTGAAAATTATCCTTTTAATTTTAATTATTCCATATTACCTTATGTTATCTTACTCTGCGCCATAATTACCCCATAACTATCTCATCACCGCTCTATCATTATCCACGTTACCATCACACCATTACAATCATACGTTCGTTCCGATCTTTGTAAATTATGAATCATTAGTTATTAATCTATTAGTACCTTTTAATTTTAATTATTCCATATTACCTTACGTTACCTTACTCTGCGCCATAATTACCCCATCACTATCTCTCACGCTATCATCGCCTACACCATCATCGCCTACGCCACCATCACATTTTAATCCCACGTTCGTTCCAATCTTTGTAAATCATTAATTATTAATCTATTAGTACCATTTAATTTTAATTATTCCATATTACATAACGTTATCTTAGTCTGCGCAATAATTACCCCATCACTATCTCTCACGCCATCATCGCCTACGCCACCATCTCCAACTCCACTATCCCCACGCCATCATCGTCCACGTCACCATCCCCGCGCTATCAATCATCATCCACGTCACCATCACATCATTTTAATCCCACGTTCGTTCCAATCTTTGTAAATTATGAATCATTAATAATTAATCTATTAGTACCTTTTAAATTTAATTATTCCATATTACCTTACATTACCTTACTCTGCGCCATAATTACCCCATCACTATCTCTCACACAATCATTGTCTACGCCATCATCGCCTACGCCACCATCACTAACTCCACTATCCACGTGCCATCATCTTCCACGTCACCATCCCCGCGCCATCATCATCCACGTCACCATCACATCATTTGAATCCCACGTTCGTTCGAATCTTTGTAAATTATACCTTTTAATTTTAATTATTCCATATTACCTTACTTATCTTACTATGCGCCATAATTACCCCATCACTATCTCATCACCGCTCTATCATCATCCACGTTACCATCCCATCATCCATTCCCATGCCATCATCACCTACGTCAACATCCCCACGCTATCATCATCCACGTCACCATCACATCATTGTAATCCCACGTTCGTTCCAATCTTTGTAAATTATGAATCATTAATAATTAATCTATTAGTACCTTTTAATTTTAATTATTCCATATTACCTTACATTACCTTACTCTGTGCCATAATTACCCCATCACTATCTCTCACGCTATCATTGTCTACGCCACCATCACTAACTCCACTATCCCCGCTCCATCATCTTCCACGTCACCATTCCCGCGCCATCATCATCCACGTCACCATCACATCATTTGAATCCCACGTTCGTTCCAATCTTTGCAAATTATACCTTTTAATTTCAATTATTCCATATTACCTTACTTATCTTACTATGCGCCATAATTACCCCATGACTATCTCATCACCGCTCTATCATCACCCACGTTACCATCCCATCATCCATTCCCACGCCATCATCACCTACGTCAACATCCCCGCGCTATCATCATCCACGTCACCATCACATCATTTTAATCTTACATACGTTCCGATCTTTGTAAATTAAGAATCATTAGTTATTAATCTATTAGTACCTTTTAATTTTAATTATTCCATATTACCTTGCGTTACCTTACTCTGCGCCATAATTACCCCCATCACTATCTCTCACGCTATCATCGCCTACGCCATCATCGCATACTCCACCATCTCCAACTCCACTATCCCCGCTCCATCATCACCCACGTGAACATGTATCCCCGCGCTATCATCATCCACGTCACCATCACATCATTTTAATCTCACGTTCGTTCCAATCTTTGTAAATTATGAATCATTAATTGTTAATCTATTAGTAGCTTTTAATTTTAATTATTCCATATTACCTTACGTGACCTTACTCTGCGCAATAATAACCCCATCACTATCTCTCACGCCATCATCGCCTACGCCATCGTCGCCTACGCCACCATCTCCAACTCCACTATCCCCACGCCATCATCGTCCACCTACCATCCCCGCGCCATCATCATCCACGTCATTATCACCTCATTTTAATCCCACGTTCGTTCCAATCTTTGTAAATCAGGAATCATTAATTATTAATCTATTAGTACCTTTTAATTTTAATTATTCCATATTACCTTACGTTACTGTGTGCCATAATTATCCAATCACTATCTCTCACGCCATCATCGCCTACGCCATCATCGCCTATGCCACCATCACCAACGCCACTATCCTCGCGCCATCATTTGAATCCCACGTTCGTTCCAATCTTTGTAAATTATACATTTTTATTTTAATTATTCCATATTACCTTACGTTACCTTACTCCGCGCCATAATTACCCCCATCACTATCTCTCACGCCATCATAGCCTACGCCACCATCTCCCAACGCCACTTTTCCCGCGCCATCATCCTCCACGTCATCATCACCGCGCAGTCATCGCCTATGTCACCATCACCGCTCTATCGTCCACGTTACCATCCCATCATCCATTCCCACGCCATCATCACAGCGCTATCATCCATGTCATCAGCAAACCATTTTAATCCTACGTTCATTCCGATCTTTGTAAATTATGAATCGTTAATTATTAATATATTAGTACCTTTCAATTTTAATTATTCCATATTACCTTACGTTACCTTACTCTGCGCCATATTAATTACCCCATCACTATCTCTCACGCCATCATCGCCTACGCATCATCGCCTACGCCACCATCTCCAACTCCACTAATCCCTGCTCCATCATCGTCCACGTCACCATCCCATCATCCACGTCACCATCCCATCATCCACGTCGTCACCATCCCCGCTCCATCATCACCCACGTTCATTCCAATCTTAGTAAATTATGAATTATTAATTACCTTTTAATTTTAATTATTAGATATTACCTTACGTTATCTTACACTGTGCCATAATTACCCCATCACCATCTCACGCCATCATCGCCTACGCCGCCATCACCTACGCCACAATCTCCAACTCCACTATCCCTGCGCTATCATTGTCTACGTCACCATCTCCGCGCCATCATCGTCCACGTCACCATCCCCGCGCTATCATCATCCACGTCACCATCCCATCATCCACATCAGCATCCCCGCGTCATCATCGTCCACGTCACCATCCCCGCGCCATCATCGTCCACGTCATGCCATATTCGTCCCCGTCGCTATCATCTACAACGTCCACCACACCAGTGCCCACATCATCGCCCACATCATCGCCCATAGCATCACCCACATCATCGCCCACATCATCACTCTCGTCATCGCCCATGCCATCACCTATATCACCGACATCATCGCCCACATCATCACACATGCCATTACCCACATCTCCCACAGCCTCACCCATATCATCACGCGTATCATAATCACCCACATCATCATTCGCCCACACCATCATCACCCATGTTACACTACACATATTACACCTAGTACACCTACTACATCTATTACACATACACCTATTGCACCTACCGGTACTACACATATTAGACCTATTACACGGACTACACATACTACACATAACATATTACACATCATCATTACTATCCTCAACAACACAAGATAATCAAAATAATAGACACATGGAATGCATTACATGAAACACATTTTAGAATATAATGAGAATAAATAACCTTAACGCCGACCTTACCATTACCGCATCCTCGTACCACGGCCCTCGACTTTTTTGTCCTCAACATCACCTACACACCAATGTAAATAAAAGTCACATGGAATACAGTAAATGCAATACATTGTAAAATACAATAAGAATAAATTACCTGAACCAATCACTTACAATTATCGCACACTCCTACCACACCCTCGTCTTTTCTGTCCTCAACTTCACCTACACACCAATGCAAATAAAAGTCACATGGAATACAGTAAATGCAATACATTGTAAAATACAATAAGAATAAATTACCTGAACCAATCACTTACAATTATCGCACACTCCTACCACGCCCTCGTCTTTTCTGTCCTCAACTTCACCTACACACCAATGCAAATACAAGTTACATGGAATACAGTACATGCAATCAATTTTAGAATACTATAAGAATAAATTACCTGAACCAATCACTTACAATTATCCCACACTCCTACCATGCACTCGTCATTACTGTAATCAACATCACCTACAAGATTATACAAATACAAGTCAAATGGAATACAGTACATGAATACATTTTAAATGCAATATGAATAAGCTACCCGGACCTGTCACTGACCTTACCGTCTTAGTGTCCATTACTTACATACCACTGCCTGCGTCATCATAGCCTACGCCACCATCTCCAACCGCTATCCCCCGCGCATATCCCACGCCATCATCCTCCACGTTGCCATCACCGCGCCGTCATCGCCCACGTCACTATCACCACTCTATCCTCATCCACGTTACCATCCCATCATCCATTCCCACGCCATCATCACCTACGTCAACATCCCCGCGCTATCATCATCCACGTCACCATCACATCATTGTAATCCCACGTTCGTTCCAATCTTTGTAAATTATGAATCATTAATAATTAATCTATTATTACCTTTTAATTTTAATTATTCCATATTACCTTACATTACCTTACTCTGTGCCATAATTACCCCATCACTATCTCTCACGCTATCATTGTCTACGCCATCATCGCCTACGCCACCATCACCAACTCCACTATCCCCGCGCCATCATCTTCCACGTCACCATCCCCACGCCATCATCATCCACGTCACCATCACATCATTTGAATCCCACGTTCGTTCCAATCTTTGTAAATTATACATTTTTATTTCAATTATTTCATATTACCTTACGTTACCTTACTCCGCGCCATAATTACCCCATCACTATCTCTCACGCCATCATAGCCTACGCCACTTTTCCCGCGCCATCATCCTCCACGTCATCATCACCGCGCAGTCATCGCCTATGTCACCATCACCGCTCTATCGTCCACGTTACCATCCCATCATCCATTCCCACGCCATCATCACAGCGCTATCATCCATGTCATCAGCAAACCATTTTAATCCTACGTTCATTCCGATCTTTGTAAATTATGAATCGCTAATTATTAATATATTAGTACCTTTCAATTTTAATTATTCCATATTACCTTACGTTACCTTACTCTGCGCCATATTAATTACCCCATCACTATCTCTCACGCCATCATCGCCTACGCCATCATTGCCTACGCATCATCGCCTACGCCACCATCTCCAACTCCACTATCCCCGCTCCATCATCGTCCACGTCAACATTCCCGCGCCATCATCATCCACGTCACCATCCCATCATCCACGTCGTCACCATCCCCGCTCCATCATCACCCACGTTCATTCCAATCTTAGTAAATTATGAATTATTAATTACCTTTTAATTTTAATTATTAGATATTACCTTACGTTATCTTACACTGTGCCATAATTACCCCATCACTATCTCACACCATCATCGCCTACGCCGCCATCACCTACGCCACTATCCCCGCGCCATCATTGTCTACGTCACCATCCCCGCGCCATCATCACCCACGTTCATTCCAATCTTAGTAAATTATGAATTATGAATTACCTTTTAATTTTAATTATTAGATATTACCTTACGTTATCTTACACTGTGCCATAATTACCCCATCACTATCTCACGCCATCATCGCCTACGCCGCCATCACCTACGCCACAATCTCCAACTCCACTATCCCTGCGCCATCATTGTCTACGTCACCATCCCCGCGCCATCATCGTCCACGTCACCATCCCCGCGCTATCATCATCCACGTCACAATCCCATCATCCATGTCACCATCCCCGCGCCATCATCGTCCACGTCACCATCCCTGTGTCATCATCGTCACACGTTCGTTCCAATCTTTAGAAATTATACTTTATTAAGTATTAATCTATTATTTCCTTTTAATTTTAAATATTCCATATTACCTTACATTACCTTACTCTGTGCCATAATTCTCCCCGCGCCATCATCGTCCACGTCACCATCCCCGCGCTATCATCATCCACGTCACCATCCCATCATCCACATCAGCATCCCCGCGCCATCATCGTCCACGTCACCATCCCCGCGCCATCAACGTCCACGTCATGCCATATTCGTCCCCGTCAGTAGTATAGAGAGAGTCACTTCGTTACCGTTTTGCATCCTGGACATTATAAGCAGAAAGGATAAGACCAACGGTATAAAAATATTTGAAAATATATGAATATAATAAAATAGATCCCAACGGGTTGTGCGAAAAAACCAATAATTATTAAAATTTTCTATTAAAGATAAAAATATAATAATTTATATATACCAATATATAAAATGTTATCTGAAAAGAGGAAAATGTCAACAGTTACAAAAACCCCTGCAATACCCCACACACTGATTTGTGGAGATAGTCAGGGTGAAAATATCACAACTCAGAAAGGAGTTGACTGGAATGGGGATAGTATTTTCACTCAGATTAAGAGAAAGGGGACTTACCAGACTAATTAATGAAGAAAAAAATAACGAATATATGAAACGTTTTACGAGGGCATACAAAAGGGGCGCTTTCAAAGGGATAGAAACCAAATCTGAAGAATATGTAAACAAATTAATTCAACGACTCGATGATGAGGCTAAAATGAGCATAAAAAGTAGAAATATTACTACAAAAAAAGCAGAAAAGAGAACACCGAAAACCGAATTACTTAAAAAATAATACTAGAAGGGGAGGATATTTTTAGAAGACTACAAACACCACGAAAAAAGAAAAAAAGATAGAAAAAGGGCGCAGAATAACAACAATATCGCTGGTAGACGACTTCAAAAAAATAATACAGAAGGTGGATAAAAGAGTTAGAACCTCTGCTGCACGGGAGTTTTTATCTCAGATACTCATTTCATTACACATTGCAACACATAGAGGAAAAGGATTCAAAGGGAAACATGAAAAAGCTAAATTTTTTCACAAACTTTCAAGGAAGCCCCTGGTTTAGACGCTATGATGAGGTTAAAAAAATGGTTATTCACACAAGAAGAAGAACGATTAAACGTAGATAAAATAAGTCGTCCGAATACAAAGTGGACATTTGTTAGATGGGGTAGTACATCTATAAAAATAATATATTCCACAAAAATAAAAGATGTTGAAATGACAACCAAAAATGTAGCAGGAGGAAAAACTGCCGGAATGGTTGCGATACAGAAGGGAATATAAAACCGTTAGATACATTTGGCGACGAACTCTGTTTATTCAGGTGTTTAGCCCTACACTCTAACGATAAATTAGCGTAGATAGATCCATGAAAAGCACACTGAATCACAAAGTTAAATATTTTAAATTTTGTGGAAAAAATAAACCAGAGGGTTCAATACCATTCGAAGATTTGAAAAAAGTAGAAAAGTGTTTTAAAAATAGGAATAGACGCGTACGAACCGACAGAAGATGGAACATGGTTTTTAGAAACGTAGCAGCGCACTATGAAGAGATAGGAACAAAAAAGATGACAATAGGGGTATATAATGATCACGCATTTCTTATTACAGATATGGATAAAGCCTGCCAAATTTACTGTTGTACAGAATGTGATCAAAGGTTTACAAAGGCCTGTAACTTCTCCGACATACAAACACCTGTAGTAAAGGAATAACCAAAATTATTTGTGAAGGAAAAAAAATAGATAGACCGATGTCCGCCTTTGAAAAAGCATTTTACCCAAAACCAAAATGTAGTAGAAAATCAATACAATGGATAAATTCTTTTACTGGTCCACACATTCATACTGCCGTTTGTGGACATGGAGGGGAAAGAGTAGTTGGAAAAATCCCGGTTGATGGATTTTGCGGAGAAACAAATACAATATACCAGTTTCACGGATGTTACTGGCACGGTTGTCCTAAACACTGTAGAGATAAAGAGAGGGTTGAAAAAGAATACGAAAAAACTTAAAAATTTAAAAGCCGACGAAAAACTCAGAAAGCGGTTTAATTAAATGTTATTTGGGAACACGACTATAAAGCACCAGAAGCCAAGGAGTTTCCCAACCCACCTACTGTTATTTACCCATATCAGATAGTATTCGATTTTGAGTCATATTTAGATAAAACCGGAGAAACCAATCCACATATAGATTTAGAGATTTTAAACACCCACGTTCCAATCAGTGTGAGTATTGGTGATACACTTTCTAACAGAATAACACACATATGTGAAAAAGATCCAGCCAAATTGGTTTAATTTGTTTTATGAAGATTTAGAAAAAAGAGCGGAAGAAATTGGTGAAAAGGTGGGTGAAAACCCTATATATGGGTATCCGTCAGATTTTGATAATCTTTCATACAAACAACAAAAAGAGGTTACAAGATGGATCACCCAAGTTCCAGTTCTCGGATTCAACTCAAGCAAATACGATCTAAATCTAATAATAATCAATTGGTTGAAATATTAGCAGATAAAACAAAGAAAGTTTTAGTGGGTAAAAAATCAAATCAAACATTATTTATATTCATGCCCAAGCTTCGCTTTCTAGATGTAAAATTATATCTTTCCCCAGGTGTTGATTACGCTAGATGGGTTAGCGCATATGGATGTAAGACGAAAAATCTTTCTTTCCATACGAATGGTTCGACACACCAGATAAATTATCGTACGAGGGTTTACCTGAATTTAAATTCTGGACGAATAAACTTGCCCCAACCCCAACAAAAACCATCACTGAGAAGGAGCTAGAAGAGTGCAACGCCATATACAAAAAGCGCGGAATGAAAACTTTTAAAGATTGGTTAAAATATTATAACGACTTGGACGTAGGACCGTTTCTAGAAGCGGCAAGAAAAATGTCTCAATTTTACGAAACAAAAGGTATAGACATGTTTAAAGATGCCGTTACCCTTCCCGGTGTAGCTTTCCAATACATTCTTCGAGGAACTATAAAAAACTACGTAACACCTTATATTACCAAAGAGAAAATAAAATAGCGGACGCGATCTGCCCACCGCTGTTTGCACCCACTGAAGAAGTATACGAAATAATGAAACAGCGCTCGTTGGTGGACCATCAATTGTATTTTCAAGATTAATGGCAGGAGGTATTTCTAGAATTAGATCAACCCCCAGACGGAAATGGAAAAATATGTGACTCTATATTAGGATTTGACGCAAACGCTTTGTATTTATCCACACTTGCAAAAAACAATGCCATGTGGAGAGGGAAGGGGTTATAAAATCAGAACACCCATTTTCGAACAAAAGAATTACAAATTTACAAGACAGGTTTTAACGGATAAGTGGTTTGGGTTTGCCGAAGTGGATATAATAGTTCCCCACAACTTAAAACAAAAGTTTTCTGAAATGTCACCATTATTCATAAATAGGATTGTGGAGGAAAATGAAGTTCCACAACATATGTTAGATTATTTGAAAGAAACAGGTCGCTGTAGAGGAGATGGAAAGAAGCTGGTTGGTGCAATGTCCGCTAAAAAAGTTTTATTATTTACCCCACTTTTAAAATGGTATTTAAACCATGGGTTGAAAATAATTGCCATTCACACAATAATAAACTACATTCCCGGAAAACCATTTGAGTGGTTTGCAAAAGAAGTTACATCCGCAAGACGAACTGGCGATGTTGACAGCTCCAAATCCGCAATTGCAGATATTATGAAATTATTAGGAAATTCTTTGCTGTGGAAAAATGATAGAATCACCAGAAACACATCTAAACACAACATATACAAAAGACGAAAAATGTGTGGATGCGGCACTACGATCTGCGTATTTTAACGATTTAGAAGAAATTGGAGATGCGTACGAAATATCCTCCAGGCGTACAACCTCCCTGATGAATCGTCCATTTCACTGTGGAATTGCTGTATATCAATATGCAAAACTAGAATGTTACATTTTATTATGACTTTTTAGATAAATACATTGATCGAGCGGATTTTGAACTGATTCAAATGGATACAGATAGTATATGGGTGTCAGTGGTCCTCTGGATAACATAATAAAACCGGAAATGCTCGAAGATTTTAACGAACATAAAAAAGAATGGTTGGCGTGGGATAAATGGAGCAATAGAGAGCCTGGACTTTTCAAACTAGAATATCAAGGTGATCGCGCTATAGCCCTATCCAGTAAGTGCTATATTGTTCAGAAAAAAGATACCGAAGAAGTCAAACATTCTGCAAAAGGACTTTCTGCAAGACAAAATAAACTTACATGGGACAGATTCTACGCCGCACTGAATCACGACGGAATAGATAGAGGTATGAATAGAGGATTCAGAATGAAAAACGGAACCATGAAAACCTACACGCAGAAAAAATTAGGACTTTCTGCATATTACGATAAACGAAGAGTTTTACCGGATGGGATACATACAGAACCTCTATAACTAATAATTTTTCCAAAATTAAAATAAAATAAAATTATAATCTATATGTTTCTTCCTCAGTAATTATTTCCTCTTCCTCCCTAAGTTTGTCTGTTAGTTTATTAACTCGGATTTGTTGTTCTGGGGTGAGATTTTTTAAATCCAACTCAAAAACAGCTTTAATTTCCTCACAAAGATCATAATATTGATTTGCATTATTCTTTTGTTCTTGCAACCGCTTTACATCGCACGGCAATTTTTCCATTCTTTTAATTTATATAACTTATTTTTTAACATAAAAAAAAAGAAAATTAATTATTAACAAGTTACAGGTATTAATACCTTCTTTCTAGGTCTTCCAACCGGGTTTTTAACCAGACTTTTTAGATTACTCTTTTTCAATTTTTCATCTTTTTCCAAACACCCCAAACTTTCAACTCTATCTATAAAATGTTTCATATTTGTTACCGAATTCCATATTTCCTTTTGTCTTTTTACACAAATGTGATACTTTTTTCTAGTTTGTTGTGCAGTAACAACATATCGCGCTAGAATAATATTAACCAAATCATCATCAGTAAGTTTAGTCTTTGTCATAATTTTAAATAAAATTATAATTATATATACACGTGTAGTTATTGTTTAACAGAAAAATAAAAAATATATTTATTTAAAACATGATAGTTAACAACAGCAAGGGTTTTACAGCCTATAACACCAATATGAAAAAGTGAGCCAGAACCCCCATGCTACTGGTAGGGTAGTTGAAACCAGTACAGATTTGCCACCAATATGAAAAGTGAGCCAGAACCGCTACAAATAATTTAATTTAAAAAATTTATATATTTCTTTATTGTTATTGTTATCTTTAATTTCTTTAAATCTTTTAGCTCATTAAATACTCTTTTGTTCTTTTTATGTTTTTTAGATGATTTATTACTTATAATTTTATTAAAATTATCTCCGCCCCCCCCTAGCCAGCTGTTTTGCATTCGTTATCCCACGAAATCGTTTCCAAATCAGCGTTTTCCCACACTTATTAAGACGTGCACTACCTATTTTATACTTCTTTTTAATATGATCCGCGGACACCTTTCCACGGGATAAAACGATTTCCTCTATACTTTTATTAGATAAGTATGACTTCGGCATAATTTGTTAAAATTAGTTATAATAAGTAATTTATATAAATTATAAATATGCTCAAAATGCTTAAAATAATTTCAATTAATTTAAATTATTAACTAAAAATCAATATCAGCCCAACCTAAATCTATACGTTCTTGAGCGTACGCTTCATCAAATCCAGCATCTAATATAATGTTGAACCAGCTCTTCATATGTTCCCTGAAGTACCCAACCATCCCTTCTACTTTTAATAATTTAAATAAATTAATTATTGGAATATATTTTTTATCAATATCTTTAAGTTTATTAACTTGTTCTGGATTTCTCTTTTCACTAGTTGAACACACCTTTGAACATAGTTATAATAAGTAATTTATATAGTTATATAATAGATATATAAAACACGTTCAAACGATAAATAATTATAGATTTAGAAAAATCATTTAAATGGACAAAGTACTTTTATGGGAAATGGAGTTTTTAAAAGGTTTGTTTGGAGAGAATATTTTCCTTATTTTAAAATGAAAGAATTATTTATTTAATAGAGTACATGAAATATCAGCGAAACCTATTACGCACCGATAAAAGAGTTGCATTTTCTATATTCTATAGAAAATTATCTAGGTGTTTTAAGAAAACAACTTGAGAAATTAGGGGTTTAAACAGAATTAATAAAGAATTAGTTGAAGAGAATGCAGCAAATTTTATAAACCTATTTCAAATAAAAGACTCATTTACTGATATGGATTTCTATCAAGAAACGGAAGAATTAAGTGCGTATTTGAACCAATTCCAAGTAGTGTTTATTGGTAATTGTTGAGCAATGCTGAGTAAATTATTGAGCAATTGTTGAGCAATGCTGAGTAATTGTTGAGCAATTGTTGAGCATGCTGAGAGTAATTGTGAGCAAGTGCTGAGGAATTGCTGAGCATTATTTACTAGTTGTTCAGCATTGAGCATTATTTGCTCGTAATTTGTTCAAAATGCCCAAAATACTCGAAATTTCCAGAATTCCCAGAATTATAAATAAAAAATTAAAACCAACAATTTAAAAAAATAAATCCCAAATTTAAAAAAAATCCTTGTTTGTACAAGTATATATAATTCCAAAACTAAGTGTACATATAGAGTACCTTTTTTGTATAGGATTTTTTTTAAATTTGGGATTTATTTTTTTAAAATGTTGGTTTTAATTTTTTATTTATAATTCTGGGAATTCTGGAAATTTCGAGTATTTTGGGCATTTTGAACAAATTACGAGCAAATAATGCTCAATGCTGAACAACTAAGTAAATAATGCTCAGCAATTCCTCAGCAACTTGCTCAACAATTACTCAGCATTGCTCAACAATTGCTCAACAATTACTCAGCATTGCTCAACAATTGCTCAATAATTACTCAGCATTGCTCAACAATTACTCAATAAACACTACTTGAATTGGTAATTACAAATAAACGCACTTAATTCTTCCTTAATTTCTTGATAGAAATCCATATCAGTAAATGAGTCTTTTATTTGAAATAGGTTTATAAAATTTGCTGCATTCTCTTCAACTAATTCTTTATTAATTCTGTTTAAACCCCTAATTTCTCTAAGTTGTTTCTTAAAACACCTAGATAATTTTCTATAGAATATAGAAAATGCAACTCTTTTATCGGTGCGTAATAGTTTCGCTGATATTTCATGTACTCTATTTTAAATAATTCTTTCATTTTAAAATAAGGAAAATATTCTCCAACAACCCTTTTAAAAACTCCATTTCCCATAAAAGTACTTTGTCCATTTAAATGATTTTTCTAAATATAATATAATTTATCGTTTGTTTGAACGTGTTTTATATATCTATTATATAACTATATAAATTACTTATTATAACTATGTCAAAGGTGTGTTCAACTAGTGAAAAGAGAAATCCAGAACAAGTTAATAAACTTAAAGATATTGATAAAAAATATATTCCAATAATTAATTTATTTAAATTATTAAAAGTAGAAGGGGATGGTTGGGTACTTCATGGGAACTTATGAAGAGCTGGTTCAACATTATATAGATGCTGGATTTGATGAAGCGTACGCTCAAGAACGTATAGATTTAGGTTGGGCTGATATTGATTTTTAGTTAATAATTTAAATTAATTGAAATTATTTTAAGCATTTTGAGCATATTTATAATTTATATAAATTACTTATTATAACTAATTTTAAACAAATTATGCCGAAGTCATACTTATCTAATAAAAGTATAGAGGAAATCGTTTTATCCCGTGGAAAGGTGTCCGCGGATCATATTAAAAAGAAGTATAAAATAGGTAGTGCACGTCTTAATAAGTTGTGGGAAAACGCTGATTTGGAAACGATTCGTGGATAACGAATGCAAAACAGCTGGCTAGGGGCGGAGATAATTTTAATAAAATTATAAAAAGTAATAAATCATCTAAAAAACATAAAAAGAACAAAAGAGTATTTAATGAGCTAAAAGATTTAAAAGAAATTAAAGATAACAATAACAATAAAGAATATAATTTTTTAATAAATTAAATTAGTAGCGGTTCTGGCTCACTTTTCATATTGGTGGCAAATACTGTACTGGTTTTCAACTACCCTACCAGTAGCATGGGGGGTTCTGGCTCACTTTTTCATATTGGTGTTATAGGCTGTAAAACCCTTGCTGTTGTTAACTATCATGTAAATAAATATATTTTTTATTTTTCTGTTAAACAATAACTACACGTGTATATATAATTATAATTTTATTTAAAATTATGACAAAGACTAAACTTACTGATGATGATTTGGTTAATATTATTCTAGCGCGATATGTTGTTACTGCACAACAAACTAGAAAAAAGTATCACATTTGTGTAAAAAGACAAAAGGAAATATGGAATTCGGTAACAAATATGAAACATTTTATAGATAGAGTTGAAAGTTTGGGGTGTTTGGAAAAAGATGAAAAATTGAAAAAGAGTAATCTAAAAAGTCTGGTTAAAAAACCCGGTTGGAAGACCTAGAAAGAAGGTATTAATACCTGTAACTTGTTTAATAATTAATTTTCTATTTTTTTTTTATGTTAGTAGTTTAAAAAATAAGTTATATAAATTAAAAAGAATGGAAAAATTGCCGTGCGATGTAAAGCGGTTGCAAGAACAAAAGAATAATGCAAAATCAATATTATGATCTTTGTGAGGAAATTAAACGCTGTTTTTGAGTTGGATTTAAAAAATCTCACCCCAGAACAACAAATCCGAGTTAATAAACTAACAGACAAAACTTAGGGAGGAGAGGAAATAATACTGAGAAGAAACATATAGATTATAATTTATGTTTTATTTTAATTTTGGAAAAATTATTAGTTATAGAGGTTCTGTATGTATCCCATCCGGTAAAACTCTTCGTTTATCGTAATATGCAGAAAGTCCTAATTTTTTCTGCGTGTAGGTTTTCATGGTTCCGTTTTTCATTCTGAATCCTCTATTCATACCTCTATCTATTCCGTCGTGATTCAGTGCGGCGTAGAATCTGTCCCATGTAAGTTATTTTTGTCTTGCAGAAAGTCCTTTTGCAGAATGTTTGACTTCTTCGGTATCTTTTTTCTGAACAATATAGCACTTACTGGATAGGGCTATAGCGCGATCACCTTGATATTCTAGTTTGAAAAGTCCAGGCTCTCTATTGCTCCATTTATCCCACGCCAACCATTCTTTTTTATGTTCGTTAAAATCTTCGAGCATTTCCGGTTTTATTATGTTATCCAGAGGACCACTGACACCCATATATAAACTATCTGTATCCATTTGAATCAGTTCAAAATCCGCTCGATCAATGTATTTATCTAAAAAGTCATAATAAAATTGTAACATTCTTAGTTTTGCATATTGATATACAGCAATTCCACAGTGAAATGGACGATTCATCAGGGAGGTTGTACGCCTGGAGGATATTTCGTACGCATCTCCAATTTCTTCTAAATCGTTAAAATACGCAGATCGTAGTGCCGCATCCACACATTTTTCGTCTTTTGTATATGTTGTGTTTAGATGTGTTTCTGGTGATTCTATCATTTTTCCACAGCAAGAATTTCCTAATAATTTCATAATATCTGCAATTGCGGATTTGGAGCTGTCAACATCGCCAGTTCGTCTTGCGGATGTAACTTCTTTTGCAAACCACTCAAATGGTTTTCCGGGAATGTAGTTTATTATTGTTGTGAATGAATGGCAATTATTTTCAACCCATGGTTTAAATACCATTTTAAAAGTGGGGTAAATAATAAAACTTTTTTAGCGGACATTGCACCAACCAGCTTCTTTCCATCTCCTCTACAGCGACCTGTTTCTTTCAAATAATCTAACATATGTTGTGGAACTTCATTTTCCTCCACAATCCTATTTATGAATAATGGTGACATTTCAGAAAACTTTTGTTTTAAGGTTGTGGGGAACTATTATATCCACTTCGGCAAACCCAAACCACTTATCCGTTAAAACCTGTCTTGTAAAATTTGTAATTCTTTTGTTCGAAAATGGGTGTTCTGATTTTATAACCCTTCCCTCTCCACATGGCATTGTTTTTGCAAGTGTGGATAAATACAAAGCGTTTTGCGTCAAATCCTAATATAGAGTCACATATTTTTCCATTTCCGTCTGGGGTTGATCTAATTCTAGAAATACCTCCTGCCATTAATCTTGAAAATACAATTGATGGTCCACCAACGAGCGCTTGTTTCATTATTTCGTATACTTCTTCAGTGGGTGCAAACAGCGGTGGGCAGATCGCGTATATTATTCTCTTTGGTAATATAAGGTGTTACGTAGTTTTTTATAGTTCCTCGAAGAATGTATTGGAAAGCTACACCGGGAAGGGTAACGGCATCTTTAAACATGTCTATACCTTTTGTTTCGTAAAATTGAGACATTTTTCTTGCCGCTTCTAGAAACGGTCCTACGTCCAAGTCGTTATAATATTTTAACCAATCTTTAAAAGTTTTCATTCCGCGCTTTTTGTATATGGCGTTGCACTCTTCTAGCTCCTTCTCAGTGATGGTTTTTGTTGGGGCAAGTTTATTCGTCCAGAATTTAAATTCAGGTAAACCCTCGTACGATAATTTATCTGGTGTGTCGAACCATTCGTATGGAAAGAAAGATTTTTCGTCTTTACATCCATATGCGCTAACCCATCTAGCGTAATCAACACCTGGGGAAAGATATAATTTTACATCTAGAAAGCGAAGCTTGGGCATGAATATAAATAATGTTTTGATTTGATTTTTTACCCACTAAAACTTTCTTTGTTTTATCTGCTAATATTTCAACCAATTGATTTTTTTATTAGATTTAGATCGTATTTGCTTGAGTTGAATCCGAGAACTGGAACTTGGGTGATCCATCTTGTAACCTCTTTTTGTTGTTTGTATGAAAGATTATCAAAATCTTGACGGATACCCATATATAGGGTAGGGATTTTCACCCACCTTTTCACCAATTTCTTCCGCTCTTTTTTCTAAATCTTCATAAAACAAATTAACCAATTTGGCTGGATCTTTTTCACATATGTGTGTTATTCTGTTAGAAAGTGTATCACCAATACTCACACTGATTGGAACGTGGGTGTTTAAAATCTCTTAAATCTATATGTGGATTGGTTTCTCCGGTTTTATCTAAATATGACTCAAAATCGAATACTATCTGATATGGGTAAATAACAGTAGGTGGGTTGGGAAACTCCTTGGCTTCTGGTGCTTTATAGTCGTGTTCCCAAATAACATTTAAATTAAACCGCTTTCTGAGTTTTTCGTCGGCTTTTAAAGTTTTTTCGTTTATTCTTTTTCAACCCTCTCTTTATCTCTACAGTGTTTAGGACAACCGTGGCCATTTTTGTAACATCCGTGAAACTGGTATATTGTATTTGTTTCTCCGCAAAATCCATCAACCGGGATTTTTCCAACTACTCTTTCCCCTCCATGTCCACAAACGGCAGTATGAATGTGTGGACCAGTAAAAGAATTTATCCATTGTATTGATTGATTTTCTACTACATTTTGGTTTTGGGTAAAATAAAATGCTTTTTCAAAGGCGGACATCGGTCTATCTATTTTTTTTTTTTTTCCTTCACAAATAATTTTGGTTATTCCTTTACTACAGGTGTTTGTATGTCGGAGAAGGTTACAGGCCTTTGTAAACCTTTGATCACATTCTGTACAACAGTAAATTTGGCAGGCTTTATCCATATCTGTAATAAGAAAATGCGTGATCATTATATACCCCTATTGTCATCTTTTTTGTTCCTATCTCTTCATAGTGCGCTGCTACGTTTCTTAAAAACCATGTTCCATCTTCTGTCGGTTCGTACGCGTCTATTCCTATTTTAAAACACTTTTCTACTTTTTTCAAATCTTCGAATGGTATTGAACCCTCTGGTTTATTTTTTTCCACAAAATTTAAAATATTTAACTTTGTGATTCAGTGTGCTTTTCATGGATCTATCTACGCGTAATTTATCGTTAGAGTGTAGGGCTAAACACCTGAATAAACAGAGTTCGTCGCCAAATGTATCTAACGGTTTTATACCCTTCTTGTATCGCAACCATTCCGGCAGTTTTCCTCCTGCTACATTTTTGGTTGTCATTTCAACAACTCTTTTATTTTTGTGGAATATATTATTTTTATAGATGTACTACCCCATCTAACAAATGTCACTTTGTATTCGGACGACTTTATTTTATCTACGTTTAATCGTTCTTCTTCTTGTGTGAATAACCATTTTTTTAACCTCATCATAGCGTCTAAACCAGGGCTTCCTTGAAAAGTTTGTGAAAAAATTTAGCTTTTTCATGTTTCCCTTTGAATCCTTTTCCTCTATGTTGTTGCAATGTGTAATGAAATGAGTATCTGAGATAAAAACTCCCGTGCAGCAGAGGTTCTAACTCTTTTATCCACCCTTCTGTATTATTTTTTTGAAGTCGTCTACCCAGCGATATTGTTGTTATTCTGCGCCCTTTTTCTATCTTTTTTTCGTGGTGTTTGTAGTCTTCTAAAATATCCTCCCTTCTAGTATTATTTTTTTAAGTAATTCGTTTTCGTGTTCTCTTTTCTGCTTTTTTTGTAGTAATATTTCTACTTTTATGCTCATTTTAGCCTCATCATCGAGTCGTTGAATTAATTTGTTTACATATTCTTCAGATTTGGTTTCTATCCCTTTGAAAGCGCCCCTTTTGTATGCCCTCGTAAAACGTTTCATATATTCGTTATTTTTTTCTTCATTATTAGTCTGGTAAGTCCCCTTTCTCTTAATCTGAGTGAAAATACTATCCCCATTCCAGTCAACTCCTTTCTGAGTTGTGTGATTTTATTTTCACCCTGACTATCTCCACAAATCAGTGTGTGGGGTATTGCAGGGGTTTTTGTAACTGTTGACATTTTCCTCTTTTCAGATAACATTTTATATATTGGTATATATAAATTATTATATTTTTATCTTTAATAGAAAATTTTAATAATTATTGGTTTTTTCGCACAACCCGTTGGGATCTATTTTATTATATTCATATATTTTCAAATATTTTTATACCGTTGGTCTTATCCTTTCTGCTTATAATGTCCAGGATGCAAAACGGTAACGAAGTGACTCTCTCTATACTACTCCGTCGCTATCATCTACAACGTCCACCACACCAGTGCCCACATCATCGCCCATGTCATCACCAATAGCATCACCCACATCATCGCCCACATCATCACTCTCGTCATCGCCCATGCCATCACCTATATCACCGACATCATCGCCCACATCATCACACATGCCATTACCCACATCTCCCACAGCCTCACCCATATCATCACGCGTATCATCATTCGCCCACACCATCATCACCCATGTTACACTACACATATTACACCTAGTACACCTACTACATCTATTACACATACACCTATTGCACCTACTACACATATTAGACCTATTACACGGACTACACATACTACACATAACATATTACACATCATCATTACTATCCTCAACAACACAAGATAATCAAAATAATAGACACATGGAATGCATTACATGAAACACATTTTAGAATATAATGAGAATAAATAACCTTAACGCCGACCTTACCATTACCGCATCCTCGTACCACGGCCCTCGACTTTTTTGTCCTCAACATCACCTACACACCAATGTAAATAAAAGTCACATGGAATACAGTAAATGCAATACATTGTAAAATACAATAAGAATAAATTACCTGAACCAATCACTTACAATTATCGCACACGCCTCCTACCACGCCCCACTCGTCTTTTCTGTCCTCAACTTCACCTACACACCAATGCAAATACAAGTTACATGGAATACAGTACATGCAATCAATTTTAGAATACTATAAGAATAAATTACCTGAACCAATCACTTACAATTATCCCACACTCCTACCATGCACTCGTCATTACTGTAATCAACATCACCTACAAGATTATACAAATACAAGTCAAATGGAATACAGTACATGAATACATTTTAAATGCAATATGAATAAGCTACCCGGACCTGTCACTGACCTTACCGTCTTAGTGTCCATTACTTACAGACCACTGCCTGCGTCATCATAGCCTACGCCACCATCTCCAACGCCGCTATTCCCGCGCCATCATCCTCCACGTTGCTATCACCGCGCCGTCATCGCCCACGTCACTATCACCACTCTATCCTCATCCACGTTACCATCCCATCATCCATTCCCACGCCATCATCACCTACGTCAACATCCCCGCGCTATCATCATCCACGTCACCATCACATCATTGTAATCCCACGTTCGTTCCAATCTTTGTAAATTATGAATCATTAATAATTAATCTATTATTACCTTTTAATTTTAATTATTCCATATTACCTTACATTACCTTACTCTGTGCCATAATTACCCCATCACTATCTCTCACGCTATCATTGTCTACGCCATCATCGCCTACGCCACCATCACCAACTCCACTATCCCCGCGCCATCATCTTCCACGTCACCATCCCCGCGCCATCATCATCCACGTCACCATCACATCATTTGAATCCCACGTTCGTTCCAAAAAAAAATAAAATTTGCAAATTATACCTTTTAATTTCAATTATTCCATATTACCTTACTTATCTTACTATGCGCCATAATTACCCCATGACTATCTCATCACCGCTCTATCATCATCCACGTTACCATCCCATCATCCATTCCCACGCCATCATCACCTACGTCAACATCCCCGCGCTATCATCATCCACGTCACCATCACATCATTTTAATCTTACATACGTTCCGATCTTTGTAAATTAAGAATCATTAGTTATTAATCTATTAGTACCTTTTAATTTTAATTATTCCATATTACCTTGCGTTACCTTACTCTGCGCCATAATTACCCCATCACTATCTCTCACGCTATCATCGCCAATGCCATCATCGCCTACTCCACCATCTCCAACTCCACTATCCCCGCTCCATCATCGCCCACGTGAACATGTATCCCCGCGCTATCATCATCCACGTCACCATCACATCATTTTAATCTCCCGTTCGTTCCAATCTTTGTAAATTATGAATCATTAATTATTAATCTATTAGTAGCTTTTAATTTTAATTATTCCATATTACCTTACGTTACCTTACTCTGCGCAATAATAACCCCATCACTATCTCTCACGCCATCATCGCCTACGCCATTGTCGCCTACGCCACCATCTCCAACTCCACTATCCCCACGGCATCATCGTCCACCTACCATCCCCGCGCCATCATCATCCACGTCATCATCACCTCATTTTAATCCCACGTTTGTTCCAATCTTTGTAAATCAGGAATCATTAATTATTAATCTATTAGTACCTTTTAATTTTAATTATTCCATATTACCTTACGTTACGTTACTGTGTGCCATAATTATCCCATCACTATCTCTCACGCCATCATCGCCTACGCCATCATCGCCTATGCCACCATCACCAACGCCACTATCCTCGCGCCATCATTTGAATCCCACGTTCGTTCCAATCTTTGTAAATTATACATTTTTATTTCAATTATTCCATATTACCTTACGTTACCTTACTCCGCGCCATAATTACCCCATCACTATCTCTCACGCCATCATAGCCTACGCCACATTCTCCAACGCCACTTTTCCCGCGCCACCATCCTCCACGTCATCACCGCGCAGTCATCGCCTATGTCACCATCACCGCTCTATCATCCACGTTACCATCCCATCATCCATTCCCACGCCATCATCACAGCGCTATCATCCATGTCATCAGCAAACCATTTTAATCCTACGTTCATTCCGATCTTTGTAAATTATGAATCGCTAATTATTAATATATTAGTACCTTTCAATTTTAATTATTCCATATTACCTTACGTTACCTTACTCTGTGCCATATTAATTACCCCATCACTATCTCTCACGCCATCATCGCCTACGCCATCATTGCCTACGCATCATCGCTACGCCACCATCTCCAACTCCACTATCCCCGCTCCATCATCGTCCACGTCAACATTGCGCCATCATCATCCACGTCACCATCCCATCATCCACGTCGTCACCATCCCCGCTCCATCATCACCCACGTTCATTCCAATCTTAGTAAATTATGAATTATTAATTACCTTTTAATTTTAATTATTAGATATTACCTTACGTTATCTTACACTGTGCCATAATTACCAACCCCATCACTATCTTCACACCATCATCGCCTACGCCACAATCTCCAACTCCATTATCCCTGCGCCATCATATTGTCTACGTCACCATCCCACGGCTCCATCAATCGTCCACGTCCACCATCCCCGCAGCTATCTTTCATCATCCAACGTCACAATCCCCATCATCCACGTCACCATCCCCTCGCCATCATCGTCCACGTCACCATCCCTGTGTCATCATCGTCACACATTCGTTCCAATCTTTAGAAATTATACTTTATTAAGTATTAATCTATGATTACCTTTTAATTTTAAATATTCCATATTACCTTACATTACCTTACTCTGTGCCATAATTCTCCCCGCGCCATCATCGTCCACGTCACCATCCCCGCGCTATCATCATCCACGTCACCATCCCATCATCCACATCAGCATCCCCACGCCATCATCGTCCACGTCACCATCCCCGCGCCATCATCGTCCACGTCATGCCATATTCGTCCCCGTCGCTATCATCTACAACGTCCACCACACCAGTGCCCACATCATCGCCAATAGCATCACCCACATCATCGCCCACATCATCACTCTCGTCATTGCTCAAGCCATCACCCATATCACCGACATCATCGCCCACAATAAGAATAAATTACCTGAACCAATCACTTACAATTATCGCACACTCCTACCACGCCCTCGTCTTTTCTGTCCTCAACTTCACCTACACACCAATGCAAATACAAGTTACATGGAATACAGTACATGCAATCAATTTTAGAATACTATAAGAATAAATTACCTGAACCAATCACTTACAATTATCCCACACTCCTACCATGCACTCGTCATTACTGTAATCAACATCACCTACAAGATTATACAAATACATGTCAAATGGAATACAGTACATGAATACATTTCAAATGCAATATGAATAAGCTACCCGGACCTGTCACTGACCTTACCGTCTTAGTGTCCATTACTTACATACCACTGCCTGCGTCATCATAGCCTACGCCACCATCTCCAACGCCGCTATTCCCGCGCCATCATCCTCCACGCCATCATCCTCCACGTTGCCATCACCGCGCCGTCATCGCCCACGTCACTATCACCACTCTATCCTCATCCACGTTACCATCCCATCATCCATTCCCACGCCATCATCACCTACGTCAACATTCCCCGCGCTATCATCATCCACTCACCATCACATCATTGTAATCCCACGTTCGTTTTCCCCACCAATCTTTGTAAATTATGAATCATTAATAATTAATCTATTATTACCTTTTAAATTTTAAGTATTCCATATTACCTTACATTACCTTTACTCTGTGCCAAAGTGCCATAATACCCCATCACTATCTCTCACGCTATCATTGTCTACGCCATCATCGCCTACGCCACCATCACCAACTCCACTATCCCCGCGCCATCATCTTCCACGTCACCATCCCCCGAGCCATCATCGTCCACGTCACCATCCCCCCCCGCGCTATCATCATCCACGTCACCATCCCCGCGCCATCATCATCCAGTCACCATCCCCGCCGCCATCATCATCCACGTCACCATCCCCCGCGCTATCATCATCCACGTCACCATCCCCGCGCCATCAGCATCCACGTCACATAACCCCGGGCGCTATCATCATCCACGTCACCATCCCCGCGGCCATCATCATCCACGTCACCATCCCCGCGCCATCATCATCCACGTCACCATCCCCGCGCTATCATCATCCACGTCACAATCCCGTCATCTACGGTCACCATCTAACTCCCGCGCCATCATCGTCTACGTCACCATCTCTGTGCCATCATCGTCACACGTTCGTTCCAATCTTTATAAATTATATTAAATTATTAAATCTTATTTTTAATACCTTTTTAATTTTAAATTTTAAAATTTCCATATTACCTACGTTACCTTACTCTGCGCCATACTACCTCCCATCACTATTTCTCACGCCCATCATCGCTTACGCCACCATCTCCAAATCCACTATCCGCGCTCCATCATCGTCCACGTCAACATCCCCGCGCCATAATCCCAACGTCACCAATCTCATCAAACCACGTCGTCACCAATTCCCCGGCATCATCACCCCCCCCAACGTTCGTTCCAATCTTAGTAAATTATGAATTATTAATCTACTATTTTCTTTTAGTTTTAATTATTAGATATTACCTTACGTTATCTTACACTGTGCCATAATTACCCCATCACTCTCACGCCATCATCGCCTACGCCGCCATCTCCAAATCCACTATCCCCGCGCCATCATGTTCTACGTGAACCATCCCGACTCCATCATCGTCCACGTCACCATCCCCGGGCTATCATCATCCACGTCACCATCCCATCATCCACATCAGCATCTCCGCGCCATCATCGTCCACGTCACCATCCCCGCGCCATCATCGTCCACGTCATGCCATATTCGTCCCCGTCGCTATCATCTACAACGTCCACCACACCAGTGCCCACATCATCGCCCATGTCATCACCAATAGCATCACCCACATCATCGCCCACATCATCACTCTCGTCATCGCCCATGCCATCACCTATATCACCGACATCATCGCCCACATCATCACACATGCCATTACCCACATCTCCCACAGCCTCACCCATATCATCACGCGTATCATAATCACCCACATCGTCTCCCACATCATCATTCGCCCACACCATCATCACCCATGTTACACTACACATATTACACCTAGTACACCTACTACATCTATTACACATACACCTATTGCACCTACTACACATATTAGACCTATTACACTGACTACACATACTACACATAACATATTACACATCATCATTACTATCCTCAACAACACAAGATAATCAAAATAATAGACACATGGAATGCATTACATGAAACACATTTTAGAATATAATGAGAATAAATAACCTTAACGCCGACCTTACCATTACCGCATCCTCGTACCACGGCCCTCGACTTTTTTGTCCTCAACATCACCTACACACCAATGTAAATAAAAGTCACATGGAATACAGTAAATGCAATACATTGTAAAATACAATAAGAATAAATTACCTGAACCAATCACTTACAATTATCGCACACTCCTACCACGCCCTCGTCTTTTCTGTCCTCAACTTCACCTACACACCAATGCAAATAAAAGTTACATGGAATACAGTACATGCAATCAATTTTAGAATACTATAAGAATAAATTACCTGAACCAATCACTTACAATTATCCCACACTCCTACCATGCACTCGTCATTACTGTAATCAAAATCACCTACAAGATTATACAAATACATGTCAAATGGAATACAGTACATGAATACATTTTAAATGCAATATGAATAAGCTACCCGGACCTGTCACTGACCTTACCGTCTTAGTGTCCATTACTTACATACCACTGCCTGCGTCATCATAGCCTACGCCACCATCTCCAACGCCGCTATTCCCGCGCCATCATCCTCCACGTCATCATCCTCCACGTTGCCATCACCGCGCTGTCATCGCCCACGTCACTATCACCACTCTATCCTCATCCACGTTACCATCCCATCATCCATTCCCACGCCATCATCACCTACGTCAACATCCCCGCGCTATCATCATCCACGTCACCATCACATCATTGTAATCCCACGTTCGTTCCAATCTTTGTAAATTATGAATCATTAATAATTAATCTATTATTACCTTTTAATTTTAATTATTCCATATTACCTTACATTACCTTACTCTGTGCCATAGTGCCATAATTACCCCATCACTATCTCTCACGCTACCATTGTCTACGCCATCATCGCCTACGCCACCATCACCAACTCCACTATCCCCGCGCCATCATCTTCCACGTCACCATCCCCGAGCCATCATCGTCCACGTCACCATCCCCGCGCTATCATCATCCACGTCACCATCCCCGCGCTATCATCATCCACGTCACCATCCCCGCGCCATCATCATCCACGTCACCATCCCCGCGCTATCATCATCCACGTCACCATCCCCGCGCCATCATCATCCACGTCACCATCCCCGCGCCATCATCATCCACGTCACCATCCCCGCGCTATCATCATCCACGTCACAATCCCGTCATCCACGTCACCATCCCCGCGCCATCATCGTCTACGTCACCATCTCTGTGCCATCATCGTCACACGTTCGTTCCAATCTTTATAAATTATAATTTATTAATTATTAATCTATTATTACCTTTTAATTTTAAATATTCCATATTACCTTACGTTACCTTACTCTGCGCCATAACTACCCCATCACTATTTCTCACGCCATCATCGCCTACGCCACCATCTCCAAATCCACTATCCGCGCTCCATCATCGTCCACGTCAACATCCCCGCGCCATAATCCACGTCACCATCCCATCATCCACGTCGTCACCATCCCCGTGCCATCATCACCCACGTTCGTTCCAATCTTAGTAAATTATGAATTATTAATCTACTATTTTCTTTCAGTTTTAATTATTAGATATTACCTTACGTTATCTTACACTGTGCCATAATTACCCCATCACTCTCACGCCATCATCGCCTACGCCGCCATCACCTACGCCACCATCTCCAAATCCACTATCCCCGCGCCATCATGTTCTACGTCACCATCCCGACTCCATCATCGTCCACGTCACCATCCCCGGGCTATCATCATCCACGTCACCATCCCATCATCACCCATCCAGAACATCCCCCGCGCCATCATCGTCCACGTCACCATCCCCGCGCCATCATCGTCCACGTCATGCCATATTCGTCCCCGTCGCTATCATCTACAACGTCCACCACACCAGTGCCCACATCATCGCCCATGTCATCACCAATAGC